>JACYFF010031955.1:117594300-117623046 GCA_017589665.1 Selenicereus undatus | reverse complement strand
ATATATATATATATATATATATATATATATATATATATATATATATTCCATGCATCTACTTCCTTCGCATAGTTAATCTCTCACTCTTTCCAAAAACCGGCCCTATAACCAAATTGTCCTTGAGCATGATGAAAATTGTACAATGGAATGGGGTTAAGATGGAGAAGATTGATGATTACATGTGGTGCATTAGACTTAGTGATATGAGATTATTGATGAATTGATGAAATTAGAATTTCAGTCAATAAAAATGATTTTTCTGATAAATTATTGCTGATTGTTCTTTTATTTATTTTTGGTTCAATCTAATAGATTTAATTTTAGTTCTTTCCACTAAAACTTTTTGCTATATGTTATTTGATTTTTTTAAGGACATATATTTGTTCTAACTTTCATTCCATGAGATACAAAGCTTGCAAAACTTTTAATCAAATGGACAAAAGGCTTCGATATTGATACTTTGTTAAATTTGTTTCCAGAGATGTATTTTAAATGTAATGAAGCTTATCATCTTGGCACCCTTCTACATCATCATTCTTAGTATTTGGATTTTTACTGTTAATTTAATAATTTTCTCGTTCTTTAATATTTTTATTTGTTTGTTTTACCTGTTTTTGCCAACAAGGCATATTACAAAATTTGTACAATATTCTCACTATCTATATTCATAAATATACAATTTCAAACATTTGTATCCGAGGATATGCATTTGAGTGGAGCTAAAGGCTTTTAAGTTTGCGAAGGAAGCGTCTTCGTATATTAATTTTTATTTTAAGTTTTGGTGGAAACTAATGAGAAATTTGTCTACCTTGATATGAGATCAATATTTTGAGAATAACACATCCTATATCAAATTAGGGTGTTCACACATTATTTTATTAGTCAAATAACTATCTATAAATCAACATCTTTTTTTTTGTTCATTTAATTAAAAATGTTTAAATCTATATTTTATATTTATAAATGAATCAATAGCTTCTCCTTTCTCATCAAATACATTTTGCATGTGTAGTTTTGTTTGCTTTATTTTTCTCTACTATTCTAAATAGCAACTAAATTATTATGATTTTTGTATAAAGTAATACTAGATGAAAATGTGCGTTCTAATCTTATTGAGGCTAATATTTTGGATAATATATTGTAGATTTTGATTTTTATAGTGAAGAATATATAATTGCTATTATGATTGCCTCATCCACCTCTTTTCTTATTATATTATCTTCTTCAAAATTTTAGCAAAATTAGTTTCATTCTTCACTCCTCTACCCTATGTTCATATCATATTCTAAATAAGTTTTAATATCCTTCTACGAGGTATAATATTTTTAATTAAGTATAAATTGTGTTCATAATACTATTGTTATTAGAATAAGCATAATCCTTAGTATCCATCCCTTCTTCTAATTATTTAATGAGTTGTTCTTTACTTTTAATCTCTCCCTATTTCTTTTGTGGCGGATATAGAAGGTACAACAAAATAATTATAGGGTTCCATTTTTTTGGTTCTATTCACAAGTTTTTTTATGTAATTTTGTTTGTCCTCCTTCTCGTACAACTTGCAATCTTTTAAAGAAACAAATTAAGGAACGAGATATTGATATTTTAAAAACGGGAGAAAACTTGATTGTGAGATTGGTGGGATACTACAGTAACACAATAATTGAAAAAAGATGCGAAAACTACATAATTTTATTTTTTTTTTTGTTGAAAGACCACATAATTTGTATATCCAAATTATGTAGTGAAGACTACACAATTTGTATACACACAACGGTGAAAACAATCAAAGGAGACAACGAAAGTGAAAGCACTAGAAGGAAAAAAAAAAAAAGAATTATTATTATTATTAATTTTTTTAGAGGGCAGAAAATCTAGATCATTTTCACTCATATTATGATTTTGTATTTCTAAAATCAATATATACTTCTTTTCTTATAGTTCTCAACTCAATTTCTATTAAAAAAAATTATCAACTCAACTACTTCATTAAGAAAAAAACGGAGATAATCAGTTTAATATAATTTTAACAAAAAAATATTGATGCAGATAGAAAGAAAAAAATATACATTTCAAGGTTTAAACTATTGATTATAAGATTTAGATAATTAACATTGAAAAAATAAAGTCCAAACAATGTATAGATTTCTAAATACAGAGTGTCCATTTAATTAACCATTTAAGTGAAAATTTTTACTTTTTTTTTATAACTATTATGCGTTTTTGTTAAAAAAATTTCAAACTTCTCTGTTATCAAATTATCTTTCTTTCATAGATTGCTTTTTAAAATTAAGCACGCGCGTAGAAACGCGGGCATAAACTAGTATCCCCCAAACACGAATTAGAGCACTTGTCACTGTTATTTACTCATACTTACCCCACCCGACTCCCAAACAGACCATTAGCAGACGTAAAAAACGCACACTTCCTAGTTCCTCCACCACTAAGGAAGTGTCCACACAGAGTAAATTCTCCTAATACAAATTTTCTCCTTTCACAAAAATGAGACAATACTTTCATTAAGGAAACAGGTGTCCAGTTAAACAAACCAATCTCTGCGTGTGTATAAATGAAATAATTTATGCACAGGAAGCTATCCCTGTCCATTTTTATGACTCAAATCTAAAATAGACAAGCGTGTCCATTTGTATCACTAACTCCAAAATACTCCCTTCGTCTCACAAAATTTGTCATGCCTAAGAAAAAAAAATTTCAAGAGTGCATTATTTCATGAAATATTTTCTATTAATTTTGAAGAAAGAAAATATTTAGTACTAAGTAACAAATGACTTTATTTTGAGACTTTCATAAAAAGAAAAAAAGGGCAAATAGCTTGGAATAAAGACTGAAGAGACTATACAACTCACACAATGTACAATAAACATATAATATATCTTTCTTGTGCATTTGACCAAGCCTAATTCTTGCATGTTCAATACCCCCAAACAAAGTGTCAGTTACTTTATTCTACGTTTAAAATTTTGGTTAAGTGTTCTTTTGTTGGGATTGATGAAAATCAATGGAAGAAGGGAAAAAAAATACAAAGGAAGTAAAAAAAAAGAAAAAAGTTTTGATAATAGAAGGAACGTTTCAAAACTTAACTTCAGGGGAAGTTTAAGAATAACAAGCATTTAGGAGTAAATATTCCTTTGGTTAGAAACTTCCCTGCACTCCAATCAATAGGGGTATTACTTGTCTTTGAAAATAACACACAGAAACAGACTACATAAGATATCATTTTGAAAAATACCAAGAAGGAGTTTCGTAAATGTAGAGAGCAACTGGTAATTAGTTCTTGGAAAACACATCTAGGTAGAAGGTGTGAGAAAGATTTGTTTATAAGCATCTAATAATTAGCACTTGTAGGCAGGAAGAGTTATTTGTATATTGTCCCGACAGTGGAAATATAATTCTTCTCTCAATTTTTTTCTTTGTGTTAGTTTCATTTATTTTATCGCGTTCTCGATAATTTTCGGATCTTATGCGCTTAAAACTCAACAATGGTATCAGTGCGTTGGGAAGAAGGATTTGCATGCGGTAAGACAAAAAATTGAAGTCAAAGAACGTCAGATGGAATCGGTAAAACGCTCGAGCATTTCGATCGAACCTTTTAATGATCGTGATGATTTCACCTTGTGGCAACAACGGGTGAAAAGTTTATTGACATGGGAAGGGACAATTAAAGTCTTGAAGATGAAGACTTGCAGGACTAAGAAGATGATAGATGATGAGTGGGTGACAGTCAGGAAAAAAGACAAGCCAGAGAAGATGTCAAAGGAGAAATGCGAAGATTTGAAAGACATGGCAACACGCATAATCTTGTTATGTCTTGCAAATAATACTCTTTGGGAGGTTCTTGGCTTGACAGACCCGGTAGACATTTGGGACAAATTAGAAAGCCGGTACAAATCCAAATTGTTAACAATTAGGTTGTACTTAAAGAAACGATTGTTTGGTCTCCAAATGATGAAAGAAACGGACTTCAATCAACATCTAAACGAGTTTAACAAGATAACTATAGAGTTGGCTTCTCTAAAGGTAAAGATTGAAGCGGAAGACAAAACTTTGCTTTTGTTGGCTTTGTTGCCTTCATTTTTTGACAATATTGTGACTACTTTTTTATTCGGAAAAGAGACCTTCAGAATTGATGAGGTGGTTGCCACCTTGTTGATGAATGAAACCTGGCGAGGTAACAACAGACTCTCAAATGATGGTTAGACAGTCATGGTTACAAAACAGTCTAGTCGAAGACAAGGACAGTCAAGAAAGAAAGAGGAATGGTCCCAACATTCAAGATCAAGTAGTTGGAAGTTCAAGTGTTATTACTGCGATGAAGAAGGCCATACGAAGAGAGATTGTCCCAAGAGGAAGAATGATTTGAGAGATGAGAAGCCATTAATAGTGGAAGTTGCAGAAAGTTCTAACCTATCTAATGGAGGTGACGTATTTCTGGTAGCTACTAAAAGTCCAGGAACGTCAAATTTGAATCTTATATTCTGGTTGTTCGATTCACGTGTATTCAGTTAGAGAGTACTTTGATACATATCAACGATGTGAGTTGATATGAAAAAGGTACTGCCAACATGGCAAACAGTACATGAAGTCGGGTTACCGAGGTGGGAACAGTACGAATTCGCATGTTTAATGAGATAGTGTTGACAGTAACTGGAGTTAGACATGTATCAGGTCTAAAAGGAAATTTGATTTCTTTGAGAACTTTGAATGCGAGAGGCTACTAGTATTTGTCTCAAAGTGGAGTTTTGAAGATCTTCAAAGGAGCTATGGTAGTCTTACAAGGATAAATGTCTGAATGCTTGTACAGACTTGTACGGAATATGCAAACAGGTGGAGCTATACGGAGAGCTTCTACAAGTAACTCAAGTGGAAGATATGTAATAAGGAGGAAGCAAGTTTTCACCTTCCATATTTCTTATCAAAAATACAAGGAGGAAACAAGTAAGGTTTGCTTCTTTGGCTGCAGGTGGAGATAACCTTCACGAATCGAACTAGGTGGAGCCATCAGTATTGATTTTTATCAAGGTGAAGATTGTTGGAATTGATAAAAATCAATGGAAGATGGGAAACAAAACCAAAAGAAAAGACAAAGGAAGTTTAAAGAAAGAAAAAAGTTTTGACAACGGAAGGAATGTTTCAAAACTTAATTTCAAATGAAGTTTAAGAGTAACGTGCATTTATGAGTGAATATTTCTTTGGTTGGAAACTTCCCTGCACTCCTATAAATAGGGGTATTATTTGTCTAGTATTTTAAAAGCTATATTTAAAACAATAGGTTTTATCGATAATTAACTTTTTTTCAAAGTAAAAGTTTTAGTATGAAAATCCAAAAGGGTAAGAACAATAAAAATGAAAAAAGAATGAGAGATTATGAATTAAATTTTTTTAAAATATAGCATACAAATAAAAAACAGTGAGACCAATAAAAATGGAAAAAAAAAACAAGAAGGATTGCAGAATAACTACAGAGAGAATACAAACTAATATTTAATATTCAAAATTTTAATATGCAATAATATTTTAATAAACATTATTGTTCCTCTTCGGATGGAGTAAAAAGGACCCTCAATCAATCTCTTACTCAATGCTAAAGGAGGTTATAAAGATATAAATGGACAACCAAATTTCTCTGTAAAGAGATTATGTTTTACTAATATTATAAAATATAAATATATCTTTTTCAATCCATACCATGAAAAAGCTACATGGCTTTGTCTTTTTATAACACCAACAAAAGGAATATTACAAACAATAGCTTATTGCATAAGCTTCAAGACTTAAACTCAATCAATCAATATTTACTTTAAAACTATAAAGCATTAACTAAGGCATTAAGACAACAATCATAACTCATATATTTTAGAAATTATTATGATCAAACTAATTTTAAAAACTCCAACAAAACTAAAATCCCCAAGTTGAATGTTGAAGAAAATATTGAAATAGTAATAAGTAAAAAAAAAATTAATTTTAAATCATAAATAATAAGTATAAGCATAGAATAAAAAAATAAAAAAATAAACTAATAAAACTGTGTTATCTCAACATAAAATTCTACATGAAGATATCACTCATTGATCTCAGTCTTCTTGTATCCATATGATAAAATTGCCCCCTCCTTCCCCCTACCTACAAAAATAAAAAATAAAAAAATCTTGTCTTACTCCTTAATTTCAAGTTTCGGCGATGCTCTACTAATTAGAAAAATAAAAGAATGTTGGGTATGAGTGTTTTTTTTTTTTTGGCATGTAAATATTAGTAATAATGGACACTTTTAATATGAATATGATCACTAACAAAATTAATGAATAAACGAAAAACAAAGTAAATCAATAATAGCTTGCCATCTCAACTTTTAACGCCACCTAAGCTATCCACATATCAATCGCATACGTTATCACTCAATTTTATATATAATTACATAGATTCTAGCAATTTATAAAGGATGTCCTCTAAAACACCACAAAACGATGAAATAACTTATTCTCATACTATTTTAGGGCACAATACTAATCAGTACCAGCCAGACACCCCATCCCCTCCCCCAAAAAGGGTGACAATATACGTATTTCCGCAAGACGTTCTCAAATGTCTTGCCTTATCTAAAATTAACATGCTTTATGATTTAAAATCACCAAAATGTTAGTCCTTAAATACTCGCCGGCTACGTAAACAAAAGTATCAAATGATACCTTAATTGATCAATCTTATCCGCCCGGACATATAAGACACGTATTTTAGAAATGTGGTAAATTATATATAGAAAGATAATTTTACACAATTTATAAATTATAATATACGTCCACTATTCTATCATACTATTTTTTCGATTTAAAAGCAGGATAAAATAAGTTTTAAGTCAAAACAAAACACTTAAAAAGTATGTTGTAGCCAGACATTTATCATTGTGCCAACCAAAAAAAGAAAAAACTAGTCTTTATTATATATACAGTGATCCAGAGAGAGAAGGGAGCCTCACTACAGCAAATAAGTGAGAAACACAGAGGAAGAGGAGTACCAAAAGAGTTTTAGATGAAAATCGAGAAGATATAGGAGAAATCCAAGAGAAGCAGAAAGAAGAACAGAACACCTCAGGCATCCAAAGCACTAGTAACACCAGCAACCCAGTCACCACCCTCTTTCAACCAAAAACCCTCAACTTCCATCACTGAAATTCACCAATTGACCTTTTAGTTTTCAGATCTAGGGTTTTTGGAAATCAATGTCAATTGATCGAGTGTGATGACACAATCAACACATCAGTCCATGCACAAAAGGTCCCAAACACAATCAAGAACTCTTATTTTGCTTCGAGACTTGCTGGTCATAAACCCAATAACATTCAATCACAATCTCACTTCACAAATTTTTTTTTTAAAAAAAAAAAAGCCTCTTCCAGCCTCTTTCTATTCTGTAAACCAATGCTTGTGTAAAGCTAACCCAACGTAAAATTATCTTGTTCTCTAGGATGTAGATTCCTAACCCAAAATTAACTCAACGTAAATGCCTTTATATGATTAACCTAACAATTTTTAAATCAACTAAGTACTAGCACCATGTTAAGTACATCTTACGTGTGAGAATTTAGTTATTCTTATGGTATAAATTTGGATATAGATGACAAAAGACAGGACTACATTTTACTTTTTATTAGGTCCGAAATTCTTACACTTTAAGTATGCCAAATACCTTATTTATGCTTGTACTCATTATCAGACGTCCACCATCAGCATCACAATGTGGCCACATAGACACCAACATTCAGCATCACACACAATTACACACACCCCCATCTTCACTCCTTCATCATCAGCATCATCAACTTGATTGAAACAAATGGGCCAGATGATTCCAACGCACACCAACAACTGGACAGACTATTTGCTGCTCAGCAAGACAGCCACTACATACAGAGCCAGCAACGGCAGCAAAAGATAGCTTACAATAGGACCGGTTCAGTTTTGGGGGTAGGATTTTGGATTCAAGCTCTTATTGTTTTTAGCATTCCTCTGTTCTTCCAATTTCAAATCAGTTTCTTTTTTCATTCCAACCTAGGCTGCGTTTGGTTGGAGAGAAAAGTTATTTTCAATAGCACCAGCGAAGGTTATTTTCCATAAAAAATGTTTTCAGTATCTGATGTTCATTTGGCTTTTATTTGACTTGTCATCCTAATGTATTTTTAGCTATTGTCTTTATTCATTAAGTCAAAATTAGTTTCAGTTACCCATAGTGACATGTGCTTATTGATTACTAGTAATGTTTGAGTTTGGCGTTACATTGAAGAATCATGCGAGTTGTTAGTGATAATCCAGATCTGTTCTCCTTGTTATTCATGTATTTTATTTTGTTCTGTTAATTAGCTCTTATTATAAGTTGAGATTTTGAGATGGCCTTATCTCGTCATTATCCTTGAGGAATTGACTCATAAACTTACGATATTCATTAAAAAATCATGTACACCTCTGGATCTAAGAAAAAACAGTTTTGGATCTAAGAAAATGCAGACAAGTATATGACATACCCAAATTTATCATATAGTGATGGAATCTGGGAACTACCCATGTGGTGTGTTGCAGGATTTTCAATAAAACGATAAGCTCTGGCGTCATAACCATCCCTTCCATCGTAAAACCCAGAACCAGCAATCAGTAGCCAAAAGCACCAAAATTTTCAACAACAATATCTAAACCTCAAAAACTGCCAAAAGCCAAATAAATACTGGCATCGAGGAGTCATATATTTCCGGTTTTATTTGGGTACAAAGTCTTCCCTCACGACTCAGGCCTCAACCATGATTTAAATTTTGGGTCATTCTGTAGATGGGACGAAAACGCTCGAAATCCAAACACTTTCAGGCATTTAGCATCTAATACGTTGTACGTTTTTTTCTAAAACAAAAAAGAAAAGAAAAAGAAAGTTTCTTAATGCAAAAACAAATTACGCGCAAAGCTAAAGCCAGCAAGAAGAGGAAAAGATTTGGGTAGGTGACAGAAGTGTGAACTATTAAAATTACCTGAATAGGACTGAGCTTCCTGGAATAGAACATATCTGCAGTCTCAGGAATACCATTAATTTCCCTTCCCATCTTGCCACAAACCTTGGAATCCCGAATACATGAGCTGATCTTAACCCAATAGCTCTCATCGGACACGCGGCGCTCGAGCCAGCCGGAGAAATCCCCCAAATAATACTCCAAGTAAGCCCGGTTGAGGACGGGCCGACCCGACCCTTTATCCGTGACTGCAAAGGCGAAAACAACGAAGCCGATTAGAGCGACCAGGATGAAGAACATGGCCCACATGTAGAGGTACATGAGAAAAGTATTTCTGTAGCACGCCCCAGCAAATCCCGCCAAAGATACCACCATCAGAGCCGTCCCTATTACGATCAACGGCCACTGGAGGAACCTCATACAGTCTGTTGTGTTGGCTCTGCTGCTCAGCCATATTCCTTCCGCTAAGATTGGGATCGATAGCAAGAAGGTCAGGAAGTTCACTGCCCCTATTAGGTGGTTGCTTGCCCTCATCGTCAGTTGCTTTTGGCCTCTTCTCTCTCTCTCTCTGCTTTGATTTAAGGGATGTAATTTCTGTGCCTCTGATTTATGATTTTTCTCGATCTTGGGGAGAGAGGGCCTTTTGGGGGTTTGGAGGCCGGAGGAATGGGGATTTTGGGATAAAAAGATTATTGGGGATTTATTTTATTTTATTTTTGAAACAGGGTCTTGTCTAAATAAACTGAGGAGGTAGATTATTATTTTATCTTGGGGGAGACGCTTGGAGATGCTAAAACTGTGTATACAGCTGGAGCTGGTGCTAGCTGCCTAGCTGCAAGGTTTGCGGGGATATGTTCATATAGATGATCATTATATAAGGCATTATTTATTATATAAAGGGCGCTAAAAGTTGATTTTGATGGCCGGTGAGCAGAAGAAAGCGAAGGCAAATTTACCCTAGTCGCGTAGCGCTACGCCAACAGAACCTTTGATTATGTAAGAAATTTTGATTGCGCGTAGCATTGACTACAAACAGGGGTAAACTCGTATTTGCCTGCAGTTGATCCGTGTGCCACGGGAATGACTAATATGCCCTTGTTCGATCTTGAGTTATGTGCATGAGCAATTGGGCAAGTGGGCACCTTCTTTATTTTGAAATCACCGACTGCTCTATTTACTTTAAATCACCCCTGACTTGTCTAAACCATCAACTATTAGTTCAAGCCATTTCTAACACGCTCTTTAATATTGACCATCTTATGCATAAATGCATGAGAAGATTAAGACAAGATGCAATGCATGTGATGTATTTAGCTAGCCTTTGGCTTGACGGTGTAGAAGAAGATGACCATTCCTCAAGTCCAATCTATAACCACCAAAGCATGAAGTTAGGCTACAACCGGCGCTCACAAGAGGAAGAGCTTGGCTAGCCTAAATATTCCATCTGCTAAGGATTTTAGCTCCGCTTGCGTAGAAGAATGAGGTATTCTATATGTGACTACCACCAAAAACATGAAGTTAGAGCTTGTCCATTTTCAACATTTTTAAGGAATAATTAGCAGGTTGAAGTAGGTTAAAACATATACGAGCTAGTATAGGCAGAACCAGAGCAGTTTTGTGAGGAAATTGGACCACAGTAGAGTATGTTGAAACAGATAAAAACAAATTAGAATAGGTTGAAACAAATTAAACCAAGTCAAAGCATGTGCAAGTTCAGCATGGTGAAAACGGACAAACTTTTTAGTCTTTGGGGTTGTTTGACAAATAACTTTTTGAAGAGTTTTTTGAGCAAAAATAGTTTTTTTGACCAGAATTAACTGTTTGATCAAGTAAAAAAATAAATCTGATTGTTTAAAAAATAGCCTTTTAGAAGAGTTTTTTGAGTCCAAAAAGTTAATTCCATAAGCTTTTTAGAAATTTTTTTAAAAAAATTAACTTTTTATTTCACAATTTTATCAAAAACAATTACTGTTACTAAACAGTTTTTCAACAAATAGCTAATTCAAACAACTAATACAAATAGCTAACTCAAACAGCTAATACAAATAGCTAACTCAAACAATTAATAACTAAGCATTTTTTCCTCATTCTCCTAATTTTGGAGGACTCCCCTGAAAATCTGAGAGCTTCACCGAAAAAATTTCGCTGTTCTTCTAAAAAGCTCACTACAAAATAACGAACTTATAAACAGATTTAGAGAAAGGAAACAAAGCTAATCCCTACACATGTTTCATCCTCAACAACTTAATGTATCTTCTATAAGTTCTTCCCATCGGCAAGTCGGCGATGATGACAACACCAGGCTGAAAGTCGCCAACCCTTCCGTTTGGAGTGCGCTCTGGATATCAAATAGAGATCCTTTCAGGCGATCAACCTTTTTATCACTTCAAAGTTCATACAAAGTGTCAGCCATTTTGGCATGGAAGCACAATTAACAATGGTGTGCCCCCAGTACTGTCAATGTCAAAGTTCAGATTCAGCTGCTACATTTTGTATTTTTACATAACAGGTTGAACAAGCATATGCTGTCAGCCGCATAGATACAAAGAACCACATACACTAACCGCATACATGCTACGTCAAGGGTGAAAAGCATCAGGCTGAGCAGAACCCAACCAAAACAAGAACAAGCAAATATACTGTCCCTTAGTTCTTCAGCTACTGATCCATCTCCTCTTCCTGGCAGGCCGCTCCGGTTTGACATAGGAATGTGCTGGAGCATCGTTCTGAAAGGATGGAGAAGCTTCACTCTCCACTTTCTTGACTGCCATGGCATCTTTTTCACTTGTCAAAGGAACCTTGAAACGTTCACTTCGCCTCTTTAATTTTTCAAAAGTGTCCAGGTGACCATCAACCATACGTTTTACATCTGCATCCCTTCCCTCTAAACCTCCATCTTTTCCTCCAACCGAAGACCGAGTATTATCCACTGTGTCCACCCTATTGGCAGATTCTTCTTCAGCTCCAGTAGAGGATCCAGATATAGATCCGGCAGTTTTCTCTCTCCTTGAATCCTTGATCTTCAAAGAGGATGACTTGGAGGTGATATCATAATCCCTTTCTTTATGACTCGTCCATCGCTCCAGCTTGGACCTACCCCTCTTTGAGCCAGGCTGCTCATCATCTGAGGAAACATCCCTCTTTTCTCTAGCAAGGTTGTACGCTGTATCATGCTTAGCCTCAGCTTTTTCACGTGTCCCCTTCACATCACCCAAGAAATGAAACCATTTAAAGACAACACAGATGTTCCGGGGAAATTCAATACCATACATAAAAAGAACAGGAGGATAAAGTTCATTAAAATAAGCAACTTCAGGCGCCTTACACAAACTAGACGCCAGACACAAATAGTGAAAGGAAAGCTTCTGTCATGCACTTTACATCAGAAGTCACTAAATAACATAATGAAACTGAATGCACATCATGCCATAACTCCTGCACATGGGCCACTAGTTTTACCACCAGAAAAAAAAAAATATTAAAAGTAGACACAAATCGTTGTGCTGCTCAAAGATTGTTTAGAACTAAAAAAGTGAGACCCACTTTACAAGAAAGTAGCATCAATACATGGAACTTTAAAAAGATGAGCACAAATTCAGCTAGTAGACTTACAGCGATGGCAAATTCATTTAAGACAGGAAGAATATGTCATAATTAACATCTTTCCATATAAAAAGCACTGATCCATTAAATCGGGTCAACTGGTTAAGGAGCAGTTGCATTACAGGCATACAGATCAAATGCATCACATCATGGTAATTTTAACCTGTAATTGAAAAAACTTATCCCCTTTAGAAAGACTGAATACAGATTCTATTGTAATTTAAGCAGGCCCCTTCCTTTGTAAGAGCAAAAGTATTTGTTAAAGTACATACCATCTCATTTACTACACCTTTTTCACCTCGATCTCTCTTTGATGGACCCGGGGTGCCATGGCCTTGGGATTCTCTAGTACTTTTTGTGATATCTTTGTGCTTTTCATGCGCTCTGTGTGAAACTGAGGCATGAACAGCACGGTCATTCCGCGCACTAGACTTTTCCTGCCGTGATCTTTTCACCTCACTACCAAACTGCTTTCCACGTGGATACACATCCTCTTTTCCCCGATACTGCATACCACTTTCATCCTCAACCCGATCCCTTCTGTTAAGTTGCTCGCCGTACCTTCCCATGTCTTTGTCATGGCCATTGTACTCCTCTCTTCCATGAGAATGGCCAGCCCATTTTTTCTCATCTACATTCCGATTGTACCGATTAGGGACTCGCCCATCTTCTCTCTCTCTCCTGGACAAATGATCTTCATAAGACTGTTTAGTACGATACCATTCATCCCTCTCCCTTTGCTGCTCAGCCTTCTCCCTCTGCTTCCAGAGTTCATCCTTAACTCTAGCAGAACTGTGATCATCCATTTCTCTTATCCTTGGTTGATCATCTTTCTTGGATTGAGTTGAAACATCATCCCTGTCACGTTTTCGACGAGTGCTGCTACCCTCTCCACGACCAAGCATTATCTCTTCTTTTTCCATGTGGTCCCTCCTCAACTGGTCATCATCCTTTCTTCTCTTGATGTGACGATCATCCAGGATGTCATGCCGACTCTTCAAACTATCATCCTTGTCCCTGTAACGCAATCTTACATCTTTTTCATGATAAACTCTCCAACTGCCATCATCTGATGGTTTTCTTGAATTCTCTTTGTCACTTCTATCAATTTCTCTGACCTTAACCCTATCTCCAGCTAGCATAACGTCAGCGTGCTCTTGCTTTCTAGCATCATCGGCTCTAATCCTCCGAACATGTGGTTCCTCATCTCGCTTTTGCCGGTTAAATTCAGAGAAATCTCTATCTTTTCTCCAGTCAGTACCCTCTCCTTTCGGGGGGAAATCATTTGCGGCAGAAGCATCCCAGTCCTTGTGAGAATGATATTCCTCCCTCCCTTTCGTCAATGTGTAATTTCTTTCCAACTTAGCTCGTCCATTGTGATCTTTTCTCCGAGAATCATGTCCACTTTCACCATGGTTCTTCTTGAGGTCCTCCATACTGTTAAAACGCCCATCTTTCGACACTTCTTCCTCGGCACCTTCCTGCCACTTTGGGTGATCTTTGCTGCTTCCCATAGACTTACTTGTGTCACTACCCCTGGAGGCCTTAAGATCGCTCCCATCATCAACTTCTTTAATCCCCAGGGGCTCAACTCGAGAACTCAGCTTTTGCTGTTTCGGTGAATGAAGCCTATCCTTGTCCTTTGACGTAGTATTAGAAGTGACAACATTAATGTCTTCTTTTAATTTTGCAGCCCTCCTCTCAGCTGGAACATCATTTTCTGGAACATGTTGCCCTTCCGAACTTGGAACTTCAGTATCTTCAGTAGCAGGATCAAAGGAGGACTTGAGACTGCGCTTGCCTTCAGTGCTATCAATTGAATCTTCCTGATGATGATCAAGGCCTCTTCCTTCCAGTGCGCTGTCACCTGAAGACATATGTGGGGATCTCTCACACAGCTTTCCAGTGATCCGCCTGAGGAGAAAAATATTATAAGCACAAGGCTAAAATTTTCTCATCCTTCAGTCAACAACAGGGGAGAACACACCAGAAAAATGCCATTTTACCATCGATAACATCAACAATTCTAGGCAACTCTACACATTTTTAATCAAATAACATTTAAAATAACAAAACAATTATAAGTAGCTAATTTGGGGTGAAGCCAACTCATGTTGGATTCATGAATGCAAGTAAAAACTTAATGGAGCATGAAAACCAAAAATAAAATAGTTGTCTTGAAAAATATTGATGAAATGTGCCTCAGAAATCAGCATAGATGAAGCCATAATAGAACAAATTTTTAATGCATCTTAAAGCATTCAATTTTGCATTAAAAATGTTTTATTTTTGCATTCAATAATACTAATAACTTCCTACATGCCTAAAAAAAAAAAAAAAAAAAACAGTTGTTGCCTGCAAGTTGTCAACCAGAACTTATTTAGTTTTGCATGAGTCCATAATATGACATATGATGATATGATAATGGGACTGTGATTGTAACAACAACCACCATGATGTACGGAAGACAAAGAAGAGAAAGAAAGCCAAGATTAGCGAAGATGTTTTTGTATCCAACTCATACCTCTCAACTGGTGAACCAGCAGCATCCTTGGTAGAAGCATGAGCTCCTGAACCAGGATCATCCCTTGATACTCTAGGAGGTGTAGATTTATCCCTTTCCTCATCATGTAGAGAAATCATGATTGGTGACCTTTCTCCTGCAACACCCTCATCCATTTGCCTATATCCTCGGGAATATCCGTCAAAATACTCATCATCATCTTGAGGATCATCTTCATCAACGTCTACTCGGTCATCCTCTCTAGGAGAATCATCAGCTGGGTACTCTGAAGCATCATTTCCTACATATCCTTCATCCACCGAATCCTGCAAAACAATCTATTTCCCAAGTACCCTTAGTAGACTAACAATGATGATGTGAAAAATACATCAAGAACATAATAAAATCAAGGCACATCATAAGGGGAAGTGGCAATGTCTGTTTACCTCAATAACTGCATCTGAATCACGAATCCGTGGTGGTCGAGTATCAACAGAGGGAAGGCGTTCTCCACAGCCGGTTTCCACTTGTATGGCTCTGCCAGTTGGCTGAGGCAGACAGAATAGATTACTACTAAAATATAATCATTTTCAGAACAAAAGAAAGCAGAAGAGTGAAATATACCAGTGGCGGCCGCACACGTTCAGATACTTTGGCTGACTCACCCACTTCAACTTGTACTTTCGAGAAGACAGCATTTTCAGTGGAAGTATCATGAATCCCAGTAGCTGCCGCCAACTCTGGAGGCAAATCAGGATCATACTCCTGCAATTGGAGCAAAGAAATCATAAGCTTCTTAGAATTGCTCAACTGCGAGTCAACTCAGGCCTAAGAAACAAATGACCTGTTCAGCACGGCCACTCTCGTACACACGAATCTTGCTTTGCATTGTAGACTCCAAACGCAGGTGTTCCTGGAGAAACCGAACAAGCAGCATTTCAATATATATCCCTTCATGTCAAACAGATAAACAGACAACACTACTTCGATAATTGTGCCAGTTACATATGTACCCTTTAATGGTCCGTGCGCTAACTTGCATTGCTTCCTGGTCCACCTCCAAGAGAAAATAGAATAAGATGACATAGGAGAGAAAGAGAAGGCAAAGATCCACTCACCAACTGTTTGCAGTAGTCCTTCCAGCTGTCCTCATTCAACCCAAAATTAAAAAAATCTGATACATCTACACCTGGATACTTCCATGGTTTCTCTTCAAAGCTATCAATGTCAACATCAAAAACCGTCCTGAAAATTTGCAACAATGTCAGCAAATGGAACCACGAACCCCAAACAAGAAAATACAAGCCAAGTTATGTTTCCCAAGTTTTTCAATAACATCTACAAGCTCCAGACAGCTATGGATGCCGCCCTCTTAGACAGCCAAATATTGATTGCTGGAGACATTTGGCAAGCAAAGAGTTGAAAACATTAAGAATACTCTAATTCCCTTACCCACACGCCAAAAAGTACCAAAGAAAACCATTTGAGGCTTGCATGTATGCAATCCACGCAAGGTTGAAACGAAGAAAAGAAATAGGAAACAGAAGTGCACAGAAAAATGCAAAATAATTTCAGCATTTCCATCGCAGCTACATCTACAGGTGGTTTGAACTCAGGTAATGCAAGAAAATATAAAGCATGACAATCCAGGCATGGACCCCTTATCTAGGCTTCCTATAGGCCACTACTGTCATGGGTGCATCTTGGTTGTCCATTGAGTGCCAGGTGGATGCCTTGGTCAAGTCAGCACAGCATGACTTGCTAGTCTAGGAAACAGACACTTCTCACTGGCTCAAGTGGTAGCACTCAACACAACTCAGACCACGAGGCACCAAGGTATGATGCAAAAAATATGTATCAAATATTTCTGAATCAATTCAATACAGGACACCGGTGACACACAGGCACAAAAAAGCCATAAGAGGATATGCTCAGGAATCTTGTTTGCCTTTTTACTTTTTTCACTAAAGACCTCTCCTCCCATGTGGGGTAAAACGCGAATGCCCTCCATGAAAACTTCAGGCATCAAAACATTTTTTGTATGGTGAACTCAAACTGCAAACTTCCAATATAAAATTACAAGCAAAGAAAGGGGTAAAAAAAAAAACAAGAAGAATCTTATACTGATTCTCTAATATGAGGCTACCCCCTGATCCCCCCCCCCCCTTCTTTTGTTATATGTGACTCAAAAAATATAAGGTAGTACAGTTGAATATGATGGATACTGAGGTAACTAGCAAATCCAGCTACTCTAGTCCCTTGCAAATGCAAGTTTTATCCTGGCGATCTCTCTAATAAAAAGGGCAGAAAACGATAAAAGGGAATAGGTGAAAACTACCATCTCTTTTGCATGTATGTTAAAAGCAGGAAAGAGAGCGCCCAGAGGGCACGGCACTCCCACAACAGCATCTATGTACCGTGTTGTGTCAATTCAACGATCCCCGCCTATATCTTGGATGCTGGAAGCAAGCAAACCTACAGTATACACAGGATGACCATATAATGTTGATAGTGCCTGGTGCTAGCTTCTAGAACACTGCATGTTCATCTCAACTTGGGAATGTTCCTATAACCCAACTTGGGCCATCCTAACCTTACCATAACCTTGTTCAGCAAAAGAAGTCGCTGTTCCTATAGCTCTTCAGCCAGCTGATAACCATACATAGCATATAGCTGTTTCATTCTAACCATTAACATACGGTTATTTAGGCAAGTAGTTCAAGAAAATGCACTCGGTTAATTTAGGTATTGAGTTAACTGATCAATGTAAATTAACATAAAAGGACATGAACAATTTGCCAACAATAAAATTAATAAAGGGCATTTTAAACCAAAAAATACAAAACGCTGGTTTCAAAAGGGCAAAGTCTAGTTTATTAGCTGTTCACAAACGCTACTCGAAACATTAAACGTTAATACATATGCTAGTTTAGTGAACACCATAATTGGACTAATTAGTGCCTTGGTCCTAGTCAATACATTAAACACTATGCCAAATGTTCTTGTTGAACACGGCCTATAAATGCCCGACTTCATTTCAGAGTACAAACATCAATCAGAATCTTAGTCTAAATGTTGCATAAGAAAGATCTGCTGAAATTCTCTAAACGTCAACACACCTTCAGACACTTCCAACACAATTCCTGCACACTCCTAGACATATAAATCCCACAAATACATCACACAAACACATAAGCACCTTTCCATTCAACATCCCTTAGTTATTGGAGCATTCAAAGGCACCTGACCTAAATATTCTACGGCCTAGTTACATCAAGGCTATTCATTATGAATATACAATCTTTCTTTTCAACATCGCTTGATTGTTACAATCAAGATGTATTATTTGCAATATCTTGCACATAAATAAGCAATCATCAGAGAACAAATGGACATGATTGTATTGTTAGTTTTATACTCTCATAGCCTTCAACAATCTCAACCCTGTTTAACCACTGACAATAGCATATGTTCACATCTTATGTCAAACCACTCCTGAGCCTGAGGAAGACACAAGTAATGAATGGTCCCTTGCCCATTTAACACCTTTCAAATTTGTACATCGACCACCAAGCCTGATCTAAGAACAGCCCCACAAGAAGGATTAAAAGGAACTCGGTCAAAAAAAAACCTAGGTAATTAACAACAATCAAGCAATAGGAAGGCATCTCCTCCATCTAACAAATAACGTGCGTCTAGAATGACTGGTACCCTAGGGTGAATTGATAACAGTGGGTACAAACTGGGAACTACGCAATGTTTCGAGTTTCAAAACCGGAACAAATCACACATTTTCAGAACCAGCTCCAAGATTGTCAAACTGCAAAACAACTCTTGGCAAAATTCTCATCGAGAAATACCAACCATCAAAACCAAGCACCACATTACGGTCATCGGTACCCGGAAGCATTGCACAGAGCCAATCTCAAACCCACAAGCAACACACTTACAGTATCTCATTTGAGGGTTTGTAAACAAAATCTAACTGCATTATAAAAACTTTGAGAATTCTAATCAATCAATAAGCCAAAACCAAAATCAAATTATTTATTAATCGTTCACGAAACAAACCTGTGAAAAATGCATGGAAATTATAGGACTAGATCTAGAACCAACACCCCGCTAAAAGGTTGCTGCTCCTATTTCCTAAAGTCAGGAACCACAACATAGCAATACCAATTCCAGGCCTCAGACACAAAAAGATACAGGATACAAATGAATCGAAAGCAACAAAAGAATAACGGCAGTAACATAACTTGAAATATAGGAAGCATGCCAAAAAGAACTTTTGACGAGACACATTAGGAGTTAGGACAAAATATGTCCACTGGAGACACCTTAAGACAAAGGTGGCTTGCTGTTCAATATATGATGCTTCACAATTAAACCAGTTGAAGTGTAGCTCCTTTGACAGTGCAGAGCATTGCACTAAAGATCAAGCAGCACGGTAAGATTTATTTCTAGTCTCACTTGCCATTTGGAGATGATATTTCTTCCATTAGGCATTTAGTACTGACAGACTATGGCCTGGAATTTGGTTCAACTCTTCATGCACCCACCCCACTTAACGTGTCACTGTCAAGTGATGTGACCGAATTTCTACACAAAACACTCAATTTTTCATAACCCAACTCTTTGTGAATTACAATGTAGAAGGGCCTATTTACAAGCAAAAATCTACAGAAACCCAGCAAGATTAGAGAACGCAAAAGAGATATTAAAAATATCCTCAATTCCTAACTTCAGTAAAAACAGCATGTCGAGGAAAAAAGGACTGAGTGAGAGTCGACAGGCGACTTCCTTCTTCACCGGTGATAGTAGGGTGTCCAGCACGGTCATCGGGGGTCCACCTGGGAGCTGTCCAGTCCCAGGTCCCCGGGAGCCGTCGACGCCCCTTTGCCGGCGTGTTCTCTCTCTTCCCTAGGACTTTTCAACGCTTGTGCTTCTTCTAGTGGGTGGCTTGTCTGGAGTAGTCCTAGAAGTTTGGGGGTTAGAGGGTTGGTTGGTTGGCCGGCCGGTTCTGTCGCCAAAGGTTCCTCTCTCGGCCGCTGAAGTCCGCCAGAGTCAGCAGACTCAGCTCACCAGTGTTTTCCTCTTCTTTCTTTCTTTCTCAGACCTCCTGCTAGTGTGTGCTTTTCGTCCTCAGCTGGTGCATCGGCCGGGTTCATCGGCTTGTTCTGTCGCTGCCGGTACATTTCTAGCCAGAGTCCGGTCGCCTGCAACTTTTTCAGCCACTGGAGCCTCGCCGGAAATTTTTTTCCTTACTTTTCTGGCCCAGGAAGTCTCTATTTCTTCCTCTGTGGTGTTCTCCTTCTTAAGTTGCTGTAGTTTGTTGTTGTGGCCTGATGTTTGGCTTTGTCAGTATTGAAGGTAAGACTTTTGAGTTTTCTGGGGCTGAAGGAGTTTTTCCTCTCAGAGTTATGGATTTCAGTAGAAGGAAAAGGTCCTATGTTAGGTTAAGTTTGGAGGAATTTCGTTGGTTGGCTGTTGAATGGGTTCGGTTTTGCTCTTCTAAGGGAGATCCTCTTTGGGTGAGAAACATCAGATGGAACAAGTGTTGGCTTCTCCAACTGAGAAAGAATTTTAATGGGAGATTTATCCTGCTTCCACATTTTACTAGTTCTGGTCGATCAAGATCAATTATCTTCCCAGAAGGTCCCAAGGCTGATGGTTGGTTAGGGGTTGCTAAATTTCTCAAGAAAGTGCTGATTGAGGGCCATAAAACATTGTCAAGCAAGCAGCGAGTGTCTCCATGTCCTTTCAGCTCAAAGGTGAGCAAACATATTAGCTTTGCTGAAGTTGTTCGAGGTGAGGTAGGCAAGTCTAATTTGAAGGGTTGGAGATATATGAATTGTCGTTCATGGGATGTTTTTGCTGCTATTATCGGGGCAGATAATGCAGGCATTTGGTTAGGGCCTCGGCAAAAGGTGCAGGAAAGCCCTGTAATGGGACTTAAGGAGTTGGATAGATTTACCCAGGTAAACACTAGTGTGGATAGCACAGGTGGCAATGGAGATAAGCAGTTTGCGTCAAATGGTGCTGTCAAAGGAGTTGATTTTGGGACAGCATTCTCTTCTCCTATTTCACAGGCTAGGGATAGTTTGCCTGTTTGTCATGGTGTGAACAAGTTTCAAGTTTTAAGGGCTCTGATGGAGAAATACCTTTCTTCAGATAGTGGTTCGTCGTTTTGTGACCAACCAGTTTCTCCTTCGGTGGTGCACTGGTGCCAGAGACTTCTTTCAAGGTAGTGATACCATTCCATTATTCCCCTCAAAAGAGTCCCAAGGAGTTGACTGTTTACACTCGGAGGAAAAAGCGTGGGAAGGAAATTGTGGTGGATGAATCGGGTTAGATTCTCTGTTATCAGAGGATCGTAGGGGGACTACCTCTTTAGCTAAGGACTCATTGATTCAAGAGCATTTTAGTGGTCCGGCTGATCTTTCTTGTCCCCGCATTGGTCATTATGAAAATCTGGATGAAGTGTCTATTTGGGTGTTGGATCACATTCAGGAGTTTCTTGGGAAGATGGGTCTTTCCGTGGAAGGTAATGAACTAAGTTGTTTGATTTTCTGGTGGCTTTAGAGGCATCCAGGAAGAAAGCGGCAATGATGGTCAACGAGGAGGTGGAAGTTGGAGAAGTTCGGGAGAGGACAGTGCTTCATGGAGGAGAACATTAAGATTTTATCTTGGAACATGAGGGCGCTGAACTGTCCTAATAAGAGGGGAGATGTTAGATGGGTGCTCCACAATTATTTTTGTGGTATTGCTGTTCTTCAGGAACCTAAGATGGAAGATGTTAATCATCCTATTGCTATTAGTCTTTGGGGCCTCTGTCCTGTAGATTGGATTTTCTTACCATCTATAGGTCGATCTGGGGGTATCATTGTCGTTTGGGATACTCTGGTCTTGGAGTTGGTTGACTCCAAGATTAGGTCTGATACTGTCTGTTGCAAGTTAAAGTCCTTCAAAGATAATTTTGTTTGGGGTCTTATTGGTGTTTACGGTCCAATTGATGACAATTTAAGGTTTGAGTTATTTAATGAGTTGATGCTTTTCATATCCTAGTGGGATATTCCTTGGTGTATTTGGGGGGGGGGGGATTTCAATGTTGTAAGATCTCCATCCGAAAGGTCTACAAGAGGTAGATTATCTTCTACAATGATGGAGTTTTCCAACTTTATCAATTCTTAGGACCTCATCAACCCTCCGTTGGAAGATGGATGATTCACTTGGTCTAGTCATGAGGATGTTCCAGCTTTATCTCGCATTGACCGTGTTCTCTTCTCTTTTGAATGGGAATACCATTTTCAAGAAGCGCATCAAGTTATTCTTCCTAAGATAACGTCTGATCATTTTCCAATTCTTCTTCCAATGGGGACAACACACGTTGCTAAAAGGCCCTAAAAATTTGAGAACATTTGGCTTAAGGTGGATGGCTTTTGTGATCTTGTCAAAGCTTTCTGGGGTGATTTCAATGTTTCTGGTTCTTCTAGTTTTATCTTGGCTTAAAAGCTGAATTTCCTCAAGTCTAAGCTCAAGGAATGGAATAGAGTGGGTTTTGGGCACTTGGGCACTAATCTAGGTGCACTAAGCTAGGTGCCCTTGCTGATAAGGCCAAGGTGTTGGATGCTAAGGAGCAACTTCAATCCCTTTCCCTCCCTTTCCCTGAGAGATTTGAGAGGCTGGAGGTTAAGAAAGAGCTTTCTCTAGTACATAATTAGATTGAGATCTTTTGGAGGCAAAGAGCCAAACAGCATTGGATTCATAAGGCCGATCGCAATACTAAATTTTTTTGCACAAAGTGGCCAATAATAGAAGAAAACTCAATGCCATTTATAGCATTCTTGTGGAAGGTGAGTGTTGTAGTGACTCTTCTTGATTGAAAGGGGTCATCGTCAAATTTATGATAAGCTCTACCGTGAAGATCATTCAAGGAGGCAGCTCCTCGAAGGGATTTCCTTTGATTCCGTCTCGTCTACCGATGCATGTGATCTGGTGAAGGAGTTTTCAGAGGAAGAAGTTTAGAATGTCGTTAATGACCTTGGCAAGGAGAAAGGGGGGCTTCAATATTGCTTTCTTCCAACATTGTTGGAGTATTGTCAAGGGAGAGGTTAAGGGTTTATTTTTTGAGTTCCACTCAAAAGGTGTTTTTGAGAACAGCTTAAATGCCACCTTTATTAGTTAGCTCCCTAAAGTGGCTGGGGTGAATGATATTAATAAGCTCAGACCCATCAGCTTAGTGGGAGTGTGTATAAGATTCTTGCTAAAGTTTTGGCATTTAGATTGAGAACTGTTGTGCATAAAGTGGTTGGCCCAAGCCAGCATGCTTTTATTCATGATCATCAAATCCTGGATGCCTCTTTAATTGCTAACGAGTGCATTGATTACTATCTTAGAACTAACCAATCAAGAGTTCTTTGTAAGCTTGATACTGAGAAAGCTTATGACCATATTTTTTGGGATTTCCTTTTGGCAACTCTTGAGAAAATGGATTTTCCTAGCAAGTGGGGGAGTTGGATTTTCTTTTGTATCTCTATCATTCGCTTCTCAATTTTGATTAATGGTGCAAGCGCGGGGTTTCTTCTCAAGCTCAAGAGGGTTGCGTCAAGGTGACCCGTTATCCCCTTGTTATTCATTCTGGTCATGGAGACCCTTAGTAGGTTAGTGCACAAAGCTTGTGAGGTGGGTTTGTTAAAAGGATTTCATGTTGATAACTCTCAGCCTAGTGGTTTGCTAGTTTCCCATCTTCTATTTGCCAGCAACACCTCAATTTTTTGCAGACCTTGTGTGACTGACATGGGGTACTTGAGATTTATTCTGTTGTTATTTGAAGCCATGTCTGGGCATAGAGTTAACTTGTCAAAAAGTTCGCTTACTCAGATTGGCGAGGTTCCCAATATTCATTATTTGGCACACTTCTTTGGTTGTGGGGTTAGTGCTCTACTTATTTGGGCCTTTCCCTTAGGTGCTTCTCTTAAGTGCAAAGCAGTTTGAGACCCTGTTGTGGAAAGGTTTCAAAAGAGACTTGCAGTGTGGAAGTCTAAGATGTTGTCCAAAGGAGGAAGGTTGGCTCTCTGGCAGGTCACTCTTTGGAGTCTTCCGATTTATTACATGTCATTGTTTAAAATAATGGCTAGCGTTGCTAGTCAATCGGAAAAAATCATGAGAGAATTCCTCTGGTCTAAGCATGCTAGTGTTAACGGTTTCCATTGCGTTAGCTGGGATGAGATTTGTCGTCCCAAGGAGGATGATGGGCTAGGGATTAGGGCACTTACACCAATGAATGAAGCGCTTAAGATTTAAGACCAAGTGGCTTTGGAGGTATGCCAAAGAGGAAGATGCTTTGTGCAAAAAAGTGATTTTATCCAAATATGGAACAGATCGTTTTGGTTGGTGGAGCAAGAGGAGCCCTTATGCACACGGGGCAAGTCGTTGGAAATCCATCCATGCAGGTTTGGACTTTTTCAAGTCTTTGGTTTGTTTTGAAGAGAGGAATGCGTCTACGGTGTTGTTTTGGCGCGATAAGTGGTGCAGGGAACATTCTCTTAAAGTTCAATTTCCAAATCTTTTCAAGATGGCTACTTTGAGAAATGCTACGATGCACGAGGTTTTATATTGGAATGGGGGTCAGTATCATTGGGACATTACCTTCACAAGAAGCCCGAATGATTGGGAAGAGGAAAGCATACTCAACTTGTTAACTTTACTTGCAAATTCGGGTGTGGATGTTCAATTCGAGGGTAATGATAAGATCATGTGGTCTCTTAATCCTAATGGGACCTTCTTTGTTAAGAATCTTTGGAATAGGCTGCATGGATCTATTTGTTCTAATTTCCCGGAGGGCGAAGGCAATTTGGAAGCCTAAAGCTCCTACGAAAGTTTGTTTCCTTGCTTGGGCAGCTTCTACAGGCAAGGTTCCCATGAAGGTTATGCTAAAAGGAAGAAATTTCAATTTAGCTAGTAGGTGCGCTATGTGCCTTGAGGAGGAAGAATTGGTTGGCCACCTCTTTCTTCATTGTCAATGGGTCTCTTCTCTTTGGCAGCATGGAGAAGGAGATTGAAAAAGAGTTGGGTTCATGGGCTTTGAAATTTGGTTCCTTTGGCTATTTGGTAGTGTACTTGGAAAGAGAGGAACCGAAGGAATTTTGAAAGCAATCTTCTTCCCTTCAGGATTTCAAGCTCTATTTTTTTGGGATTGTTCTATAGTTGGAGTCAAGTGTTAGATGGTGGTTCTAAGATGTCTCTTTAAGATTTTGTGGATAAAATTATGCATGAGAGCTTGAGGGCATGGTGTCTCATTTATATATCATTTTGATTACTTATCCCAAAAAAAAAAAAATCCTAACTTCAGTAAAAATAATACTTACCAAAAGACTATACTAATAAGATATCACAATTCCTATTCCTATCAAAATACTATAGCTTACAAAAAAATATATCCACACAAAATATCGTCCTAAAATAACCAAAAGAAAATTAATGTTAGCAATAATATCTCTAAAAATATCTTTCGATGATCATTTTGCATCATTCTCCCCTTGTTTCAAAGAACTAATCCTCAGAGTTTTAACATATGGCAGAAAGTAGATCCAAAAGTAGTTGCTGAAATTCCTCGAAGCTACCTAGGCAACATTGTACAGATACGAAAATCTATAACTTCTGGAGGCTGCACCTCTAGCCATATTACAGCAGCGTTGAGATTAGCAACCCCCAAATCAATCCCTGAATGAAAGCCAGATGCACAGCTCTAGCTCAAAATGCCTTGATGAGGAGCTAAAAGAGTAGCAGACTTGTCTGCAGAATTTTTTGAATCTGATGCTACATTAAAGATCACTTTGCTTGCGGGAATTTCAAGCTCCAGGCATCTACTGGCAGTTAAGTGTTAAACAATTGTACTCTCCTTGTTCCCCATGTACTCTGAGTTTTGAGGGTTGAGGTCCGCTTGTGGTAAATGGTAATGGTGAATCAACTGTACCTTCATTCTACTTTCCTCATCTTACATCCAGAGGTGTGCTTTTGTTAGGGCAACATTCGTGGCTTGCCCTAGGACAAACCCCAGGCTTATCCTTCACATATGGCCCATGTTTATCTAAAGCAAACCATTCCTTTCCATTCCTTGAAAAGTACCGAGTATACCTAACCTCTGAAGCTATCACCGTCTTTTCCATTTCTTTTTTCGGCCTTTTTAGAAAACTGAGCTTGAAAGGATACGGGTAGAGGTGTTAGTCCACTGTGGTAGTAACTCAAGGTATTAGGATCAGTGGCATGGTGATAACCTCAACATGGTCGCAACAGGGTGCAGAGGGTCAGCGGCGATGCAAGCACTGTGGCAGATGGCAGAGACACTGCTATGATACCAACTGACATAAAACAAAATTCCCACACAAAATTCTCAATTCTTCATAACTCAGCTCTCTGTCAATTTAAGAAAAATACAAGAAACAGATATAAGATAAAAATATTCTAGAGTTCTAATTTAAGAAAAATACTAATTTCCTAAAGGCTATCCTAATAAGCTATCAAGTCAATACTCCTATCTAAACACTATAGCTTAACGAAAATATATCCAAACAAAACATTATCCTAAAATAATAAAGATTTTTAACATTAGCAATAGTACCTCTAAAAATATATTATGATTATCATTTTGCATCATCAAGCTCCTCAGCTCACCTGTTATTAAGGACTCCGGATATGTTAACTCATATTTGCCTAATAAAATGCCCCAGTCGGACAATTGGCATCGAAGGCTCCACCTGCAGCAGAAACTGCAAACGCTACCAAAGGTAGTGCAAAGTGTATGAATTTCAATCATCGTTGCCAATTCCCTGAAGCCCGCTGCGCACTGCAAATTGGTTCATGCATGCTGGAACGAAGATTCTCTTGAATATTAATTCCCAAAATATGGCAAATCCAGCAAGCCAAATCCAGCAAGCCCATCCACAGTTACATCATACTGCTTTCGTGATTCATTGGCCGATACTAAAACAAAAGAAGGGCTTTTTTTTTAACAGATTTAAGCTCCAGTGACCCCCTTTTACTTCCTGTAATACATTGTGACAGTGATTTCTCTACCCTTAAAAATGTACTGAAGACAAATAAACCAAAAAAAAGGGGCCATAGGAATATAGGATCCTCCACTGAGTGCTATACCGCATATGTTAACCCATGACATTCAATTGGGCATACCTCGACCACACAACTATGAGCAAAAAGTGCACAATTGCCATAGAACTCAAGGGAGAAAGGACACACACCGGCAAATGCTGAAGTATGAGTTTTAAAAAAGGAATCAACCATGTGCACACGTATTCCCTACTAAAAAGACAATTAAAGGATTAAACCAACAGAGGCATTCATTGAGCACTGCAAGATGGCAAATTCCAAGGCATACAAACAAAAAACCGCCTTACCACTAAAGAAATAAAATGTCTACCAACTCGAGACTTAAAAACAGAATGGAAGACACATGAATCAAAGCATAACCTAGGAGGACACTGTCATATCATAAAATTGGATTGCTGGGTACAGAACAGCATTGTTCAACATTAAGCTGAAATAGCAAAGAAGGGAGCAGGGACGGGAGGAACTTCATAAATGGCAATAAGCTTCGATGATCATCCACAAGAGAACAAAGAGAAAAAGGATAGGGAGAATAAAGGAGAAACAGAACCAATTCAATCTCATGCACCTACTTGTGAGAGGGAAGAGTGAATTCCAAACCACGTCCTTGCACACCCCAAAAGCCAGGATGAAAACCCTTTTGCAATGGTGTACCTTTCATCCCAGGAAGCCTCCAATCCCCCCTTCCACGACCCACAATATTATTCGTGTTGACAGAAGGACGAATGTGACCAACGGCTCCTCCTGAACCAACAGAAGGACCACCAGGCAAAGGAGTGGCACCAGGTCTTACATACTGCATCAAAATCCAATGGCATATTCAATTAGAGAAATAAAATTTCAGAAATACAAAAAGAAGTGACTAACTAGCTGCCAAAGAAGAGCGACAGAAACAATAAACCTTGCTACTCTCTATACACAAATAGCTCCTAGTATACCACCCGGATTACAACATCATTGCCTAAGTCGACATGAGATCCAGAGCTGCTATGAACCGTACAAAACATATAAAAATAATTCATGCATATATGTCAGGCAATTTTATCATCCAAAGTCATGGTCCATCATCCTCAACCAAATCAGGACATTAAAATTGCAGACAAATGCATGAGATAAGTTCAATTCACATCTAACACCAGCAGCAAGCCAACGCAGGCTGGTCATTCTATAGCATGCAAGCAGAAATAGGAAACACAAATGACAAAATGTGAACAGAAAAGTGAATACAGCATTTCAGAGGAAAAAGAAAGAAATGGAAAAGAAAACATCCAAAAAGGGCATAAAAACAAACCATATCAGGATTAAATAGAACAACATCCATAAAGAATATAGTATAAACCTAATATAGAATAAATCTGGGTAATATAGTCATGCCAAAGGCCAGACTAGCTCAAAGCAAAGCAAGCAGTGGCTATCTGGCAATAAATGTTTACAGAATGGGTGCACATAATAATAATAATAATAATAATAATAATAATAATAATAATAATAATAATAATAATAATAATAATAA
>JACYFF010031955.1:117507362-117594290 GCA_017589665.1 Selenicereus undatus | reverse complement strand
AATAATAATAATAATAATAATAATAATAATAATAATAATAATAATAAGTTTCCACAGCATCACAGGCTGCTAGCATCACTCGCCAACAAAAGCTACAACCTCGTCAACATGTTTTCTTGTTCTTGAGTTAGACACAAAATTGACACTTGAGACCATGTTGTCCGTGAGAAATTCAACCAATTGTAAACATTGATATCCTTCTAATCTTATGGTCATCCTTAAATAGAGAAAGAAGGCCATCTTATAGTCGTCCATGACTCTCCTTTCCTTCTTGTTTTTCATAGGTTCCTCATTTTATTGGCAGCAGTACCTTAAGCATAAACATCAAAGGATTTCTCATTGATCTTTTTAACGGAATTTTTTTTTCAGGAATTTTAACGTTAATAATTTTCAATATGCACATAGTTCGCAATTCAATGATAAAATAGACACAAAAGAAAACAAATAATTTCCTATTTCCATCAGAGAATATCATTTCTGGACTTGAGATTTATTATTAGCCCAATATGCCACCTTGTTTTTAACAGAAGGAGCTGTGCAGACAATAACTATTCATTTTTGCAATATGATATTTTCTGACTGAATAAAATAGAGGATTGGCCTGACTGGAAAGAAGCTGAAAAGCGGATGGTATAAGCAGAGGCTTAATCTGAAAAGCACAGGACACCAGTACATATGGTGTTGTCTTCCACTATCCTTGATGTACTGAGCCACTGCATGAAGGCTGGATTTGGCTCTATGTATAGAACCTTAATAACTGTGTGTGCGCGTGAACGTGCATGTATACACTAAGAAGCACAAACACACTCCATCTCTTCATGTATTCGCGTTCGGTATGTGTCACACGCAAACACTCTCGGGCAATTCTTGGATAACATAGTGGCACATGAGAAATCCCCAGGGGGGGGGGGTTTGACATTTGCAGATGAGCAATTTGCGATTGTTCCCATCCAAACACGACCCTCTCCAAGGCTACAAACATCAATGTAGCTATACACACAAAAGAAATTAATAAAAAAATTTCATCAATATGTGTCCGCTAGCATGCCGTATCCTATTTCTTTTTATCAATTAGGTGTCAAACGTTTTGAGTATCACATGAAAGAACCTTGAATCAATCATCACTGCAAATAAGAACAATGGAATTCACACCAAATGGACAGCCAGCATAATCACCATCCCTTGATATTCTCGTAATTGGATCCAACTCCACTGATATTATACAACACATTAGTTTAAGATGGGTTCAACAGTCTCTACTCAATGGGCGGACAAGGAATTACAGAATAATAGATTCAGATATCCCCAATTATGGGGAAAACATATCCACAGCAGAGATTTGTGAGATACTGTTTCTTTGCTTTACACTATGCCATAGAAAGAATGAAACGAAATTGGTGCTAATTATATAGAGTAGAAAGTTATACAAGAATTCATCTCATAGAAAAGTTAACTACAACTACGATTACAGAATCTCATTAAACAAGCAGGAAGTTACAAGAACCCCATATATGGTCAATATGGAAGTGGAAAGTTAACAACATGTCGACTGACCTTAAACTGAGAATGAAATGGATGATAACCATAATTGCCATAACCAGTTTTTGGAGGAGCCATGAGACCTCCGTTTGCTTTGGACGGATCGGCAATCTCCTTCCCATCTGCAGCCTGCCCTTGGTCCTCCCCCCACTCTTGCTCCTCGGCAGGCTGATGACCTACATCATTGTCGGCCACAATAACTAGCGGTTCCTCATCTTCATCATCATCATTGCTTGCCACCATCAACCCATTCGTCTCCATGCCCATAGGTCCATGATTATTATCATTCAACACAATTTGTAAATCATCGTCGCTGTCACTATCCCAGTCATCGCCTTGGCCATCAATACCATCGCACCTACTACTGCCGAAATCGGCAGGGGGAGCCACATCTGAAGCCGGGTTAGATAACGGAGCAGTGGCGAGGCCAGGAATGACGGGCTCTAAACCCAAGTCCTCCATACTGCCGTTAAGCTGATCTGCCGTACCAGGATCGTGTTCTATGGTATCACCATCTTTATCGGCTCCGATGATATCCAATTTTTCGGCACTCTTTTCGTCTCGGAAAGGGGCGTCTTCTTCTTCATCGACAGCTAAATTCAAATCGGCGGTATGCAAAACCCTAATAGCGCTAGCTTCAGCAGCTGCCGAAGGCGATTCCCAAATCCTGCGAGCGGGCCCCGCAACCGCTTCAGGCTTTGAATCCGATAAGCGGGAAGAATCAATGTTGCATATCTCAGAACCGGTCAAATTCGAGTCGAGGGCAGCGGATGGCACATCAACAACGTCTGATTGAAGGTCAATATCAATCGGACGACTAAGAGGTGCTCCAGTGTGTGGTGGCTGTGAGGCGGTCGACGATGAAGATGGGAAGGTTCTGAGGACGTCGGTGTAAAGATCTCCGAACTCATCATCGTCCTCCATCGCGGCTAGTGCAGGTGCTGCAGAAAGTGGAGAATGGGCTCCTGCGAAAGGGAAACAACGGGCGGGCGGGCCGAGGGGGGGGGGGGGTGTTTTTGTTTCAAGCAGATGCTGTCTTTCGTTTTTGCGAAGGGGGACGGGTGTGGAATTGAGGGGTTTGGGTTTTACACCTTTAAAGGGTTTTAGCCAACTGAACCGAACGGTCCAAATAAGCGACCCAATGAAGCGCATCAGCTAAGGTTATTATTAGGCAAGAAAACATGCCCTTCGTAGGCCCGACTATCTAAACTCCTATCTTTTTTTTCCTTTTTTGGGTCATTTCACCGATTATTTTCCCATTTCGAAATAGAGAAAAATTTTATGTTACATTTAGTTGAATATAGGCCTAATCAAATTAAAGATTAGATCAGGTTAAGAGTTGGATCATAAGAGTTAACAGATAGAATTTTCTCGATCATAACATCACCCGACCCTCGTTGGTTCAACATATCCCGGACGCTGACCCTAAATCTACAGGTACCGTTTGATCATCGGATCAGATCCGACCTTTAAACTTTCCCTATATATAAAATGAGATTTTTCACTAAGTTTTTTAATTATAAAGTTCACATTAAACATCCGACAAAACAAAAAGTCAACCGATGATATAATGTTCCAATGAAGTTTATCGGAACAACAAATACTTTAATGCGTAGTTTAGTGATTTAAACATTTAGTTCACTAAAACGAATACTCCAAATATAATAGAGGGATCGATAGAAGGTTATGAGTCAGTGAAACTTGAAGAGGTGAATCGGGTTAGGAATGCTAAGAGGAAACGAGAAAGTGGAAAGAGAAAAGGCTTTGAACAAATGGAACCCAAAATATCTTATTTTGATTTTAGACTGTAATTTATTTTTTTTTAAGTGAGGGTCAGTGGGTACGTCATAGGGTCAAAACCTCTGTTGGAGCCCAACTGTCATTATATAGTGGGGTACCTTTGTTTGAGGGTCGGGTGAGTCGAAGACAAAAAAAAAAAAAACAACCGACCCTCATTTTCTAGGGTCAGGTTGGACAGGGGCCCCCACCCGTTGGTCAGATCTAGTTGGCTGTAATATCATAATTATCTAATCGAATTGAGAATGTGAGTTTTAGGCAATTGAACGATCCAAATACATGACTCAATTAAAGAATGGGTATGACCTAGGGTTATGGTTAAGCAAGAAAGCTTGCCTTGCAGGGCTTAACCCCCTGTCACTACAACAACAACAACAACAACAAACTTCCAAAGTGGGTCCCGCTTTCGCGGGGTCTGGGGAGATCCAGCTGTAGGCAACCTTACCTCTACCGGTATTCCTACCCATAGAGAGGTTGATTCCATAAGACCCACAAAACAGTTTTGAGAAAAAGGTTTGGAGAGAAAACGATTGCAAAACCATTTACCGAAGTAAGAGAAAGGGGGAGGAGAAAAGGTTTCAGATAAGCGAATAAAAAGGGGGTGGAGACATACCTCAACAAATCGTGGGCGCTTGGTGTCGTGACAATCCGAAAAAGCATGACCTGCAAACAAGCAAACCAAAACCCACCCCACACCGCCTAGACTACTGCCTCTTACGGAGTCGGTCCCCTACAATCAGGGACCTTAATCTTGTCCCGCCACAACTTCCTATCCTGAGTCATGTCCTCCGTGAGACCGACAACTCTCAAGTCCTCTCTAACCACCTCTTCTAGGCTCTTCTTCGGCCTACCTCTCCCTTTCTTACCACCGGGTGGGTTGATACTCTCGCATCTTTGCACCGGGGCGGCCACACTTCTCCTCTTCACGTGGCCGAACCATCTGAGTCTCGATTCCATCATCTTCTCCTCTATGGGGGCCACTCCAGCTAGGCCCCTAATAACCCCATTCGTAATCCTGTCTAATCTCGTAAAACCACACATCCACCTGACCATCATCATCTCAACTACCATCAACCTCTGGACATGCGCCTTTTTTGGAGGCCAACACTCCGATCCATAGAGAACCGCCGGTCTAACTACCATCCGATAGACTTTGCCTTTCAAACCCATTGGCACTCTCTTGTCACACAGCACCCCTGACGCTGACTTCCACTTTTGCCAGCCCACTCTAATCCGCTGGCTAATATCCTCGTCAACGTCCCCATTCTGCTGGATGATCGAGCCCAGATACTTGAATTTGGCGACCTTCGGTATTGCCCTCCCATCCAGTACGATTTCTCCCCCCTCTTCTATCCTTCCGCTGAAACAACAGTGAAGGTATTCCGTTTTCGATCTACTCAACCGGAAGCCCCTAGCCTCCAGTGTATGCCTCCAACTCTCCAGCCTGTCATTCACCCTCTGCCTGGTCACATCGATAAGGATGATGTCATCTGCAAAAAGCATGCACCAAGGCACCACGAACTCACTAGAGGTATCCAAGACGAGGTGCCTTGGTGCATGCTTTTTGCAGATGACATCATCCTTATCGATGTGACCAGGCAGAGGGTGAATGACAGGCTGGAGAGTTGGAGGCATACACTGGAGGCTAGGGGCTTCCGGTTGAGTAGATCGAAAACGGAATACCTTCACTGTTGTTTTAGCGGAATGATAGAAGAGGGGGGAGAAATCGTACTGGATGGGAGGGCAATACCGAAGGTCGCCAAATTCAAGTATGGCCCCCTGTCACTATGGACTAAAAATGGCCAACGAGAGTTCTGTTTTTTTTTTTTTTTTCCATTTCAAAACAGAGAAAAATTTTATGCCACATTTTGTTGAATCATCTAACCAAATTGAGAAGGTCGGTCAATATCTGGACTAATTAAATCATTTGGATGATGTTGAACTGTCGATCTACTTGGCTATTCAACCGACCAAACCCAATTGAAAAAATATTGTACATTTTCAAGTTCTAACTGTACCATATTTATTATTTTCATTGCATTCCAATGTATTTCATATTTATGTTTTTTACATATAACTCTTGTTATAAAAAAAAAAACTATTTCTATTTAATAATATACTAAAAACAAAAAGAGGTAGAAGAAAGTGGGCTAGATAAAGTCACAAGGCAAATTTAGGAATTGGTTAGGCTTAGTTCACTTAGGGGCTGTTTGGAGAGATAAAATAGAATGGAACTTGAACCCTTAGATATCAAGTTTCACTCTTTTGTGTTTGGTGAACATTTTAAAGGAATGGAACTTGATACCTAAAGGTATCAAGTTCACCCCAATCTTAAGGAACTTAAACCCTCCCATTTGCAAGGGGGTTCAAGTCCCCAACCCTCTGGAATCAACTTCATCGTCGCCATCATCATCATCATCATCATCATCATCATCATCATTATTAATTATTTTTATTAATAATAATAATTATTATTATTAATTATTATCATTAACATTAATGATATCATTATTAATAACATTAATAATAAGTGTTATTGTAATTATTATTTATTATTATTAATATTAATAATTAATAATAATTATTATTATTATTATTATTATGAATATTAATTAATAATTATAATTATAATTACTCATTATTATTGATAATATTAATCATTATTATTATGATTAATAACAACAACAATTATGATTATAATTATTAATTATTACTACTAATATTAATTAATAATTATTGTTATGATTAATTATTGTTATTAATAATTACTATTATAATTATAACTATAATAAATTATTATTATTAATTATTAATATTGCTTAATAATAATATTTAAAATAATTATTTTTAATAATAATAATAATAACAATAGTAATTAATAATTAATAATTATTAATATTAATAATTATTATTAGTAATAATAACTATTATTATTATCATTGTCATTAATATTACTATTATTGTTATTATTAATCATTATTAATCATTATTATTTTTTTAAATAAAACAAATTTGATTCCATTTCATAATCCATAGCCAAACAATAAGGATTAGAACATGATTCCATTCATTTTCTCTCCAAACACACGAGTTTAGGATTCAATTTTCACCCTTCTTCCCTCAGGGATCATCCCTTAATTCCATTCCATTCCATTTTTTCTCACCAAACAGGGTCTTAGTATTGTTGTTATGTGATACCCTATCATCAATTCCGTGTGGCATCATACATGTTCTCCTTATGGTGGAAGTGTGTGTTGCATAGCAATGGGTCTTTCAATTTTCCTACCTCCTCTTTTAATAGGTTGGCCCCCTAAGTTCGCCATGACCAAAACTTATATTGGACCCATAGGGGTACATATTATCATAAATCATATAAGTTCTTGCGTATTAAAACTATATATATGATGAATATATGTGGGGGGGGGGGGGCGAAAACACATATATACATGGTAACTAAGGTACCACTCTATATGTAAAATATACATTGCTATCTCTGATAGAAGGACTCTAATAGGTGGTCCCACTTTCCTTGCAAAAGAAAAGAAATCAAGAAAGAAAAATCAACTTAAAATATTAGAAAAGATTAAAGTGCCACTCTTATAAGAATTGACATGTTGCTGGCCAATGAATCCAAAGTACAGGTAACTTGCAGTACAAACAAACAAATTAGTGGAATATTTCATTTGGTACCTTATATTTTTCAAAAATCTATTTGAAACCGTGTAAATGAACATGGATTCTGGCAATAACATTCATCAACTTAACGTTGTAAAGCATTTGTCAAAAACACCAAATAAAATATCCCAATATTAGTGCTTTTATGTAGTGTTTGGTATGTCTAAACAGATAAATGAAATTATAAATGTGGAGTAAGTAGCTCGGCCAAAAAACACATGTGTGGACTTAATTAATAAAATACTCATGCTTTGTACGTGTAAATGGGGAATAACTTAAATCGGGGGATTGGGGGTAGAAAGCCCTGATAGTTTCACAAAATTATTATTAGGGAGGGCTAGGGGTGGTAATTGAAACATGGGATTGAAAATAAGAGTAAAAGACTAAATCGCTGTTAAATTATAGTCACATATTTATATTTAAGTACATATTTGTAAATTTGCCATTTTATTTCCAATTTGGACTCTCATATTCCAAATAATGAAATGAAAATACATAAATGAGTTATTATTCTCACAAAATGAAATTTTCAGTTCCCCTTTATAAATTCTTATTTATTAGTTCTCACATACCAAACTCCACCTAAGATTTTTTACTTATGTGCACAATAATGTATACATTGCAAAATTATTGAGCTTATATCCGACAAGCTTTTTTTTGGGGGGGGGGGGGGGGTTCAAATGAACCACAAAAGACAACACATCACGAGGGAAAAACTCGACTCAAACGTAAAACCTAATATACTTAGCACTTCAATCTCAACTGTCAGAGGAAGACATCATTAATTAAGTATCTCTAACTTTTATTTGGACAAAGTTTTCTGGTAGGAACGAACATGATTAAATTGGATGCAATAAAAAATCACAAAATAAGACAATAAAGCAAGATAAACTAATGACACCAAAAACACCAAATTTACGTGGAAAACCCAAATCGGAAAAAACCTCAGGCAGTGATGATCGAAAAATCCACTATAAAATAAGAGTACAAACTAGTTTTCTCAAAGCAAATGCCCAATAAAGTGATTACAAATTCACACAAAACTCTCTCGCAAATCTCAGAAAAATAATGAATTATGTTTGGCATGGAAGAATGATATATAATGGAGGTTGAATCTTAATTAAGGGCCTAATTTTTTATTATTATGAAGCTTGAAGATGATGGTCTTAATATAATGCATAACCATAACATTAGCAATAATCAGCCATTAATCCGCATTAAGCCTAGCAATAGAAACAGATGAAAATTTGAGGAAGCCTAGCAATTATAAGTTGTAAACACCGACTAAGTCCATGCAATGCTTGAACTTGGTAATAGGAAGTGGTTTAGTATGTTTTTCTACGGGATTATCCAACATATGATATTTTTTTACAACAATCTTCCTTGCAACAATAATATCTCAAATAAAATAATACTTAACATTGATATGTTTGGTCTTAGAGTGATATGCATCATTTTTCGTAAGATGAATTGTACTCTGCCTATTAGAAAATACACCTGTAGTAGCTTCTGCGATACCAAACTCAATAAGAAGATCACGTAATGAAATAACTTTTTTGACACCTTCAGTTGCAGCCACACATTCGACTTTACTAGTAGATAAAGCTGCAATAGATTATACAGATGCTTTCTAAAAGATAGTGCCTGTATATAAAGTGAAGATGTAACCAGAAATAAAACACCTACGTCAAGATCACCACCATAATCAGAGTCAACATACCCAACAACATCAAGGGTTGTGGACTTGGATTTATCAAATACCAAACACTTACCTAGAGAAACGTTCACATAACGAAGAATCAATTTCATAGCATTCCAATGATCCTCGTTAGGTTATGCATAAAGCGGCTCACAACATTAATTACATAAGATAAATAAGGTCTAGTGCACAACACTACATACACAATACTACCAATTACACTAGAATATAAAACATGAGACATTTCCTCAATTTTCTCCTCAAATTTTGGACAATATTCATATCACAACTTAAAATGAGCAGCTAAAGGAGTAGAAATTGACTTACAATTGGTCATATTGAACCTTTAACTCCACCTTCTCAATAGCATCGTGTTGGTCACATGTACCAATAAAAGTAACAATCGACTCTTTCCTAGAAGAAAACATAGCAAATTTGTTAAAGTAATATCCTAACTTTGAATTACCTTTTTCGAACCAAGACATCACAAACGGTATCCCTTGGACTCAGATACATAACCAAAAAACATGCATTTGTAGTTAGCTTCCCATCATTAACATGAGCATAAATAGAACATCCAAATACTTTCAAAATGGAATAGTCAACGGGATTACTTGACCAAACTTCTTCTGCATTTTTGAAGTCAATAAAGAAATATGGAGACCGGTCACAAGATAACAGGTCGTTACACCTACTACGTTCCAAAAGTTATGGCATGCCATAAATTAGCTTTGAGAGCGTGCAACAAGCTCTCTCTAATAGGTTCTGATTGATATGTTTTGCAACCCCATTTTGTTGAGGGTTTTCAACTAGGGTCTTGTGTCTAGTAATAGGGTTGTTCATTAATCGGTCTGGACCGGCCCTAGACCGAAGATCGGCCCTGGACCGGACCGGACCGGGCTTAGTCGGTCCGGTCCACGGTCCTGGTTTTGTCCAGTTTCGGTCTACGGTCCGGGTCCGGTCCGGACCGACCGGACCATGGACCGATTTTTTTAGGGTTTTTTTTTTGAGTTTTGAAAATTTCAATTCTTCTTTAGTCATTCATGGGCAATTGGGCATGGCTTTCTGATTTCCTTTCCAAAATCCAGACTTTTTGATCCAGAATTCCAAGTCTGCCGCCCTGCCGTAGGGTGCAAACTGGACTGGTCCAAATTCGGTCCGGTCTCGGTACGGTCCGGGCCCATCCCGGTCAGGTCCGGTCCGGTCCTCGGTCCAAAGTTTTGCCCCAATTCGGTCTATCTAGTAATACCATGAACTAGATAGAAAATGCGCAGAACTCGCAAAACTTTGGACCGATGAACACCCCTATCTAGTAATACCATGAACTGCGCAGAACTCGCAAAACTCAAGGCCATTATCAGTCCTAAGCATCTTGATTTTTCTACCACCCTGGTTCTCAACAAGAGCCTTGAAATTCTTAAACATAGAAAATGCTTCTTTTTTATCTCTTAATAAATAAACCCAAACCTTGTGAGAGAAATGCTCCACAAAAGTTAAATTCCAAATGAACGAACTCTAGAGGGGCCCCACAAATCAGAATGAAAATAATCTAGTACATATATCCTTGGAATGATATTGCAGTAGAAAAACTTATTTTCTTTTACTTGCCAAAAATACAATGATCACAAAAGTCAAGTTTACCTATGCCTTCATTACCAAGAATACCTCTATTGCATAGGATAGTCATGCATTCTCACTCATGCGGCTCAAGCGAGCATGCCACAAACCAGTGACATCAACATCAGATGAGGAAAAAGTGACAGCAATATATCCTACCCAAATAGTGTCCTAAAGTATGTAGAGACTACCATGTCTCACACCATTTATTAGAACAAATGTACGCTTGGAAACCTTTAGAATTCCACATTCAGTTGAATACCTACATCCATTATACTCAAAAATATCAAGTGAAATAAGATAGGGCTTTAAATGGGGATTTGACGAACATTTGTCAAGGTCTTCATAATGGCATCATAGGTTTTGATTTGAATAGTACCAATACCAACCACATTACATTGAATATCATTTCCCGTAAGCACGATACCTGAATCCAGTGGCTTATATGTTGAAAACCAGTCCCTATGAGGACACATATGATAAGTGCAACTAGAATCTAAAACCCACTTAATAGCACACCTCTTATTGGTGGTGATAACATATAACATATCACTAGGGCTGTCAAATAGGTCAGGTCGGATTGGGTTCGTGTTCGGGTTGAAGTTAAATGGATTGAAAACCCTCCGACCTGAACTATTTAATAAACGGGTTGAAAAATCCAACCTGAAACCGTTTAACATTTAAACGGGTCAACCTGATTTTGACTTGTTTAATCCGTTTAAGTTAAACGGGTCAGAATCAGGTACCACTTACCTGTTTAACCCACTTAAGTTTCAAACTTTAAATGAACATGTGTGTGAGTCTGAGACTGCAGCTGGACACTTTGTAAACAATACATGATTACATGAATTCTTGGTATACCAACTACTGAACGAGCCGACTTCTGAGGAGATCAGTAAGTTCTAGATATCAGTAGCGAGGAGATGGGGCGAGGGGAGTGGAGAGGACATGGGGAGATCGGATCAGTAGAGAGGATAAGAGGGGGGCGACTGAAGGTTGAAGCAACTCAAATAAGCTCTAACTCTGTGAGAAGGAGTGGTATTGCGAATGAAGAACTGAAGAAGGCAAGAAGCCTTTTATATCTAGGGTTTTCATATGATAGGGTGGGCTTTATGGGCTTAGGAACAAAAAAAGTGAAAAATATAAAATTTGAACTCCCCACCCCCTAGCCAAAAATCTGAAAATTAAAATTTTAATGGCCTCCAAAAATGTTCAAAAAAACTACACATAATTATATGCCGATAGACGGGTTAAACGAGTTACTGTAAATGGGTAAACAGGTTGACCTGTTTAATCTGTTTATTTAAACGGGTTAAATAGGTATTTTTTCGTGTCGAAAATTTCAACATGAACCTAATCCGTTTAATTAAACGGGTTAATCGTGTCAACCCATTTAATTAAACGGGTTAATCGTGTCAACCCATTTAATTAAACGGGTTGAAAATCTTTACCCAAACCCGCCTAATTTCGTGTTCGATTCGGGTCGGTAATCGTGTCGGGTCAGCTTTTGACAGCCCTAGTCTCGTCAAGGACTTCACGAAGGACATACGATGCCAGACACAATTGAATGGTTGAGAGTGCTTTTTCATCGAATTCCTCCCATTGCACATCGGTCATGGAACCCAGCTTATTTTTCTTCACAATGAGTGCCTTCTTCAATGTGTTCTGAGTAAGAACAACTATCATTTGGACCTCATAGATATTGAAACTCATCTTGCCATCGAATTGAGACATCAAATTTGGTGACAGTTGTCATCGTTGATCCGTGCTTTGATACCACTTGTTAGGATCGAATATGATTAAATTGGATGCAAAAAAAATGACATCAAGAACACCAAATTTACGTGAAAAATTTAAATAAGGAAAAACCATGATTAGCGATGATCGACAAATCTACTATGAGATGAGAGTACAAAATATTGATCTCAAAGCAAATGCCCAAGAAAACATTAAAGTGATTACAAATTCATTCAAAGCTCTCTTACAAATCTCAAAAAAATAGTGAATTATTTTTGGTGTCGAAGAATGATGATGGATGATGAATCTTGATTGAAGTGATAATTCTTGATTATTATGAAACTCGAAGATAATGACCTGAAGATAATACACAACATAACAGTGGCAATAATCAACCATTAATCCACTTAAGCCTAGCAACAATCTTCAAAACGGATGAAAAATTGAGGAAACACAAGAAATGAGGTCTGGAAGGGACTGTGGGAAAGCCCTTGGTCAGCCTTTGCATCAGCTATTGGAACAAAAGCCTGCTGGAAGCTTGTCGGGGACCACGACGCTTTGGACTAGGTCGCGGCTGGCTCGTGGAGTGCCCAAGAGCCTAGGTGCTAGGAAGCGAGTCAACATAGGTCAAATATGTTGAGTCTAGTACTGGACCGCTCATAGAGATTAGAGGAGCACGTTATTAATTGTTTTTTTTCTGTTTTCTTGGCCTAATCAAAGCAAAGGCATATGGGCTGCACAGTAATCTTAGGCAAAATAATTTTTGGGGTCACTCATACTATACATTTTCTAGTTGCAAACCAGTTGTATCAAAAAGCAGGGCACATTTGTTCATATTTGAAGTAGATGATGAGGATATATAACTGGTGCACTGGGCTTTTTGTGTGAATGTTGAAATGGAGTTGAAGTATATATCAATTAGAGATAGTAGTGTGAGGATGTTGGAAAGAGTCTAGAGACAAGCAATTTTGGTGAGGGAAAAATGAAGAGGTACAAGGGTTGCATCTATGAATATTGTAGCTGTATTATGGTGAGATTACTATATTATGGTTAGCTTATAGCCGTATCGTAGTTGGGATGTAACTGTTTGAGAAAATTTATTGGTTGAGTTTGACTAGAATTAAGTTTAAGAGGTTAGAAGTGGATTAAAATTTTAGAAAAATCATTAACAAATCCAACTTCTTTATTGTGAAAAGTTGTCTTCCAACAAATTCTAAAACATGGGTGAGGAAGAGGCATTGGGTCCAGTTGGTTGATGCAAACTCTTTCCCCAATTGACCTATTCCTTGACTATAGTAACACTGTGATAGGGCCCAGTTGGGGATGTCCCATTTACCCTTATAAAAAACTTCCAAAATAAGCTAGTTAGAATACAAAGAAATTCTTTTGAAAAATTCTTTACCAAACTTCATAATTAGATAAAGTTGATCAAATTATTGCAAAAGTTTTACCAAGTGCAACCAAAGTGAGGCAAAGGTGACAATAGACAATAAGCTAAGCAGGTGTAGGCCATGGGTGGTTCTCATTAGGGCCCATTTGAAATAGAGTTGATAATAAATCGGGTCATTAATGAGTTGAATCAATTAACAACAACTGACCTCGTTAAACACCTTAACAGGTTCAAGTGGGTAGACATATTCATGCCTCGTTTAACAACCCATTTATTTGTTTTTTTGATAGAAACAACCCATTTGTTTGTTAATTACCAAGGATACTAATTTACATGCTACACTTAGTCAACTTTATTATGAACAACAACAACTCCTAATGTGGCTCTTACTTTCACGAGATTTGAAAAAAATCTAGATATAGACACCCTTACCCCTGCAAACACTTATGCAAGTATAGAGATCAATTCCAACACACCTAAAAAAACAATAGAAAACATTTTGTTGAGAAACACATTTGAAAATAGAAGCATTAAATATTTATAATAGGAAAAATTGAATATGAAAAAAATTATCAAAATGATATAGAAAGGACGTGCAGCACAATCAAATTACAAATACCTGGACAACCAAAAGGATGAAAACATTACCTGACATGTAACCAACAATGAAGAAGTTTCCCAAGTGATTGAAAGTTGAAGTGTAAGTAACCCTGCCCGACACATTTGTTTGCATGAACAAGCCCCACCTGATACACTTTATTAACGAATTGATCTTAAACAGTTAAACCCATCCCACACCACTTTGTTTATGAGCCAACCCTAACGCGACCATTTCCAATTTGTTGGCCACGAGTTGCGAGAGAGGGAAGAAATCAAATTCAAAAATAAAAGGGGAAGAAGCAAATAGGGGTTGTTTCATTTTTTTTGGATCAGTGATGACTGATGAACACCATAAAGATATGCAATAATCTAGATGGTGATGTAAATACGACGATCAGCTGTGTGGTGATTAGGTCTATTGCTTATTGGGTGGGATGAAAATAATGTAGCTCATTTTTCACTTGATAATCAAATTCAACCCAAAAACCATCATTTTGGGCAATTTCCAGCATGTGAAAATCCCCTTTTCTATCGGTGTAAAATTTTATAAGATTGTCTTATGAGATGTATTGCTTCTGTAGTTGATCATTCCGGCATAAAACTAAATTGATTTTCTGATACCTCTAAGTCCTTCCTTAACCTCTTCTCAATTAGCCTCTCCCAAAGCTTTAGTACGACTCAATAGCTTTATACCTCAATAGTTGTTATAATTTTGTATATCACTCTTATTTTTGTGTAATGGAATAACTTAGTTAACCAATCAAGCGCTATCTTCCAAAGGATTTCCACACTTCCACAAGTATACCATCTATACCTACTGCCCTTTTCTTTTTTCATTTTCAAGGCTTCTATGATTTCATCTTTTTTATATGATATTTCCAACTTTTTGTTTTGAGGCCTCTCCTAGCACGCCTTTTCACCAAGTTGTGAAGTGTCACTCTCGTACTTCACTGTTAAAATGTTCATAAAGTGATGTCTCCACATCTTCTTAATGTGAGTTCTCTATACAAGGACTCTAGCTTTCTCATCTTTGATACATCTCACATTACCTAATTCTCTTGTTTTTGTATGCCTACTTCATTTAATCTTGAACACCTTCTTTTACCCATTGTTGGTCTCTAGTCTTTGGTACCACCTCTTGTAAGCTCTATGTTTTCTTTCTTTCTTTTTTTTTTTACCCCAATTGTAATTGCTTTCCTTGCCTCATTTTTTGCTAGTTTGTTAGGCTATTCTATTTTGGTAGATGTACTGTCCATTAAAGTAGTGTATGCTTCTTGTTTTCCCTTGATCTTTTATTTTACTTCCTCATTCCACCTCCAAGCTCACTTAATTTTCCTACTAGTCAATCTCCAAACTCCGAAGATTCCTCAATGAACTCTAAAGGCATGATGCTAAAGGCTTTTACATTGTGTTTGCATCCTCTTCCTATTCCCAAGTACCCTTTAATTTGATTTTTTGAGACCATTTATTTGCATTCTCAATGGATAGATTCCCCTATTTAGAGCATGTTCTTTTTGACTTATGATAAGTACTTATGCTGAAACATACCGAAAAAGCCCGCTGAAACATGTTGAATGATACTAAATGAGTTTACATAATTGAGGCTAATTGTAATTAAGCACAGTATATATATAACTATGTGTGTGTGTGCGCGCGCGTGCGCACGCGTTGTGTGTGTGTGTGTGCGTGTGCGGGTGTGTGTGTATATTGTGTAACCATTGTATACACCCAAAATAAGCATTTGTAAATAAGTATTCATTAATATAGTGATAGAATATGATCATTTTTCAATGAATCGTATTTTATATGCTATGCTTGTTGTGAATTATTTTTTTTTTCAAAATGATATGTATAATACAGAAGCAATTTGCAAATACATAATCAGTTTGTAGTTGCTATTATTAACACAATAATCTTTTGTATCCTTAGCATTGGAATGCAAAATTAATTCAGTTTTGAAAATAATTGCAATTAGAAATACTTAGAACACACATTTTTAGTACTTGTTGGTAGATTAGAAGTCGATATTACTAGTAAATGGTGTAGTAAATGATGGGGCTTGAGTTCTCTAAAATAAAATAACTTTCATTTATCATTGGTCTGTTAAGAGGAGAATAATATAGCATAAGTTTTTTGTTTAAAAAAAAATTCAAGAGATAGGGTAAAAATTGATAGTAAAATTATTAATTTACGATTAGTAGTATTTTTCTAAAAAAGTTATTTTTCAATTTTAATTACATTCTTAAAGTAAGTATGTAACTTTCATGTAATTTATGACAAATCAATGTAGTTATATAATATAAAGATTCATCAAATAATATGCATTTTATAAATAAAATAATATTAATGGTTTTATATTATATTTAATAGTGCGAAACATTTTATTTTGTTACATAATGTAATTTTTTTTTATTTTGAATGAATTTTACAATAAGAATAATAAATCTATTTATAGTATTAAAATAAGGCAAATTGTTGATAAAGAATAGGCTATTTGGATCTAAATGTAATCTAGTCCATTAAGTACTTTTACAAATGTTGAATTGTGTTAAATTGTACTGAATTGTACTAAGTTGTGTCGAATGATACTGAATTATGTTGAATGTTGATAATAAGCATTTACCATAAGTTGAAAAGAATAAGCCCTTAATTCTAATATTTTCGAGACTTCCCTGCTTCTTCCATCTCTTAATGTATGCGCCCATAACCAATAAGTTGGATAAAAAAAAATGTTTAAAAAGTGTGTAAATGGATTTTATGTGATTATTTATATCATGAAAATCACTTTTTTTTAGGTAGGTTATTTTCTCAGTGCCTGTTCTTTTCGTGGATAAATTATGGTGGTTAAAGGATGAAGTGGGTTGAGGTAAGTTAAAGTAAGTTGAAGTGGGTTAAAGTAGGTTGAAGTGAGTTGAATTTTTTTTTATGTGATAAATTAAACTTGGTTGAAATAGTGAAAGTGAGTTGAAGTAGGTTGAAGTGGATTAAAGTTGATATTTTAGAATTGATCCACGAGAAGAACAGGCCCTTAGATAAATGCTAGGGTGGATAATCGTTTTAGAAGCTTTCTTATAGTTTGTAATTGATGATAACATTTATTGTGGTAGCCGGTAGATAACAGGTGGGTCTCCAACTTTTTGACATAAGTCATATTATTTTAGGATTTATACATCGAAGATTCATTAAATTTAGTAGGTTATAAACAAGAGGTATGTTGAATCTAATAATATATAATTTCTTCTTTCATTATTAATTTTCTAAATCTTTTCTAAAAGGCCATTAATCCTAGTTTATATGTTATAACCAACAGTCTTGAAAGCATCTTCTATTATTCTTATATTTAATAAGGACATTTATATATGTGCATATTAGATAAGAACTCGGAATAGTTCTCTCACGATTATGTGGAGGGAGTTAAGGCAATGCTTACCCATTAAAAATGCCGATTTTCCGATTGAAGACCAAGCCATATGCTTTGTATTTATTTCATAATAACAACCACATTTCTAAATCCTTGTTCTTGCTATTATTATCCTTAAGCTTTCATTGCTTCCTTAATTTTAGCAAACCAAATTAAGAATCCAAGATAAAGGAGTAATATGCATGTAGTATAGTCACATAAAATACAACTAGAAAGCTAGACGCAACATAGCATCCTGAAAGATTATATAACTAGATATGAGTACTGATAAAGCAGCGGGAGTTGGTGGCGAGAAGAGGCCACCGGGCCACCAACCAGGAGAAGTGTTGCACCAGAGAAAAAGCGTACCACTTAGTCCGTTAAGATTGGCCATAGGCGGCGTTGCCTTTGCTGCCGTCCTAGGTTATTTTACTTTGTATACAAAGAAGAAGCCTGAGGCCACTGCACTTGACGTTGCAAAAGTCGTCTCTGGTGTCGCTAGCCCTGATAACACACGTCCTCGGAAGTAGTGTAATGTCATAGCAGAATAAAAAAACAGGGGTTCTATCTTCATTTCGTATCAACTGTATTTTTGCATCCTTTCATTTGCTTAAGATGTAATAGCTACAAAATGTAAAATATCCAAACTACAAATGGAGAAGAAAGAAAGAAGAGAAAATTCCACCAGATAGTCCTCTGTTCACTCTATCTGGAATCGTAGCATGTGTTACCATGTGCTCAAGTTACAAGCTGTTGTCTATGGGAATAATGATATAAATGTTGGTGCATGTTACATCACAAACCTCATTATCGATTATGAATGAGCTAGCATACGTTTTTACTTTGATGGTAATCATCAATTATTATTATTATTATTCTTTTTTTTTATGAGAGACATTCATTCATCAGATAAATACAAAATCAATGTTCTATAGAACTTAAAAGTAATATTTTTGTTGGATTTTGTTTTGCAATCCTTCAATTTTAGCAATGCTTTCATGCCGTTATATTGGAGTAAATAGCTGTTTAGTGCTTAAACTATGTAAAATTTTGGCTTTTACTTGTTGATCCTTTTAGATTATTTCACAAAACCTTTATTCTGAAAATATTTTCACAAAACCCTTTTTTTGTGGGTCTTTTGGATTCAACCTCTCTACGGGTAGGAATGCCGGTAGAGGTAAGGTTGCCTATAGATGGATCTCCCGAGACCCGGCGAGAGCGGGACCCACACTGGGAGTTGTTGTTGTTGTTGTATCCTTTTAGATTATATCTATACTATATATAAAAGCAATGTTGTGATGATGTGGAATTTTCTTGCATTCTCATTAATTAGAGATTTCAAACCCTTGGATTCATTCTCTCTCCTCATCACAACCATCCGATTGTTGAAAATAATTAATTTATAATTTTCAAATCTCTCACATAGTAGTAAGGGAAAAAATCATTAATAAGGAAATGATCATAAGAAAGTATAATCTTATGAAGTATAATTCCATAATTATCGAAATGAAGATTAATTATCGAAATGAAGATTAATTATTGAAATGAAGATTATGGAGTATTTTTTTCTAAAAGGAATGATTATGCAGTAATTAGTGATTATGAAAATTATAAAAAAATATCTTTCTTAAACCTTTTGAATTCATTCTGTCTCCTTATCACCACTAGATTGTAGAAAAAGATTAATCCCGGGAAGTATAATATCAAAAAGTATAATTCCGTAATGGCGGAAAAAATCATTAACAACTAAAGAAATGATCATAGGAAAGCATATTAATCCCGGGAAGTATAATTCTGTAATGGTTGAAATAAAGATTATAGAGTGACTATACCTTTAGTATTATTTTAAATAATAAAGTCAAATTCCAATAAAAAATAATCCCATAATTATGGAAATATGAATTATAAAGTAGTTAGTAACAACTAACTCTGGAAATTATAGATAAAAAAGATATCATTCTTGAACCTTCAATATTACTGTAAATAGTCAAGTAGTTCTTACTCATAGTTAAAATTATACATTAGAATACGTCTTATAGTTAAAGTCAATTCTGCGTCTTGCTCATTACTCATGTGTGTCAAAGTGATATTTTTTTACCTCACTTTCAGATATATAATAATTATCGTTTGCTTCCTCATGTGTTTATTTGTATTAATTTGTTAATTCACTAGCAAGTGACCTCCTCTTTTGTAATTAGTAGTGTCAAAATACTTGATCATATTTGATTGAAATTTTTGTACTTTTTTGTGGTAATTCCCTCCTATATGTGGCTTAATTTTCTTTTCTTGATATTTAATCTTTCACTAATTGACGCCATCATTGATTTCTTGCTAAAATTCGTAATCTCACTTTTTTAGGTGTAGTTTTTGTCAGACTTAATTAATAGTGGTGGTGTTTGGTTTGATTCATTTATATTCTTAATTATTTCCGTCCGATTTATGACTTAGGTTAAAATTTTGTTACTTACATTATATTATATTGTATTAGCAACTTAATTGTGTTTGGATTCTTTCATGTTTTATTTATGTTGTTCATTTATGGATTTTTGTTTTTTTTATAAGAAAAACTCTAATAATTTGATTCTCTTCCTTGGCGTTTCAAATTTTTAATGGAAACAACAATGCAAACTATTTCACATGTATCTAAATTGTTTGGTGATCTATTTATTTACATCAATTAAAAAATTTTAAATATCTATACTACAAACTATAATATGATTTTCATAATTTACAAAAGCTACTGTTAAGATATATAAAAGAAACCACAAAATTTGACTTCCTTTTTTACATACGTAGATAAGAGTATAGTCCTCTATATCTTCAAAAGTTTTGCTATTTTGAAAATTGAGTAAGGTGGTCAGGTTGGAGTTTAGAACAATATGGAGGGGTTGTTGCAGGATTTCATTGGATTAGGAACCCTAGCAATATGATCAAATTGCATTAATGGACATATAGGATGAGTTTAATATTAAAAAGTTGACCATAATTTATAAAGTCTTTAGAACGATTTTGATTAACTTATTTACCTTCAAAATATGCCTCCAACATTAACAAATGTAATTTTTCAGTTTTCTCTTTAGAATCATCACATACGTTCAATACTACATGCATGTTTGAATCAATGTAATTTTCTGTTTCCATTGTTCAGTCAGAAACTATAATGCATGCTTGAATATTTTCATTGTTTAGTTAGAAATTATGATGTATACTTGAATACTATTTCCATATATTTTTTTATCATGACATACATTCAATACTATAATGGATGTTTGAATCAATGTAACAGTTTTTGTTGTTTAGTAAAATACTGTAATGCATTCTTGAATACTTTTTTTAGGTTTTTTTCATAAATCATGACAAATGTTCAAAATCATTAATCATGTCATATAGTTAACTTAAGACACAAATCACAAGGTAAGGTTATAGAAAATTTTAATTTCTTGGATTTGTTTTTTTGAAAATCATGTGTTAATTGAGATTTTGATGGGTCATTTTGATTTCAAGAAATAAAATAACCCCATTTTAGGTTAGCTGATCGAATGACCAAATTTGAAAATACTATTTTTGGGTTTTTAAATTATGGGTTAACTAAACAGACAGTCAAATAGTCAGAACTCTGTGGGTAACATGTTGCAACTAATTATGATCCATGATTTAACTAGAATATCTTAACTAACTCATTATCTTTCCTTTTGAGAAGGGACAACTTACATAAATTAGTAAGTAGTTTCAAATCAATAGACCAGCTACCATATATGATAATTTTTATTACTTTTCTAAATCCATCTACTATTTTGATAGTCCCCCTTTTCCCAAAAAAATAAAATTTGGTTAATTCAAATCACCTAAAATTACTAAATCTATGGCCATAAATCTATAACAACTCATTTGTGTTGCAGTTCATGATTTAAGTGGAACATTAACCTTAGGGAGATATGTTGTCTAAAGAAGAATTCGATGACATATTTTCCAACAAAAGGCCACCTAACTTCATGATTTCAAAAGGAGGAACCTAAACACATCATGGATGACTAATTTTGATGTATTGTAACTACATATTGAGATAACTTGAATGAAATTGTAACCAGAATAGATATATTTTTAAAGATAAAAATCCTCCAAAAGAAAAGTATAAAAAAGTATATAATACTAAAAAAATTCTAACTATAATAACTAGGTTTACTAAATTTTTATAATGAAAATTTATTTATACTTATAACAACTTTACTTACTGTTAGCAGTTTTACTTAACCGCAAGTGCACGGCGTAGCTGTAGCTAGCAACCGGCAAGTACGGGTCGAATCCACAGGGAACTTGGTTTCAACTACTAGAACTAATTGGACTAACTCAAGCTAGGCAAATCAAGTCGTGGTTGGAAGCTAAACGACGAGAGATAGTGATAATTCAGGGTTTTAGTAAATAGCAGAATAAAAAGCACTTAGGTTGGAATTAATAACACGAATACGCAGATGAATTAATTACTAACCCACTGAAGCATTCCCATGAATGTAATACGAATGGATAGATTGTCAATTTAGCCCATCTCCTCCCTCTCTCAAGGGTCGAAGGCTAATCCTGCAACCATAGTCGTCTATTCTCATGGGACTAAAGGTTGAAGGATTACGAGATCTACAATCTCAAATCCCAATTAAAACTTGACTATTTTCATGTCAAAACCTTAATTGTGTACTAAGTCGCACTAGGTAAAGGTTTCGTCTCTCAACGCTTCCCTAAACCCCAATAAAAATGGACAAATACTCTTTCGAGCATTTCGTCGAGCATGTGGCGTGTAGAGTAGAATTCGCAATTACAAAACAAAGGGGGGAGCAAGAAGTGGGCTAGTTTACAATTCAGTCATACATACTCGGCATTAATCCCAACCTAAGTTGAGGATTTAGCCTACAATCATACTAAACGCAATAATCGCAACATTCAACCAAAGAGTCATGATAATTGAATTCTAAAACAAGAAGACAAAAGAGAGAAGAGATAACAACGAAAACCTAGAATTAATTGAATGGAAATAATCTTCAATCCCAGAACAATTCTCAAGAACAAGAATTAAACTAAAGTTAAACCCAAGAATCGCCTAGGGAGAATACTCAGAGAGTCTAAACGTAAAACAAGCGTAAAAGATGAATGGAAAAACTCCCCCTCTCGAAACAGCCCCGAAGGAGAATTTAAGTCGCGTCGCGGAACGGGGGCGGCACGGTCGTGCCAGACGGCACGGGACAACTGTGCCAAATTTCTGGAGCGCCCCAAGAACGACAAGCGGAACCGGCCACGTGGCACGGTCGTGCCACGTGGCACGGCTAGGGCGTGCCATGTGGCGCCGGTTTGGGTTTGTCGGGTTTTCGCGGTTTTTTTCTGTCGCGTATGTCCGATTCTCCGGGGCTTCCGTGCGACGCCTTTTCGTAGCTTTTCTCGCCTTCTTGGCACTCCTTTCTACTAAATGCTGTTCATCTTTCTGTTTCTTCAATAGAGTTCCTGAAAATATCGAAAGATGTTATATGAGTTAAAAGTATGCAAAAGGAGGCCGATTTGACCCTTCCTTAACACAATTAAACGTGAAAACGGGGGAGAAAATGGGTCAAATAGGGGCTAAAAGAATACAAAATAGAGGTTCATCACTTACTAAGTAACTTATTTGTGTGTTCTTTTCTAAATAATAATATCAATTATGAGTCTTTTGTTAACAACTTATTTTCTATTTTATAAATCACCGTGCAAAACACGGGTCTATACTAGTAAGATTAATGAGTTAGTAAACTAGCACTATTAAACATGTGATATATTTTGCTTTAATTAATCTTGAAAATTCATTTGTGTTAGACGAAAGTTTGTCGCATTTTACATGCCTTTTTCGCCTAATCTTAGCTCGTATAATAACGTAATCTTTAGAGTTTTTCTTATTTTATTCAGTATTCTTTGACATTTTTACTTGTTTTGTCTATTCTTGCAGATAATAAGTTGAATCAAGCAATTACCGCGAAAACGGGCGAAAAATGGTCAAAACAGGAAAAAAGACGGAAAAACGGGAGCCAGCCGGCAGAGCCGGCCAGCAATGTGGCACGGCCACACCGTGCCACGTGGCACGACCGTGCCACCTTGGCACGGTGGGACCGTGCCACTTGGCACGTCCGTGCCTCCCCTCCTGTTCGCCGTTCGCTCGGGTTTTTTCTATTTAACCCTCCTTCGTGCGTTTTTGTGGTGGTGGTTCGGGTTTCGCTTGGGGCTTCTCTCTGACGATTTCTAGGATAGTTTAGTTTATGTTTAGCCAATAAAAACTCCATTGAGGAGATTAGATTAGGATTGTATTCGATTAATTTTGGATTCAAGTACTTGGATTTCAAGATTCTTCGCTTCAATTCATAAGTTTTCTTCTCCTTTCTCTATTTATTTCATAGTTGTTCTTGTTTATGTTTTGTTGGTTTAATTCTTGTGTTTGATTTTTTTAAGCTTTCATGATTAGTTTTCATTGTTGATTCATGTTATTTAGTTGTTTAGAATTGTTTTATTTCATTATCTTTGTTTTGCTCTTCAAGTTTATGTTCTTAGCTGTTAGTTTAGGTTTTCATGTGTTTGTGATGTTTTGTTGTTAGAATTTGTGAACTTGGGTTGTGATTAGCCTCTTGATGGCTAATTGATCTTGTATTAGGCCTAACCATACCTAATCTATGCTTAGAACCTAGAGTTTTTCCTCACGCCCGCCAAGTGTTCGATGAAATGCTTGAGAGAGCTTTCATCCACATTTTTGGGCGATTGACTTATGCTGAGAGGTGAGGTCAATTAGCTAGTGTGGGAGAGGGAATAGCCGAGTTCGGGACACGAAAGTAGTATCCGAATCGAGCTAGGTCTGGGGTTGCTAGTTTTGTGGTCTAATTCGACTAACCCCACGAAAGTAGGTGGTTACGCGAATTAGACTAGCTCATGACCCTTGAAAGAGAGCTTGGGTGGTCTTTGATGGTGCAACCGACCATCTCTTGTTCATAGTGTGGTTTGGGTAGGTTAGGGCTCGTCTTGGTTAGTTGGTTCAGTCATTGGTAAAATCATAAACTCAAGTCCCTTTTTGTTTATTTGTTTTAGTAGTTTAATTCTTCTCCCTTCACTCTCTCTCTGGCCTAGATTGATACGCTCTAGTGAACTCTGGTAGTTGAAAGCACAATTCCCTACGGACGACACCCCAAGTACTCAACGATACACCTTGCACTTGGGATTTATAAATATTAAAACTGTGTGGTTTTTCCCTAACAATTTGATTATATTTTTGTAAAATTTGTTCTTTTCTCTCCTCTTACTCATTTAGCTCTTTCATTCTCACTTGAAAACTTTGAGTTTCTCCCCTTTTTTTCCTTCTTCATCGGCTACATCAATCTCTACTTTGTGTTCTGTAACAATAATATGCCTTGACCTTAAGCTTGGAACACCCACAAGACTATCTTAAATTGTTAACCTGAATCAACCTTTTAATAGCATAGTGTAACAGAAGACCTTAGCAAAATAGTAACTATAGTTAGACTAGGTAAGTCTTACACCTATATACGTAGAGCGTTTATTTTCATAATCCCATCACATACAAATTAAAATAGATTGAAATCTAAAATAGTCAAGCTATACTAATTGGGTAGTCATCCGGAGTCCCGATATCTTCTAATTACGATACCTTCCTTACATCTAAAAAATGGTGAGGTCATCAGCTCCCCAACAACAACAACAACAACGCCTCTCAGTGTGGGTCCCTGATGAGCCTCTATTTGTACCATATTTTAACCCGTATTTGACTCGATCTCTCCTATATTTGCATGCTTTACCACGTCAGAGAAGGGTCAAATCGACCTCTTACGCTTACGCATATATTTTACTCATATGACATCTTTTTGTAATTTCAGGAACTTTGTTAAAAGAACTGAAAGATAGTTAATATTTGGCAGAAAGAGGTGCCAAGAAGGCGAGAAAAGCTGCGAAAAAACATCGCACGGAAGTCCCACGAAACCGGACCCACAGAGCACGGCCAACCCCCCCAGACCGGCATGCTTGGCCGGACAGCCAATGGCACTCCCGTGCCACTTGTGCAGTTTTGGGGGTGTTTCGGGCAACGTTTTGGCATGGTGCCATCGTGCCTATGGGCACGACCGTGCCACTCCCGTTCCACATCGCAACTTAAATCTTCCTTCAGGGTTGTTTTGAAGACATTCAGTTTTTCATTCAGTTTTCTTTTCCCGAGACGTTTTCTTAGGCGAATTTAGGTTTAGTTTTAGAGTTTAATCTTCACGCTCTTGGATTGGAGTTTGATTCTGCCTTCAATTTATACGATTAATTCCAGGTTCTATCTCAATTCGCTTTCCTCTTGTCCTTGATTATTTTAGGTTTTGGTTGTCATGGTTATTGGATTGGATATTGTGATTGTTGTGTTAAACATGATTGTAGGCTAAATCTTTCAACTTAGGTTGGGATTGACGCTGAATATGTATAGTTGAATCTTGTACTGGCCCAAATCCCTGCTTTCCTTATTGTTTTACGATTATGAATTTTACTATACACGCCACATGCTCGATGAAATGCTCGAAAGAACATTCATCCTTTCTATTTGGGGTTTAGGGGAACGTTGAGAGACGAAACCTTTACCTAGTGCGTCTTAGTAGACAATTAGGGTTTTAACATGAAAATAGTTAAGATTTTAATTGGGATTTGAGATTGTGAATCTTGTAATTCTTCGACCTTTAGTCCCATGAAAATAGACGACTATGGTTCTAGGATTAGTCTTCGACCCTTGAGAGAGGGAGGAGATGAGCTTAATTGACAATTAATCCATTCGTGATGCATGCATGGGAGATGCATGAATAGGTGTGTTCAGATTAATATTGTGCTAGTCTCTTATTTTCTTAATTGGCGAGGAGGATGTATCATCTCGTGCTGATGTGAAACAATCAAGTACTCAGACATGCTTGGATCTTTCTTGTTCGTGATTAATCGAAAGCTTATCATCTTTGCCAAAAACGGGTCCTAAAGCCTTTGAAAATTGTGGCGGAGACTAAAATAATGTGTTTTATTATGAAATTACCTTTGCATCTATCGCCGCTGATGAAAACCCTAACCTAAATGCTTAAGAAACCCTAAATTTTACATATGTCAGTTTCTTTCCCTCTACGTTCCTTTGCTCCCTCCCCCTCTCTCTTCCCTATCCATTGATTCCAAAACTTGAAGAAGTTGAAGGTGAAGATGAAGATGAAGTAAAAAATGAAGTTCAAAACAGGATTGCTCTCTCTACCTTAAAATGGTGTGAACCAATCCATACTACCATAATTTATTTCAATTCAAGTACTCAAAAATTCAGAAGAAAATGATAATGGACCCATTTTATCACCACAATATAATGACGCATTCTTCGTCGTCTTTCAAGCTTTTATTTATTTTTTATTTGGACACAATTTATGCTTTCAAGCATCCTTGGTAACCAAGTTAATGGGCTTGTTGATGGGGCTTCAATCAAAGCCAAACTGAAGAAACAAAGCAGCAAGGAAACCCAGAATTGAAATGGAGCCTATGAACGCAATAATAAAATTCGTAACGAAACGAGATCTAAAATTCGAAGTAATTGCTTGCAATTTCAACTTCAAAGAACCGAACTCTGCTTCAATTTAAAAATTCCAGTAGCAATTATACTAATTTAAGAGAATTAAAAAAATAGATCCAGAAAAAAGCGAAGATAAATGAAAATTAAATCTACTATCTAATCTATTCTAAGTTGCTTTTCCTCCTACTTGTTTTGGCTGATCTTGTAGCTTTAATTTATAGCCATACTCTTCAATTTCTTCAAGAAACCTTGGATTTGCAGCATAGCTTTTCCAAGAATTGTACTGCCGAAGTGGAGATAATTACCTCACCTTTAACGTCCAATTGATTTGCAGCATCTGATGAAAGAACAGAGATGATGACTTGGAGTTTTAATGGTGAAGAAGGTGGAAGAATAACAAGAAGATGAGGTGTCTGGGGTCTGTGTTTTTCAGGTCAACAGGGGCAAGAAAGAAGGGTCAAAACAACAACGAGCGAGAATTTAACGATGTTAATGACAGAGGGATAACATTTGAACATTTGTAAAATATAAGGCACCATTCGGAAGAAACTAAAAAAATTAAACATACGATAAAAATCAGGATTGTCAAATAGAATTTTTCTTAAATTTATAGATGTCATTTATAAATTAAGCAAACATTCATCAATCATAAAAAACAGCAAACAACACAACCATATTTTCCTAAATGTAATTATAAAATAGTAGAGATGTAAGACCTCAAATCATAGAATGGGGAAGGAAAAAAAATTATCAAAATGCTCATTTGTATGTCTCGTGAATGTTCGCCAACAATTAACTAAATGCCCATTATTTAAAGAAACGAAGAAACAACAATTGTGCATTTTGTTAATCAAAATCATGAATAAAATAGAGAACCATTTATCTCACATACAAAGACTAAAGGTGCCAACAAGATGTTAGATAAGAGGCTTAAAAAAACAAAATTACAACGATGTTCATTTGTATTCTATATAAATGCTCATTTGTAGGTCTTATAAATACTCATTTATGTACCATATAAAAGTTTATTTTAGACAACTAACACATACAATCCACCATGTTATACGAACCCAAAACCATGATATAATTTTCCACCGAATACAGTTTTAGTTTTAATAATGTGAACGGGTCTTGAACATTGAGTTTAGTTAGAAACAAGTAACAACCATATTGCCCTTATGTGGTAAAGCTGTACAAATGAAACAGGAACAGAGAGAGCGATGCACTTAGGCAATCAATGTCCATTATAATCTCATTGGGAGAGAGCGATGCAATTAGTCAATCAATGTCCATTATAATCTCATTTGGAGTCCTATATTGCTGATAATCCTGCCTGCCAGGCCAAGTCTTAAGCACTAGTATCCCCACTAAGAACTTAAACACTGGTACCCCATTAAAGCAAACTTATGACCGAAGTTGCTACGAGAAAGAGGCAAGCGGTAACGGCACCCATGTTCCTTTGGCTGCCTGAGTTAGCCTGAGGAGGTGTAGTAGCTGCTGGTGTTGAGTCAGGGGTAGGCGGGGTTTCCACCTTGGAGACTTGAGGTAGAGGAGGGTCCACAATTTCAGCAGTGTTAAGGGCCGGTGCAGGTGCTGGCAATGGTGCAGGGGCACTAGAAACTAAACCAAGGAAATACCCGGCCTCCGCTGGTACGACAGGGAACTCAACGTTTGTATTATTTGGATCTGAGCATGGGTTGCCTGCAACGAAGACGAATAATTTTTAGGTGCAAACTAAAATTTCCTAAGATGTCATAAATCATGATCAACCTAACCACACAAACAGGGAGTGGGTTTGGGTTAGACTTACTTAGGTAGGCACTGGCTGTAGCCGGGAAATCAGTTACGACTGCATCAACCTTGAGTCCTTCAACAAGGGTGGCTAGTTGTGTCAGAGGATCAGCGAAGAAATCAAATGCAAGGGTGGTATATTCGTTATACAATACGGATACATGTACTGAGATATTCCCTGCATGCATTTGCTCGACCACTTTGGTGAAATTAGCTAGGAAGAAGCCACTGCTACTCCAAATACAGGGCCTCCTGACATCAACGGCATCAGCGTACTTCTTTATTTCATCCACCGTCTCCTTTGGTGCATCGCTAAATATCTCTTTGATGCGAAGTACTCTACGATATGTCGGAAATTCCTTAAACTTTGCTAGTACGGAGGTGTCATCCGATTGGATCATCACCTGTTTTGCTTCTTTGTCAAATGTGGCATTGCTTAATGCACCGGTCACGGCCCCTACTATGTCGAGGCCTTTCTTTGAAGCAAGATAGGGTGCATTCTGGTAACAAATAATTAAAGGCCAATATGAAGTCTCCTTTCAATTGCAAACTCATGGGAGATCTATCTTACGGCTGCATGAAAATAGGACATGATCAAGGAGTGACCATCATCTTACAAAATATCGATGTTTACCTGTATGTTAATTAGAACTCCAGGAGCAGCCTTGGCCTTTGCAAAGTCGAGAAACTCTGCGAGGGTCAAGAATTTACCCTTCTCCTTGTATGCTGGATTCCTTGGCAAAGCTATGGATTCTTGTGGTTGTAATGGACTTACCAATTGAGCTGATGAACAACAAAAACAAACCTTTTATTTTCATGAGTTAGGAGAATCTCTCTGCTAGAATTCTTACGGAGAAAAAAAACCTAGTTGAATACCAAATTACTTGTACATATAATTACGTTTTAAGGTCTGGATCTCACTCCATGTGAGATCAAAAGAAAATATGCCATTGTTTGGTTGAATCTCAGGGACACTAGAAGATCGAGACATGAAGCTAGTGATGGCGTTAGTGTCTCCTAAAAGATCAGCCGTATCAAGGCAGAATGCGACCCCATCTTTGGACATTTGGACTGAGCAATCTATTATGTCTGCCCCATCCATGATCGCCTTCTCATATGCAAGATCTGTACATCCAGCGTAGTCTCCACTGGCACCATTATGGGAGATGATCAGAGACTTTCCTGGCCCACAAAAGAAAAAAGAAAAAGAAAAAAAAGAAAGAAAAAGGAAAGAGAGGGGGAAAGCAAGGGTCAGCTTAAATATTTAATCCCACCTCAAAGACCACTATTTATCCTTAAGACGAGTTAAAAACAAAGATGGATAATCTCACCTTTGTGATCCTTGCTAGAAATTTTGTTGTGTGCAAAGCATGCTGCAGAGAAAACACTGTAAGTTGAAGGTGAAGGCGCACAGCTAAAAGTGGTCATCAGATTTTAACTAAGTTATTTACCAATTGCTTCTGAAGCTGTTATAGGGAAGTCCGTGAGCACTCCATCAATAGAGAATTTGCCATTGTCGATGAACTGCAAATACTCTTTGGTTGGGTCATAGCTGTAGTTAAAACTGCCTGGGGAATCATTGGCAAACCCAAATGCATATACTTCAAGACCTTCTTTGTGGGCATCCATCACTAGATTGGTGGACGGTAATAGATACTTGTCCCTGTTAACCGGCCATATGTATGTTTTTGGGACAAGGATCCCGGACGCAAAAGGTTTGATTGCAGCAAGATTATTTAATATATTGCCATAGGTCTGGTTCGTGGTAGGCTCAAGCACTTCAGGCTCCAGAAAGCTCAAGATAAGTTTGACACCAGCCTTACCCACTTTAGCAGCAATGCTTTTCAGGAAGCCGATTTCAGGGGAAGAAATGTAGCTGATCCCTGAAAATCTCATTTTCTCAAGGTATAATGCTGGGCTGATTTTATGTTCGTTATAGAACATGTCATACTGCCCAAAGAACAAACAAGAAAAGGGGGGGGGGGGGGGGAATAGGGGCCGTCATTAATGGTTCGAATGAAGAAAAAGAAAGGAATAAAAGCCAGAGAGACTAACCTGGACATTTAACCAGATTTTGAAGGGTGGCTGACTAATCTGGAACACTTCTTCTACCGACAGTAATGGTTGGCCGTCGAATGCATTTGGTCTAGTCAAAATGCTCTGAACAGCTGCAGTGACAAAGAAAAATGTTTGATTATCATTTCATTCATCCACTGCGGCAGCAAAAGCTTACGAATGAGGAACGAGTAACAGAGGGAGAAGAAGTAAGAAGAGGCAAAGTTTAATTTCTTCAGAAAATATAGGGGATTCTAACTTACAGGTTACATTAGCAAAAAGCTGGTCAGCAAAATAGTCAATAGCAAACCATCCACGGACTTGTTTGCCATTAACAACGTAAGTTTTCTCGCCTTGAGGGAAGAGGAGGGCTACATTGGTGGAATTGTCAAGCCTTAAATCCGATAAGCAGAAGCCTACACTATCCTTGGTCAATTGCAGGTCGCAATAAAGAAGCGTATCAGGCAGGCTCATTTGTGGAACCAACTCATATCCAATTCGACTTGAGTCTGGGAATAATCCTGAGAACCCTCCTCTTGCTATTACAACGGGCCGTTCCCCTGCACACGAGACACACAGGCTCATTTGTGGAACAAACTCATATTCCAACTGTTTCTATACTTAAAGTGAATATCCAGCATTGAGATTTTAACTACCCTTTAGTGTCAACCATGGATTTTGAGCTGGAGGCTTCTGAGCAGTAATCAGGTGGATCCAAAGGAATGCTACCACCAGATACTTTATCATTCTCTTCTGTGACTGAATCTTACCTACTGCTTACACCTGTCAAGCATTCTGTTAAATATATTTGAAAATTTTCAGTGATGATTACAGTTAATCCGTGTTTTACCATTGCTACAAGATACAAGCAATGTCCACCCGCCTGAAACAAACAAGCATGTCGTCCCTTGTTCCTTTTATGTTCTTCCTTGGCCGGCGACACAATACAAATTTCAAAAATATATGCATCTTTTACTCTGTAATGTGAATAACTTGATTATGCGTATTGGTATATTAATAATTTCGAAGGTAAGGATTACAGGGACCATGAAGGAGACAACAAATCATCAAAGAATACTTCATAATCGAAGGTGAGACCTAATGTTATGGTGGTTTCATACATATATAATGCCTTCCTCATTTCTAACTACCTTGTTTTTTCTCCTTTTTTTTTTTGGTGGTGTGAAATAAAGATTTAATTATGGTTTTATTGATAGCAGCATGCTTATTAGTAAATGTTGTTTCAACGCTTAATTAAATGCCAAGGAAGAAAAGTATGTTATATTCGCAAACAACAGTTGCATAGCAACATAACCCTCATATTGCATGCCTTTTTTTCCTTCGTAGAAACTAGGGTATTGTAAATATTACTTTGAACAAAGATTTTAATATATTTCAGCCAGCATAACATGCCAATAGCAAGGAGTTAAAAACATAACTACATCAACAAAAATAATAACGCAACGTGCACAGAAAACTTACGAGGATACGTCTTGGTGCAACAGGTTAGAAAGATAAAAGGGAACAAGGAAGAAGAAGATCTAGAAGGTAAAAAACATTCCCCCTCAAGTTTCAACTTTCAACCAAAAAGAGAAAAGAAAAATTAAAGAATAGGTAAAAAGGAAGAAACTGTCAGGGGAATGGTAGAGGAGAAGGAAAGGGAAGGATGGGGGAAGAAGGGGAAAAGATCGGAGTTACAATCAAATACAATTGCCAGAATGCATGTTTTCGTGTTCTTAAGATAGAATGATTTAGACAGGTGGTTAGCTTCCAATAACTCTCTCCCACACATTAACCTTCTGGCGTTAATTAATATTAGTATGTTCACAGCTGTTTACAACGTTTAGTTAAGATAATCTAAAAGACCAAAAAATAAATAGATAAAAATTGACCAGTGTAGAAATTAAAATTCTCTACTGATCGCAGCTTTTCGTTCATTAGTTATTGCCTCCTCTTAGTGACTTGTTAATCTTCCATTTCTAGGCACAAATTATATTGTCCTTTCAGGCGAATCAAAAAATTGTGGAGTACTCATTAGTTTGATTCACTAAAACATACGGCAAAGTGTCCATCATAAATGGATAATTTCAAGGGAGATTTGCTCATTAAAATGTTTTAACAAATTTTGCTAAATTAAAATTAAGTGGGCATCGCTGCATGCATGGTTTGAGAAACACCAAAGCATTTGCGGTACGTAGTTGCGTTGATAGAAAAGAAACACCACCCAGGTTCAGCCGACCACCAAACAAAGTAACATCACCAAGTGAGAGTTGAAAAACGAAAGCACACCTAGGCCTACAACACCACCAAAATGAATACCAATTCCTCCTCAGAAATACCAACCCTCACATGAAACTAGGCCAACAATCCTCAGAACTTGATTGCTTTTATCCTCGGGGCGGCAACAATGGTAATTCTAGGCTTCTAATATCCTCCACATCCAATTTCCATGAGAAATCCAACCCAGATTTGCATCATCCAAAATCTGCCTCAGGTTAACCTTCATCCAAAATCTACTTTGTCTATCCTTAATGAACATTTCTATATTTTTATAATGAACAAGTGACAAACCTAAGCGTGTAGGTTTTTTTTTTTTCTTCTAATCCACCCAGGAATGAAGATAATATTGCATCTGATTTTATTATGAGTGGTCATGACCAATTTTAATTTATATAGCTGAACAACATCAAGTTTTATCTCCATTAACATTGAACTTTTTTCCCAAATTTTTTTTAATATGATCCGTGAAGAACATTATAATATAATTAATATCACATCTAAAAGTTTTGTATTTGGTATTTAGCAGTGCCACACCTTGAAATTTTCAATATTGATTAATTGCCTATTAACATTATCATACATATGTGTCTACTTTTAACGAGCTTTTTTATGCATATTTTTAAGGATGTTTAATTATATATATAAAATTGTTGAAACAATGTGTGGGTTAATAATACTTTCCAGCTGAGTCATATAGGACGATGCAGCAGAGTCAGGATACCAGAGGGCCTCGTTCGCCTCACCAGACTAAACTACAGCAAGCGCATTTTTCCTGAGAAAGCATTTGCCTAGGCAACAACTAGAAAATAGGGGATTCTGTGACCAGGAGCAAAGCAAAGTTGACAAACAACTTGAAAAGGGGGAGGCTCATTAGCACAAACAATTGGGGAGCAATAATTAGAAACTAAAGTGGTAAGGGTGGTGAGCATATGAAATGCTTCGTCTGGACAAAATGTGGTTGTTGTCGTTCAGTCTAGTCGATGAACAAGGCCCCCTAGTATCCTAACGCTGCTGCATCGTCCTATATGACTTCACTAGAATGTATTTTTTACAATAAACTTCCTTACAATGGCTCAAATTCAGTTATTATCAGAAATGGAACTCTTTAACCCATTTGTCCTGTTTGGCATTTGCACATATTCACTTTTATCTCACATTCGCACTTAAAATATGTTTTACACATACCTCATTTAAAGTATAGTCTTATTTTTGTTCAAAAATTATGTCATGATAATAGCTGTGAAATTGGTTTTGATTCATCCTATGTCCTTATTAAGGACAAGGCCACGGGGACCATTCTTTTCAACGATTCTGGTGATGGTGGCCTCTACACCTTATCCTCTTCACATCCGCAACAAATTAAACTCTTATAGTTGTCCATGCTTTCAGGAATATCTGACATCGTAGACTTAGGTCATTGTGGTTCTCATGTCCTAGACTTTCTTCGTCGTAAACATCTTATTCAATCCACTTCTAAGTTTAGTAATATTGTGTGTTAAGTAAGTTGTAGAAGGCCTATTGTGTATCCTTTCAGTTTGTGATGTTGAACACTTGTTGAGTTAAAAATACCGCAAGTGCACGGTGCCAGTTGTAGTCAGCAACGGCAAGTACGGATCGTGTCCACAGGGAACTCGGTTTCAACCACCGAACCAACCTTTAACACTGAATTTAGGCTAGAGTCTAGTAGAATGGATTTTACTGGGTATTAATTCTATTCAATCTAAAGTTACTGTTTTTATCTAAATCAATAGTGACAAGGATCCTGGATTTGGATTCACCACACTTTTATGTTCTTTGGATTATAAACTAGATTATGTGAATCCGCCCACGAAACAACCGAAATGGAATGGTTACATGTTAAATGCATCTACGTCCTCTCTCAAATGTCATTAGACTGGTCAAGTTATTCTGGTTATCTATTTTCATGAAACTAGAGTCGCGAGACCACAGGATCGTGTAATCCTTAATAGTTAATTCACAATTGAAACCCTAACTATTTTCATGTTAAGAAATTCAATTGCTCACAAAGCCGCTCTAAGTAGAGGATTTAACTTTCGTTAATCTCCTAAACCCCAATTACAAACATGAATACGACCCTCTCAGGCAATTCGTCGAATACCTGGCATGCTAAATGAGAGTTCAATTATAACATTGGCGTCAATTCACAAAAACCTAGAATACCAATCCAAATCACATCATAGGGGCTACGCCCAATCCAAGACACGAAATTTAGCCTCTGATCATCATTTTAATCACAATTACAATCAAGAAAACGAACATGCTCAAAAGTATCAACTTTGAATTAAAACGCAAAGGAAAAAGGTAGAAGAATGTACTCTGTGCAATTTGCAACAACAATCTGCCAAAAGCATGAAGTACTTTCAATCCAATGTCTTGAATCCAACAATAATCAATCTAAATCCTATGAACCCTAATCACCGTTTGCGAGAGAGAAAAAGTAGAGAGGAAAAACTGCCTCCAATTACAACACAAGATCGCGACTAAACGAGAGAAACTAAAGTGGCACGGGGTGACTGTGCCACTTTGCTGCCTTGCGTTTCCGCGTTTCCCTGGGTGGCATGGTCATGTTGCCTGGCATGGTGCCACCGTGCCATCTCCTCATGGCTCGAAATTCACTCTTTTGGCTCCTATTAGGCGCGATATCAATTGTTTTTCCTCGTTCCTTTCAATCGAGCTCCTGAAAACATAAAAGTACAATATTTAGGTAGATTTAGGGTAAAGAATGACTAATCAACCTCTATACTCTTGAATTTTTACCGAAAATCGCCGAAATGAGGGGTACAAATCACGTCAAAAGCGGTAAAATAGAGGCTTATCAACACGATTGTGATACTCTTGCTTATTTACTGTATTCTTATGATTGACACTCACATGTACCTTCTAATTTATTAGGTTCCATAAGCTAGGGTTAGAATCAGGTTTTGGGCCAATGCCCAAGTAATTGTTTCCTTATTTTTAAATAAAGAAAATAATTACCAATTTTTGTATTGTTGACGATACGTGTACACTTTTAACTGACTGAATTTTAGTCACATTTGACTTTGGCCAAACGGATCCACCAAAGTCAACTTGACACACGAAAATTTATGACTGGACGATTTATTAATTTTGTTTTTGCATGTGGCACCACCTGATTTTTCGTTAAATTTTATCTCGTACAAGTTTTTCATAAGGAACATGACCATTTAGGAGCAGAGTAGGAAGCCCATTTATTATGAAAGCGGCGCATAAGCAACATCAATCCAGAATTGTCCAGGAAGTTTAGCTTCAAGAAGAAATGCAAGCATCATTTTGATAATATGTCGGTGTTTCGCTCTACAAAACCTTTTTGTTTACGAGTTTTTGGGAATGATTTTCGCTCTACAAAATATGGGTCTATCCCTCTCATTTTACACACTCAGCATTGTAAACTTCAAAGGTTCAGACTGTAAGCAACATCCAGTTATCAAGCTAGAAGGATCAAAACTTGCAAGCTTCAGAGTTAGCAAACAACCACCTGCAGATCAATATTAAGAACTATTTCAAAGTTCTTCAGCTGATTCTGTATCAATCAAGATCAAGCGGTCACGCCCTCAAATCAATTCAAGTCACTAGGACATCGAATTAGAGGACTATTTTATTGTCTTCAATCTAGAGATTGTACCTCCATATACTGTATCAGTGCAAAATTAAATTTGTTTCTCAATTTCTTGTTGAATTTATTTTGGACGTGAAATTTTTGTTTACAAATATTAGGCACATTCGGTGGGACATCTCTGCCTCCGAAGACAATATGACCCCCAAGTACAAACTCTATATTCCTGCGAAGACAATATGACCCCCAAGAACGCCATCCCTAGATCTTCAGGGAAAGCTATTCGATCTGCTAACGCCGCATCTGACGGTGTTATGACTAGGAGTATGGCAAAAGCTGTTGTTGAAAATTTCTGTTTCCAATATCTATATTTATTATCAATAACATTCATTTCTATAGTCCCGAATATGGCTAAAATTCTACTTTCTACAGCCCATTGATATTTCTGCTCATTGAATTTCAATACTCCACTATTGAGTAATGCATACGATGTTTATTGTCATATATTTTTAAAATCTCACTGCACATGGCTGAGGTGTGGGGCAAATAGTCGGCTGGGAGCTCAATGGAGATTGAGATTCAAGTAATAAAAGATGAAATAGGAGAAACAAGAGATTCGAACACGTGATAATCACAAAAATTTTAACTCATCTCATCATCTGTGCTTTGCAAACGTCACCCGACTAGGCTACCCATTAGGATTGTTACAGGGGGACCATGGCACCCCTGGGCACTTCCCTAGTTCGGCCGTAGGGTGACTCATCTACATTTGGATTCCTTGTTGAGTTTGTTATATCCTTTTTATGTAGAATAATAAAGTTGTGGGGAGTACAACAAACAGCGATTATTCTGAGTTGCTGCTCCAATGTTAATGTGCTGTTTTAAAGGTTAAAAGTATCTATTAGCTTTGATTGTTAACGTAAATATAGCAGTAAAAAGCTGTCCCATCTTTCGAAGTTTTGGTTATACTTGATTTTTTTGACCCAAAAAAAAAAAAAACTTGTGATATTTTGTTGGCAGCAAAGCGTATTATGTTGATCATATATACTAGCGATCTATATATAACAACAAAGAAAAGGGATGGAAACTGAGCGGACACCAAATATGATGGAGAAGTATCCCTTAAAACAAGGGAATACCAGCCAAAAATATGTGCAAAACTTGTTGTCTTCCGGAGATTTATGTCTAATCTCTCTCTGTCTGTCTTTCTAAACCCTCTAATTTTGTTGAATTGCTATTAACTATAAGAAGGCGGTGCCTCTTTATTCTAAGTTTTTGCCCTCCCCTTTCCATTCACAGTCCCCTTGTTTTAACGAGGTAAACCCAGCCCTGCCTCCCCCTGTAGTTAATAATCTAGGCTAGGCATGGGGGAAAAGGAGGCAACAATTTTTATTTTTATTTTCGGGGATCAAGGAGGCATGAATCAATAAAAGAAAACATACATATATTAGAAAAAAATTACAATCAAAAGAAAAAACAACAGGTGTGTGCGCTTTCCATTAGTCCATGTTTTGCTGTTCCTTGCCATAATTGCAGGGAGAAAAAAACAAGGACGGACTTTTTGTTCCTGTCTCTTCATATCAAAACCATAATCCTCCACCATGAGCTCTGCTGGAGATATCTCCCTAGAGCATGTCAAGAATGAGAGCGTTGATCTCGTAAGTATCTTGAACTTACACCTCCCTCGCAATTAAATGTACAAGCTTGTTTTGATCAGATTTTCATAAGGAAATTATAATCAAGAATTAAAAGAAATGTTCCTAATCAATGGAGAATGGATGCACTCACTATATGTAGGAGCGAATACCTGTGGAGGAAGTTTTTAAGCAGCTGAAATGTACAAAGGAGGGCTTAACTTCTGCAGAGGGGGAAAGAAGGCTCCAAATTTTTGGCCCCAACAAGCTTGAGGAGAAAAAGGTCAGGAGAAACTCAGTTCATGTGTTTATTAACGTGTTGTTGGCCATTGATCCTATATATATCAGTTTGATAATAATAGTAATTTCTATTGTAAAAGATGAAGATTGAAGAACAACAAAACAAAGTTAAAACAAATTATGACTTGCAGTTGATCCCGTTTTATTTGTATGCATGTAATAATGAGGAATATTTGATTTTAATATCTATATATATGTGTATACATATACTCTCCAGGAAAGCAAGCTGCTTAAATTTTTAGGGTTCATGTGGAATCCTCTTTCATGGGTGATGGAGGCAGCTGCTATCATGGCCATTGCACTGGCTAATGGAAAGGGAAGGCCCCCTGACTGGCCTGATTTTGTTGGTATTGTTGTTCTGCTTCTCATAAACTCAACCATTAGCTACATCGAGGAAAACACCGCTGGAAATGCTGCTGCCTCTCTCATGGCCAATCTCGCTCCTAAGACTAAGGTATTGAGAGATGGGAACTGGGTCGAGCAAGACGCAGCTATACTAGTGCCTGGAGACATCATTAGCATCAAGTTGGGAGATATTGTCCCGGCTGATGCTCGTCTCCTTGAAGGAGATCCCCTTAAGATTGACCAGGCTGCCCTCACTGGCGAATCCTTGCCTGTTACCAAGCACCCTGGTGAAGAGGTCTTCTCTGGTTCTACCTGCAAACAAGGTGAAATAGAAGCTGTTGTTATCGCCACTGGCATCCACACTTTCTTTGGCAAGGCTGCACACTTGGTGGATAGCACCAACCAAGTTGGCCATTTTCAAAAGGTATATTTTGCATATACATATATGTTGCCTAGTTTAATCTCTCATTTTATTATCTTCATTATTCAGCCATTGCCTTTGGTCGCTTTATTGACTACCCATAGGTGTTGACTTCCATTGGTAACTTTTGCATCATCTCCATTGGCGTGGGCGTGTTGATTGAGATAATTGTAATGTACCCTATTCAACACCGTGCATACCGGGATGGTATCGACAACCTCTTAGTGCTCCTTATTGGTGGAATCCCAATTGCCATGCCGACTGTGTTGTCAGTGACTATGGCGATTGGCTCTCACAGGTTATCCCAACAAGGTGCCATCACTAAGAGGATGACCGCCATTGAGGAAATGGCTGGTATGGATGTCCTTTGCAGTGATAAGACAGGTACCCTTACCCTCAACAAACTCACAGTTGATAAGTCCCTCATTGAGGTGTTCTCTAAGGATGTGGACAAGGACCACTTGATGTTGCTTGCCGCACAGGCCTCCAGGGTTGAGAATCAAGATGCTATTGATGCTTGTATCGTTGGCATGCTGAGCGATCCTAAACAGGTAGCTTTTTCAACAGCCCCGCCCCCAAATAAAATAAAATAAAATAAAATAAAATATCGCTTATGTTCAATAGGTTTTAGAGGTGGATCTTAACTTAATTATCAAAAAACATAAACATATATGATTTGTAGGCAAGAGCAGGAATCGAGGAGGTGCATTTCTTACCTTTCAACCCAGTGGAGAAGCGTACTGCTGTCACCTATATTGACTCAATGGGGAACTGGCACAGGGTCAGCAAGGGTGCTCCTGAGGAGGTAAAAGAAAAACCCAAAAAAACAGAAAAGAAAAGGATCACAAATTGCACTAGCCGACTAATTCATGTAGCCACACTATTTACCAATCTACGAATAACTAGTCTTACTTCACATTGAGGATAAGCAGAAATCATCTACTTAAATTTTTTTCTTTATTTTTGTTAGATAATTGAGCTGTGTGGCCTAAAAGGTGAGATCAAGAAGAAGGCTCATGTTGTGATCGATGCCTATGCTAACCGTGGCCTCAGATCTTTGGCCGTTGCCAGACAGGTAATAAGCATAACGAGCGTTGATGCTAAAGGGAAGGGTGGAAGATATTATTGCCAATAAGAAAAATATGTCTAATTTTGTACATGTCTTTATGCATAGACTGTTCCAGAGAAAACCAAGGAGAGTGAAGGGAGTCCATGGGAGTTTGTGGGTCTGTTACCACTTTTTGATCCTCCTAGACATGATAGTGCGGAGACAATCCGAAGGGCACTTGAGCTCGGTGTCAAAGTTAAGATGATTACCGGTGATCAACTTGCTATTGGAAAGGAGACAGGTCGTAGGCTTGGGATGGGCACCAATATGTACCCTTCTTCAACCCTTCTTGGGCAGAGCAGTGATGGATCTGTCCCTTCTATTCCTATTGAAGAGCTCATCGAGCAAGCTGATGGCTTTGCTGGAGTCTTTCCTGGTACTTACGTGTGATAATGATGCTGATATTGATGTCAATGTTGATGCTGATGTTGATATACAGAAACATGAAACTCTTCCTCATCTTGATCCATCTTTCAAAATCAATTGTGCTATTTATTTTGGTGTAATCCTGCATCATGTATGATGTTTAGTAACTCTAAATGCAGAGCATAAGTACGAGATTGTTAAGAAGCTGCAAGAGAGGAATCACATTGTTGGTATGACTGGCGATGGTGTGAATGATGCGCCCGCGCTAAAGAGGGCAGACATTGGTATAGCGGTAGATGATGCCACAGATGCAGCTCGGAGTGCATCGGACATTGTGCTAACAGAGCCAGGGCTGAGCGTGATTGTGAGTGCAGTGCTAACAAGCAGGGCCATATTCCAAAGGATGAAGAACTACACCATATATGCGGTCTCAATTACCATCCGTATTGTGTTGGGCTTCTTGTTGATAGCCTTGATATGGAAGTTTGACTTCCACCCCTTCATGGTGTTGATCATTGCCATTCTAAACGACGGTACCATCATGACCATTTCCAAGGATAGGGTGAAGCCATCTCCCATGCCCGACTCCTGGAAGCTTAATGAGATCTTCATCACTGGGATTATCCTTGGCACTTACATGGCTCTTACCACCACTATCTTCTTCTTCATGGCAAATGACACTGACCTTTTCACGGTACGTACATACGTATGTTCATGCACTAGCGTAACATTGCCAACCAGAATTAGTTACATGAATTTGTTAGACTCGTATACAGGATTGTTCCATACTGATGTTAAGCATTTATGATCTAATGATAATATGGGACATATAAGAATCATTGAATATTGCGTCTGTAATTGTTAATTAATGACACCGGTTTCTAGCTAGTACTAACAATTAAGTTACAACGCTGATGCTGATTTTAATTGTGGCTACAGAAGTGGTTTGGTGTAAGGTCAATTAAAGGCAACATAGATGAATTGACTGCAGCATTGTACCTGCAAGTGAGTATAATAAGTCAAGCATTGATATTTGTGACTCGATCAAGGAGCTGGTCCTTCACAGAACGCCCAGGGATTCTTCTGGTGGTAGCCTTCTTAGCAGCTCAATTTGTGGCCACCATCATTGCAGTATACGCTGAGTGGGGATTTTGTAGGGTGAGTGGCATTGGATGGGGATGGGCGGGAGTTACATGGATCTTTAGCATTGTCACTTACATTCCTCTCGACATCCTCAAAATCATTGCTCGCAATTCCACGATCGGAGAAGCCTGTGACAATTTTGCTGAGAACAAGGTAATGACATACTTCAGTGTGGCTATGATCCTTGTGTCAAACTATCTCATGATTTCAATTTTCAAGTACTGTGGCGATTTCGAACCATGTACTATGTGCTAATCGTAATTGCAGTGGAGTTATGCATTGCATGGCAGAGCATTGTTAATTTGTGATTACTAGCAAGAAATTTATATATCTATGGCTTGATGCATTTGTGCATGTCTCTAACTTGCAGACAACTTACACAACAAATTAAAGAAGGATTATGGCGAGGGAGAGAGCGAGAGGGACATAATGAGTAACGGCTCAAAGCACCCATCACAGTCTCCCGGGTGATCAAGCATGGAATATTAACATGACCAATTACTATAAAGAGTTGTCCGAGATAGAAGGTGGCTAGGAAACATGATGTAGCGGCAAGGCATCATTATACATCAGATACATTTATGCGTCAAGTCCACCCTTACACGTACTTATGTGCCCCCAAGAAGCAGATGTATTGCAGCTGGCAAGGCGAGTGTTATCACTTAATTACGAGATCAGTTTACTTTTATTTTCGTCTTATAGTTTATTTGTTTATTTTTTTGAAAATTTCATGAGGAATCCTATTGCATTCAAGTAGAACGTGCTTGTATATCCTGGGCGATCAATGCATTGAATTTGTACAATTTTCCCCCTAAGTGTACGGCGTCTTTGAAATCCTGAATGGCATAAGCTTAGCTTGTATAGCATCTAAGATAGATTACGTTGAATCCATTCTTAATGAAGTTGGTATTAGAGCGCAGGCTACGGGAACTTCACACTCTTAAAGGGCAGGTTGAATCAGTGATGAAGCTCTGATACCAACCGACACCATTGCAATGCATGGTCTAGAAACTAAAGAAGCTTAAGCTAATAGCCAAGCATGTTCCTGTAGGGAAGAATGGTAAAATTCAGGGATCAAAATAATGAAATTAGAGGTTTATCAATTCTCCATAACTTTGTCTCTGATTATGTCGTCAATTCCTTCATTATCTTGATAATTGTCAAAATCTTCATCACGTTCAAGATGCTCAAGATGTCATTTCTAAATAAATCATATCGATATTTTTTTCTTTTTGTTGATAAGTATTTCTTTTTTAAATCCAACATCAAAGAGATGATCAAAAATATCTTTTGAAATGACACCTTATACGTACTTTCAAATGCTCACTAAACTCACTATGATGACTGAAAATGATCTTTCTTCGTATCATTCCTCATTCTATCATTACCTATATTTGGTGATAAATGTTATAAAAACTAATATTTCTTACTAAGATAGTATCTCTAACTATTCCTTGTCGTTCTGAAAACAGTTCTTGTCATTGATCCTCCAATTCATATATAGATCAACTAGCTAAATAAGATTATGAGCTGATTTGGTCTTTCCATTGTCATACTCAATCATTGCACAATATCCCTCAATATGCAGAATTTTGAACGAGAAGCTCATATTGGTCCTTTAAGAGATGTACAAATCTAGTGGATTCGTTTAAATATAGACTTTTGGAGGTTAATTGACGCTGAAAAGAATATACACTGCGGATTAGGGATTTCCATGAAACAAACTATCATCTCATATTCCTAGGCTTTTATAGTGGGATTATATGGAGGAATTGAACTTATTGATAATCTAATACCACCGACTCCAGATCTATTAGGATTGAAAGAAGACCATGATACTCCATAATTCCAAATATCATAAGAATAATGGTTGTAGGATGCGATGCAGATGTATAATTAGAACATTCATCTAGCGTGGATGACATAGAAAATGAAGGTTTTAAAGTAAGAATTGATTCATCTAGCGCTAAAAAATCTATCCGACTTGAATATTTGAATTTGTCCAACCTGAAAAGTTGAGTCAAATCAAAATCTTTTGTCTGAATATACAATTAGAACATTCGGAAGTATCCAAAATTTGAATTCGGGTTGAGTTCAGTTCCAAGTAGTCCAAACATGTAGAGCCAAAGTTTTTCACTATGCGTTTAGCCTTATTGCCTTTAGACCGAAATTGGGTCCATACGAAAGAAATAAACTGCAACCTAGCATGAAGTCTAAAACTCCATTCATGCCCTTTATATATTAGCCAAAGGTTATTTTCGACTTATCATAAGTATTTATCATTAGCATTCTGCAACTTTAAGCACAATTCAGTAAACTTTCAGCACAATTTTGCATAATTTATCACTATAAAGTACTTATTGAAAATATCTAGTTATATTTTCTTCGACCATTCAGCATGTATAAGCATATTTCATCAACTTTCAACATGTTTCAACAATAAGCACCACTAGAACATGCCCCAAGTATGTTACAACACTCATTCTCTACCCTCTCTTCCGACCTCCATTTCTCTATCCCTCTCTCGATCTAATATGAGAAGCATAAGCTCTCACTACTAATCTTTCTCACTAGATTCATAACCGATCGAATGTCTTTGTCTCTTCACAATTCATTCTAAAACCAATTTATATCTCTTTGTTTAACAATGTTGCGAAAATTGGTACCCTTATATAGTGTTTGGTTATATGTAATTACCCTTGTAATGCAAACAAGTTTGTAATTGTGTTTTCATTACCTTATTTGGTTGTATGAGAGTATTGAAATAAGAGAACTCTTTTGTAATTATGATTATCACAAACTATGTAATCATAATTTCATTATAAAGTTGATTGCATTACATTATCATTATATTATATCAAACCAAACACTACATTAGAGTCATAGTGAAGCATCTAACACATCTGGATACAATAACAAAATAGATCTACAGTTTGGAAAGATCGAATTTGCCCTCAGTAACGCCACCAAGTTGAACTTCTTCTTGGAGCAAACAGAGGTGAAGTTCTAATACCATCACTTGCTTAGCCTAGATTCGAAATTGCCGTGAAGATTAGGCAATGACTGGTGATTCTAGATGCATTTTCCTTATTGTTTGTTTGTAAATTTTTTGGTTTAAACATCGTATGATCTATTGAATTCTAGTGTAATCGTTGAAAATTTCTTTTTTCTTCCCCCTTTACCTCTCTTCCCTTTTCATTTTTGGCGAAATTGCCATGGAATTTCCATTGACCTCATAAAAAAGATAACTAGAAAAAACTTCGTTCACATTTAGCCCAACTATCAAAAATACAAATTTGGTACGTTAAAGGACTGACAACATTGCCTTGTCATACACATTTGCAAAATAACCATTCACATCCTCGCTTTGTTGAGTCCAAATTTGTTCACTTGGTGGCGGTAGAAAAAAATGGATAGAAGGTCGGCATACTGATATCTAATTTACAAAGTCGAATTATTTCCGCTTAGTACCTCAAAAGATAGGATTATTGATGTCCAATACCTTTTTAGCAACTTATCTATCATTATGTGAATTGTATTCCGACTTTTTGTGTAATTTTCAGTGATAATTTTTTTTATTTTTTATGGATTATAAATCTCAATTCTTTTGTTTATATTTCTTATGATTTTTAAAAGTCCACTACATTAATCATTGTACAAAGTATGGATCAATACTATTAATATAGGATTTTATGCAACCACAATTATATTAAGTAGGTTTTTTGTTGTTTCCGAGAAAAGAAAAAAATGAGGAAAAGAAAAAAAAAAGGAAAGGAAAACAAAGGAAAGACATGAAAAGGAAACAAAAATAATGACTCTTGATTTTGTCCAAGTTCGCGACGGAAGTGATCTTTTGAGGCCCACGATTGGTTGGTTGGAGGATAAGTTTCGGCAAGTTTTTGTTGTTTGCCACAAGGGTCCCCTGAATCTGTGATTAGTTTTGGCAACTAAAACCTTTGGGTGCCAAAGGTTGTCTATAATATAAAAGAAATTGTTTGATATTGGTTAAGATATTCCGAAAAGTGTGAGAAGAATCATCTTGATCCAGGCATTTCAAGCCTGAAATCATTGAAAAACGTGTCATGAAGCATTTTTATATTAAAGTGTATGTCATTCCTTCTCTTGTAATATGAATATATATGGTTATGTATTCTATTATACTTTTATTTTGAACAATAAATATTAGAATAGATTTAATCCTAATAAATAATTTCTATTATCATAATAGTGATTTTTACAAAATTTCAGAATGGTGTAATGAGTGTGATTTGTGAAATTTGGTGTAATCTTAACAATAAAAATTATTTATGCATTAAATTTAAGAGGTCAATTTTAAAGTTAAGATATCTCTTTATTTAATTTATTTTTTTTTATGATTTCGGGTATACATGATAAAAGATAAATGATAATTCACTAATCTAAAAAAAAATTAGTCAATTATATTTATTCATTAAATCTAAACCGTAGATTTTAGTTTTAAAAAAACTACCTTTTCTAAGTGATATACCTATTTATAATTTTTATTTTTAAAAAAAAATTACTCATAATTTCGATTATATTTGATAAAGGATATATGATAATTCTATTATCTAAAAAAAATTCTGGTTAATAAAAGTAATAATCTTTGAAAAGACCTAAAATGCTAGCTACAATGGGAGTAATTTACAGGATTTGATATAATCTTAGTCATAAAAATTAGTCATCTATTAAACTAGACATTCGATTTTGTATCTAATATGTCTACACTACATTAATAATAATATTTGGAAAGCCCTAAAACACTAACACGAAAGTGATTGAGAGACTTGGTGTAATCTTAGACACAAGTATTATTTATGTATTCAATCTAAGCTATCAATTTTAAAGTTAAAAAAATAGTTTGTAACTGTCGTCTCTCTCCAAGCAAATACTGCCTTATTGTTATTTATTTTTTAAAAACAAAATTTAGAGGAGTTAACTATCTACTTCTCATATTTCCGATTATACATGGTACATAAATATCGGGGCTTTAGATACTTTCGCTTATTGATTTTACGTACGCCTCTTTCTCTCTTCAAAGCGCGCGCGCACACACACATCCCCCCTCTTTCTTTCTCTCCAGGAAATTGATTTCTTCAATTTATTTTGAAAATTGCTTTTCTAATCACCATAAGAATTTATGTATAATTTCTATATTTATAGCTAAGTGAGATTATCCAATATACGTTATATTTTTTTATGCATATTTTTTTATGGATTATCATAGGGAGTATCAAATATCAGATACATTATAGTGTAAAATTTACAAGCCATAAAGGTTGATGTATAATCTATAAGCATAGGAGTTAAAAAGAGGAAATGACTTTGTTTTGAAAGATATTGGATATCTAATTATTTTCGAAGGTGGTGTCGTCTAATATAAAGGAGTATTTTTCGATAATACCAAAGCAAAACTATTTTATGCGTGAATGATACATAATCTCAACTGTTTCGGGCTATGCGCTGATTATTTTATGAATCAAGACATACTTTTAATGAGTTAGTTTTCTCGGATATAATCCATTTTACAACTAAATTTAGTAAGATTTGAGACTTTTGGACATACGGGAGAAGAATTTGATTTACCAAATTAAAGTTTTTATTGATTGAAAAAGTCAATTTTACTAATTACACGATCAAATAAATCAAATAATATTTTACTTAATATCTATAAAATAAGTGATTTTATAAAATAAATACTCTATAATTTTTAAATTAAAATTTAATTTAAAAAATAATCCGTACATTACATATATTTGTACTAGTAATAATAATCTCAAAGAAATATCTGGCAAAAATAGGGAGAGGATTTGGAAAACTATTTGTCCAGTAAAAATGACTTTGAATTGGCGTCTATCATTCTACCTTTGTCCATCCTTGTTGTATCGACGTCATTCATTTGATTTGGTGCCTTACCATTTGATATTTTGATTATTATATTAGAGCTCAAACCCAAGTGGATGATTGGGGACACCGCGCACCACGTATCCAGAAAAAGGTGGGTGCTCTTTATCTATTATTATATTAGTCGGGTGGGATACGAAATTCAATGGATAGAGTTGCAAAGCTAAGGGCCACGTCTGCTTCGCGAATGAATATTCGTTAGAAGAAAGCAATCAATCAATCAAAGGCAAACCCACCCACAACGCATATTTCTGCAATTATGCCTGGTCTCAATCTCAAGTTGGTGCCGTTAGATTTTTGAGACGGGAAACCAATGCCGTCGATGGGAATAACGCATAATAATATCATAAAGGGCAAATGTGTAAATAGAATGGCTAAGCTGTTCCGCCTACAATTACACAGTCATAAGATATCATCAGTATATTATTATCGATTGTTATCAATACCGTCGATAAGGGCAAAGTTCAATTAGTTTGCAAATCATAGATCGTGAGAGGTGGTCGGCAACTAGGGCAGCCCCGACTCCAGAGAGAGATAGAGAGCAAGTACTGAGAGAGTGTTGCTACCAAGGAATGCAGAAGGAGAGACGAAGAGATGAATGGTTTTTGGCTTTTGAGTGCAGACACCAACAGCAACGCCATTGGTGATGCCCAGGAGAACCGCCACATACTCCTCGGCAGGAATTGCCATCGCAAACATGTTGAGGACGGGTAGCATTCTCCCTCTTCCTTTTCTTCTCAGCCTGTCCAATAATAATAATAATCTCAATTGAATCTCATCCCCAACGCATTATTAGAATTGCCGCAGAGCGAAACGCACATAATCCTCCTTACTGAAAAGAAGAAAGAAAGAAAGAAAGATATGGGGGATTTGGATTTGGTGCAACTGGAAACAGAGGAGAAAGGGCAGAAACACAGCGTGCTACAGGGAAAATTCGAGCTGGGGAGGGTGTTGGGTCAGGGGACCTTCGCTCGGGTCTACCACGCCCGAAACCTACAGACTGGGAAGAGCGTGGCGATGAAGGTGATCCCCAAGGAGAAGCTCTTCAAAGCCCGCAGGTCCATGGTGGACCAAATCAAGAGGGAGATCAGCGTGATGAAGAGCGTAAAGCACCCCAACATTGTGGAGCTGTATGAGGTCATGGCCACCAAAACCAAGATCTACCTGGCCATGGAGCTGGTGCGAGGAGGGGAGCTCTTCACCAGGCTCAAAAAGGGGGGCAGGCTCGACGAGGACCTGGCCCGCTTCTACTTCAGGCAGCTCATCTCCGCGGTGGATTTCTGCCACAGCCGGGGGGTCTACCACCGGGACCTCAAGCTGGAGAACTTGCTGCTCGACGATGAGGGCAACCTCAAGATCACCGATTTCGGGCTCAGCACCTTTTTAGCGGAGAGAGACGATGCAGAGCAGATGCTCCACACCAGCTGCGGCACCCCTCACTACGTGGCCCCCGAGGTGGTGAGCAGGAAGGCCCAGGGCTACCAGGGATCCAAGGCCGACATCTGGTCCTGCGGCGTCATCCTCTTCGTGCTTCTCGCCGGATACCTCCCCTTCCACGACGACAACCTCATCCGCATGTACCGTAAGATTTACAGGGGCGATTTCAACTGCCCTTCCTGGTTCTCCTCCGAAGCCTCCCTTCTCATCACCCGAATGCTCGACCCTAATCCTTGCACTAGGATCAGCATTCCCCAGATTACGGAGTCCACATGGTACAACATCAACACAGTCCCAAAATTGTCTGATCCGGATGACGAGGACGACAAGGAGGAGGGGGAATCAAGCATCAACGGCACGTTCACTCTCAGCAAGGACAAAGAGGAAGCAGCGGAGAAGACGACGTTGAACGCATTCCATATAATATCCATGTCGCAAGGGCTGGACCTCTCACCGCTGTTCGAGGACAAGTCAAGGGAGGAAAGGCAAGAGATGGTGTTTGCCACTGCGAAGCCGACCTCCACGGTGATATCCAGGCTGAAGGAAGTGGCCGCTGGCAAATTGAAGGTGTTGGTGAAAAACAAGCCCAAGGATGGGGAATTATTAGTGAGGCTGAGGGGCCAGGAGGATGGCAGGAAAGGCAGGCTGGGAATCGCCGCCCGGATACTCTCCGTCTCACCGTCCTTGCAGGTGGTCGAGCTCAACAAGGACAACGGAGACACCCTCGAGTACAACAAATTCTGCAACAACCACTTACGGCCTGCTCTTAAAGATATTGTTTGGACTTCCTAGCTATACCCATACTTACCCACCTCCTTGTAACTAGATGTTCACAAGCTTTATGATTGCTTCTCACCGTCTGAATCCTGTAGTCTAAGTTTTTTCGGTGTCATTTGAGACTATAATTAAGATGGTAATCAGCTCTCCTGAGTCTTTAATTTCTGTGTTTCGATTGAGTCACATTTTATGCCGAGCTTACTGGTAATCACCCTCTCATACGCGGTGCTTTTTGTTCTTATAGCAATACATACAAAGCATTCTCTGGATCAAATTACTTCAATTTACACCCCCCCCCCCAACCAACCAACCAAAAAAAGGAAAATGTCAACAATTTGGCAGTAAGAAGCAAAACACACGGGCTGCAATTGTTGGGCTGATCACTGAATCACACCATTCTCATCGGACCTAATGTTGATCCATCTCAATTCTCTAGCCAAATATGAAGATCAGATGGCAGCAAAGGACGGAATGGCTGCATTGTCGTTGGCTTGGAAAGGAAAAGGGAGTGGTAGGCACGATAACACCATGTCTAATCTAAGCCAGTATGCCCCTGAAGAAACCCCTGCAAGAATGCAACAGAGAGCAGTCAGCACAAACAGACTCGAAAAGATAGGAAACGTGTCCATGTCAAGCAGGGCTTTTCCATACCAAATTCCAGATGTCTTTTTCCCTTCATCTCTGCAGTTTAACCATGATCATGTCATAAGCCTATTACATTGGATGTTGAAATTAATTGATCAAATTGAGAAGAGAAATTTAACTTTACATTGGCTTTCCTAAGAACGCATTATTAATCTCATCAGGAGTTGGCTTCTTCTCAAACGCGGACAAGATGACGTACTTCTCTTTTCTAGGGGCCTCATCCACCCTTTTGTATAGTTCATATGGGAAGGGGTAGGACATTCTGTGGAATTAATAAAAATTGAATTTCCATTAGAATTTTGCCTTAAGATATGGGAACTTGGAACAAAAATGTTTTTTTTTTGAAAAAAAAAAGGGACCAAAATCCAAAACTAACATACTTCACCTGAGGGCACCCATGATTGGATACTGTGTTCCTGCATAATAGAGAAGACGGAAGAAATAGCAGTTCTCAAATGATGCAGCATACTCCAATCTTTTGTCACGTCCCATTGTCTTTGCAGATATGCAAACAAGTCAATAAGCTGGGGAAAAACAACGACAACATATCTTCATATGAATTTTTAATTCATTCAGGTTCATGCTGATCTTTTTCTTACTTGCATGATGCCACTTGAACTAGGCAAATCCTGCATCAGACGAAACCCTTCTAAATTTAGCCATGGGACTTAACGCAAGCTCTTCAATATTGGCCTCCCAAGATCGAGGGTAATTGCAATAGGAGATCAAACCTTTAGGCGAGGATTTACAAGGATAACAGGACGGCTACCAGCAGCATCAGTCATAGCTCTCAGATCCTGCAAAGAGAAGAGAGTAAGACGTTTTATCTGCTCTATCCTTTTTTATAGTTGAAGTAGCGGCTAGGAGGATGGAGAAAATCAGCAAGTCGAATAACAAATAATCAGTGACGGAGTGACTCTGACATCAATGATGCAATTTCCAACAGCATTCTGAGGAGCTACCAGGATGAACATGTCATCCTGTTCATCAACTTCCTTCTCTCCTGCACAGGCATTATCGACCATGAAGTCATGATATTTGTACCATATGAGAGAAATCAAAGGTGGCTTGACGGACATGCTAGCAGCTAGTTAAGGAAGAGGTAACATTTGTTGATAAAAAGCCTTATATTCGACTCAAATAACAACGAGGACACTATTTCCATTCAATCTGTAGAAACAAAGTAAACTCTGCCATTTTGTATAGCACTTAACCATATTTCAAGGAAACATCTTACAATGTTAGGTGGTGTCCTAACTTCCATGATCAAGCCCATGTTCGAACCTTTTGTGATCTTTCGGCTGCTATGTTGAGTTTAGGAGTTGATCGGTTCCTTCATCATGGGTCATTATCTACTTTCATGATTCCTATTTATTCGGCCTTTGTATAGCTACTTTTTTGTCGTGGGCATTTGTGTGGCGTTCTTGGCATTGGGGAGTGCCTCTCAGCACCTCCTTACGTGGCCACTTGTGAGACGTTGATGGAGCCAATTTTGTCTCTTCTATTCCACTATTTTTTTGTCTAAGATGAGTGTGTTTTGTGAGAGATTCTAATCTCCTTTTGATCTTGTTAGGCTCACTGTTATTAAGATCACTTTTGTACTCACTCCTATTATAGAGGATTTTGTACCATCTTGCCGCCTGTGACTTTCTTCCGATTTGGACTTTGACGTAAAATCTTGTGCCCATGGTTTTAGTCTTGATTTTATTTAATTTTCTTGAATATCCACAACCTTCTACGCTTCCGTATCTTACTACGCTCAATTTATTTTTATTATTTTCCCTCAACATAAAAAGTGCTCAAAAGTCTTACCTATAGAACCAATGTTGATAAAGGTGCCCTTAGCGCCATAATCCCCCCAGTCCATGAAATCCAAAATCTTTCGGGTGCCAGCCAACTGCAAAGGCATTCCAGCCAGTGCACCTTCACCCATAGATCCCTGGACACAGACCTGAATGGCACGAAGAAAAATCTTCAAAGGTGCTTTCCAAGTGAAATGTGCACCAAAATTATGCTTAATCATCAGTAGAGAAACCAACCTTGACCCGTTTTCCATCATCGGCAAATGAAAGAGCTATGACTCGGACCAGTTCTAGAAGAGTCCCAATTCTATAAACATCCTAACAAATCACAGTATAATCAGATGATACAATTGAGTGAAATTTTCTTAATGTTCCCAGGGAAGAAAACTCTTACCATCTCCGGGTTGAGTTCAGGAATATTTATCTCCACCTAAGAGGTTGAGAAAAGGAAACCAGAGAAGTTAAGCATCTAACTATACATGTCCTATCTATTATACTGCATGATTTCTTCAAGAGAGGAAAAGTGAAGCAAATTTATCAGCTACATTCAAATATCATGGATGTCAAATGATCAAAAACTTGCTAACCCCCAATCTTTTAGCTTCCTATCACAGCAATCGAAAAATAAGTGACCTTAAGCCTCTTCTTTCCATCATCCACTGCCCTTTGCGTAGCTTGTAGCACATCATCATAGAAATATTCTCTGATTTCTCTAGAATGTGGAATGTTATTCAACCTTGTAGGAATTCCTCTCCATTTATCCTGCACACGGCTAAAGCTGAGCCAGCGAATGAAGTTTAAAGTTATCTTCAGATTTAAGTCAATCTATCTATCCCTTGGATGCAAAGCAAGTCGTCCTAGAATAAGAACTTTAAATACCTGATTAGAAGGTTTGAGATTAGCACTGCGGCTCTTAGTTATTGCATTCCCTGCTATGGGAAAGTCTACGAGAGTGTTAGATACTGAATAACGTGAGAAAATACAAATGCTCTTAACGTTACACCAATAGAGTAAGCACACAACTGCAATTCTGTATTATGTCAACGTTTTACCTTCGTTTTGAAATTTATAACTTTAACAAGTCAGAAGTCTCTCATTTGTAACGTGAAGATACTACTGCAGAAAAGAGATGCATAAAAATTGAGGTTCTCATACCTGAGTTGGAATCCTTTGCTTTCTCATCTAGCACTTGGCTCAGCAAAGAACTTATTTCTTCAAAAACTACTTCTTTGGGGCGGTTTCCGTCAATCTATGGCAAAATGAAGATATACTTCAAAGCCTTGACTTCTTATACAGTAATGCAGAGGGGACAAAAGCAAACGAAATAATAGACTATGCTAGTAGGAGTTTAGGTACCTTTCTCATTATGTCCTTGTACACTGTCGAGACTGCCTCTGCATTTCTTTCGTATATTTCTAGGCGTGATTTTACCTGGAGCAATATGGGAGTCTTTTTAGTTGAATGCACATTAAGCTGATGCTCAACTGTAGACTTCAAATCATAAGCTTTAGGCTATGTCAGATGTCAACGCAGGTTAGGACGCATGGCATAGATGTGGCTACTATTTAGCTAGACATAATTTTTTTGTAGAATGGTCGAGTCTGGCTCTAGGCACATAGCAGAGAGCTGAGGCACATATGTGCACCGTATGGCATACACTATAGTTCACTATTTTGATCACGAAGCATTGATATTCACATTTAAAGAGGAAAAAAGAATCCATCGTAATCAAATTTATCATTCTGAGAAGAAAACTATGATTTTGATTTAAATTGTTAGTAAGTTAGATATAAGAAACAAAACAACATACTTTTTCCTCGGTGTCGTCAGGACGAGTAACTAATCTTGCTTTGATTTCTTCCGTTTCCGGAGGGAAGTTTTTGAGATGGTAAATTTTCCCAGTCACCGGATCAAGCCGTCTTCCAACACATCTGTCGATGAGAATTTCGTCAGGAACCTGAGTATCAGGAACCAAGTTATGAACAATTGTCAATTGTATCAAGTTCATGGGTTAGCGAACTGCAAGCCACAAATCTTCCTACATGTGCAAGTGAACAGGTAAACTCATCGAGTGCTAATGACAGAAGAAAATACCAATGGGGTCCTGAGAGGCAGAAAGTGAGGAAGAGTACGAGTCATATACCTCTAGCACAATATAAATATCTGGTCTGATGCCTAATTCTTTAAGACTCTGAGCCTGAGCCAAGCTTCGCGGATACCCATCAAGAAGCCAACCTTTTTCCTTTGCGTCATCACAGAAGAGTCGCTCTTTAACCATCTGTCAAGTAAGCAGAGTCAATATTATGTTCCCCCTTTGAATCTCAGTTTATGACCAATGTTTTTTTTTTTTTTTCCAGAAAAAATACATGACATGGCTATTGAAAAATAAGAGGGCAGTGTATACAGCAGTGACAATTTCATCGGGGACTAAACGGCCTGTGTTGATGTACTCTTTGGCTTTGTTCCCTGTCTCTGTCCCCGCTGCCACTTCTGCTCTCAAAAGGTCTCCCGTTGATATGTGAACCAGTCCAGACTGTGTATAGAAAGGATGATCAACAAAGACTTAAAAATGATGACTACATGTCTAAGACACACCCAATCTTTCGTTATTATTTATGTGGATGCAGATCAAAGAACGAGAAGTATACTAGAAAGAGGAGTAATAGATCTAGATGAACAAGCGCAGAGGAAGACAGATGCAATGATGACCTTTTGGACAATCATTTGGCACTGAGTCCCTTTCCCAGAAGCTGGTGCCCCTGAAATCATAACCTTGAGTGGCTCATGGGCCAAACAATTCACCTGCAGTTTCTACTAGAGACAAGGTGGCTACAATGTTAATAATCAGACATATATAAGAACAAGGAGCTGAGCAATAATATGAGGAGAAAACAGAACAGTTGATGATCTGACCCTAGAATTGAATGGCCTGATGCTTTGCTTAAAGCGAGTTTTTTGGGTAATCTGAAGACGGGGAAGAAGAAGAGAGGCCGAAAAGGAGGAGGAGAAAGTGGCGCAAGCTGGGGAGAATGAGAAGAGAGAGAGTTGGGAAGAGATAAGCAGCTGGGAGCGCGGAGTTGGAGATGAACTCAGACTTGCAGCTTTCAACTGAAAACCACTGCCTGATGGATTGGGCGACATAGTCAGCTGCTTGCTCAGTTCAGTGGCCTCAGATGGCTATGGTGCTGTGCAATGTCTAGAGGGAGAACGCGAGACAAACAGAGGGAGTGGCTGAATTTAACGGAAAAACAACCACCACACGGCACGTCCCCCTAGTTTTATCAGGATGAGACATTCTGAGTATATGACCTTTATTTTTATTTGATTTTTTTTTTTGGGTACATGCTAAGAGTGTTCCAAAGTCCTTAAAAATGACGGAAAAAGTTGTGCCATGACAAGTGTAAACTTAATGATGAACGATAAATTCACCCATTTTACATGCCTCTTTCACCCACTTTTTGCTCGTATAATAACTTAATCTTTAGGATTTTTACTTGTTTTATTTATGTTTTGCAGGAAATAACTCCAAATCAAGCAAACGTCGCGAAAAGGGACGAATACGGGACGAAACGAAGAAAAGCAGCGAAAACCGACGAGAACCGGCAAAACCGGGGGACCACCACCGTGCCACCAGTGAAGTGGCACGGTGAGGCCGTGCCACATGGCACGGTCGTGCCACCATGGCACGGTGGGACCGTGCCACATGGCACGGTCGTGCCTCCCGGGGTTTCGTCCGGTTTCGCGATTTCTTCTATTTATGCCCCTTCGGGCGTTTTTTCTTGGGGGGTCGCTCGGGGGTTCTTCCAGGCGATTTTTAGGGTAGTTTAGTTTAGGTTTTAGCCAATAAAAACTCCATTGGGAGGATTAGATTAGGGTTGTATTGGATTGTTCTTGGATTCAAGCAATTGGATTTGAAGTTCCTTCCATCAATCTATAAGCCTTCTTCTCTCTTTCTCCACTTATTTCAATTTGGTCATTGTTTGTTCTTATTTTGATTATGTTAGTTTAGATTGTGTTCAGTTTATTTGTTTGGTTTCCATTGTTAATTTATGTTATTTAGTTGTTTAGATTCGTTTTATTTCATTCTCTTTGTTTTGTTCTTCGTGTTCTTGCACTTGTTTGTTAGTTTAGGTTTTGTTGTGTTTGTGATGTTTAGTTGTTAGATTTTGTGGGCTTGGATTGTGATTAGCTTCTTGATGGCTAATTAGTCTTGTATGTGGCCTAACCATACCCAATCTATGCCTAGAACCTAGAGTTTTTCCTCACGCCCGCCAAGTGTTCGATGAAATGCTTGAGAGAGCTTTCATCCATATTTTTGGGCGATTGACTTATGCTGAGAGGTGAGGTCAATTAGCTAGTGTGGGAGAGGGAATAGCTAAGTTCGGGACACGAAAGTAGTATCCGAATCGAGTTAGGTCCAGGGTTGCTAGTTTTGTGGTCTAATTCGACTAACCCCACGAAAGTAGGTGGTTACGCGAACTAGACTAGCTCATGACCCTTGAGAGAGGGCTTGGGTGGTCTCTGATGGTGCAACCGACCATCTCTAGTTCGTGATGTAGTTTGGGTAGGTTAGGACTCGTCTTGATTAACTGGTTCATCACTTGGTGAAATCATAAACCCAAGTCCCTTTTTGTTTGTTTGTTTTAGTAGTTTAGTCCTTCTTCCTTCACCTTCGATCCTGCCTAGATTGAGACGCTTTAGTTAGCCTCGGTAGTTGGAAACACAACTCCCTGTGGACGACGCCCCAAGTACTCAACGATACACCTTGCACTTGGGGTTTATAAATATTAAAACTGTGTGGTTTTTTCCCTAACACTTAACTTCATATAAGTTAAGAGTGAAGCCATGATGATTATATTATGAAAAGATATTTGTTAAGTATTTTATCTGAATCTAAATTAATGTGTGATATAATAATGAGTTTAAATGATATTATAATTAAATTAATTTTATTCGTAAAAATATATTATACATGTAATTATAGGATTTTTAGGTCCACACGTCATTTAAATTTCATTTACCAAGTATGGGGGAAGGACTTCTTTGAGTTATTAATTTATTTAAAGTTTTTCCCCCCTTTTTGGCTCTCACATTTAGCATCTAAAGAGATTTTAAAAAATTAATTAACCTACTTAGTAGGTCACTTAGACCTACCGTGGTATATTAGACAATAAAATTTATTTTAGTTGCATCTAAAGATTGAAATTATAATGATTATATTAAGAAGAGAATATTGTCTGTGTTTCAAATAGTGCTGATTATTTGGGCCAGAAAGCTGGACTATGTTTTGATCCAGATAACTCATTTGGGTTTGATGGGCCAAGAGATGGCATACAGCCCAAACATTGGATACTGTTCGGATTAGTGAGCCGAAATCCTTATTATGCTCAGTCCGAGAAGGTAAAGTAAAAAATAATAAAAATAAAAAAAATAAATTCATTCAATAGAGTTGCCGATAAGTTTTTCATAGAAAACTAACAAAAGTAGAGACACTCCTTAAATTGAACCATAAATCGTAACGGACACCTAAAGAGATAAGTGGTTCGCTTTAAAGAGGTTTTCGACAGTCCCCGAGTAATCCCTGAAGTGGCGACTATCTGACTTCTTGAGTTTAAAGCAGAGCCCTATGTTTGGGGGCAAAGTTATGATATCGTGATACCTCTCATCATCATCGACGACCTCTTTTAGCCACAACGGAAAATTTGAATTAGTTTACACTAAACACAAAGCATGCAACATATTAAGATTTAGTGAATCGAATAACAAAGTCTAAATACAAAGTTAGCCCAAAGAAATATGCAGAAATAGTCCAAACAACTACAGCAGGCAAGTACTAAACTAAGTCAGAGTTATGTCTTTACTCAAAACTAAAACTACATAATGTAAGGGGAAAAGGGAGATGGGAAAAAAAAGAAAAGAAAAGCAATTAGGTTCATAACCTCATGTTGACCCACTTAATCCACTCAGGAACCCAACAGGATGTTGACGGACACTTTCTCACAAATCTGCATGTTTTCTCTCTCAATTTTTCAGTGTTTTTTTCCTCAAAATTTTTAATGTATTTCATTCTAGGGGTGGCTCCATTTTAATAGCACCTGAAGGATAAATTAGGTTGAATTAAAAATATACAAAAATGATGAATTATCACTTAGCAAAATTTATATGATCAACCGAATCTTATTAGATAAAATTTCATCACACCAGAAGTGGTTTCGATATGGAGAAGGAAGTCAGAAATCTGGTCAGCCTCCAGGAAAGTGGACCAACTTTTCGGTGGATCGAGTCAAAATAATGCGAGGTGTTGGGAGGCTAAGAACTATTGTGATTTAGCCACTAAACTAAATTACGGTAATGTCAAAACTTGATTTAAGAGAGCCTAAGCTGTGTTGTGTGTGAGTATTGTGGAGGAAGCTCATTAGGACGTCCTTATCGCCCGTAAGTTTGACCCTAATATTGAAGAAGTGAAGGAGGAACTGACTATGGGGGAGGAAAAGGGTAATTAACGACTGCACTACATCCTAATGAGTAAGAAGAGATTAGGGGCCAACCCCTCTGTTGGGCTCGAGACTAATCTGGTTATTGAAATGAATTTTGATGCTTGCAATTAGACTATTCATTTCCTCTAGAGAATAAAAGGGATGTCGATTAGGGGGAGCAGAGTGATGCTCCCTCGAGAGTGGAGAAATACAATCCGTTGTCCGACAAAGTTCGAACTATAATTGTCTAGATGAGATTTTGAATATTGGGGGAGGCAATTGAGAAGAATATTAATGGCTATGTTGCATTACCTATTGGGGAAGCCAAAGGAAAAGACAAGCTTTCAAATGGTGAAGTCAGTGAGCAATACAGTCATCCGAAGTCGTGATGCCAAGTATTGAACATTTAAATATGGAATATAACCATGAATATAGCATGGATATTGAGGGAACAGAAATTGAAAACATTGCAGAGGACTATTCTGGAATAGATTTTGGTAAGTGCAGGTCAAAATTCATTATCAAAACTGACTTTATATCAAGTGTGGAAGGTATAGCGAGCGCTATCATGTATCTAAAATCTATTTTAATGGACAAGGAAAATGGTCAAAATATTGCCTTGCAGTTTTCGAGAAAAGCAAAGAAATTTAGACCTCTAAAATATCTACAACTAACTCAATCAATTACAAAATGATGGAGCACAGGGAAACAATAAATTTTTTCAACAAGCACTCCATGACTACATCGTAGTTCATATCCCACAAAGTGACACAATTAGTACAAAGAAAGTTGGCTTACAATATAAAGGGAGAAGTCTAGGTTTGGGTTGGAAATATATAATGCTATAAGTACTAGACCTTTGGAAGATTCAATTGATTTGGACACAAATTGGGGATTCATGTAGGACGATGTAGCATCTATATTCGAGTTCTTTGCACTGGCTTACAGTAGACTAAGTGGAAGAAATAACATGAAAGAAATAACTATTTGTTGTGATATGGAAGGTGAATCGTGTGTAAGAATGAATTAGTTACATGAAAGGGGCACGTTTTTAAAGCTTTTAGCTTTCAAATGCTTGGTTGAGGAGACATTCCAAACGAGGCGAGCGATTCAAGCGCTCAATATGTAGAAAGTATCAACAAGTTCAAGAAAGTACTACTCAAACTAATTGCAGGAAAAAGAAATCCAAAGCATGAAACATGAACGCTGAAAAATTGATCATTAAGAAGAAATTTGATTGCCAAATAATGAACATTAGGGATTATAATTTTAGTTATTGGGATCATAATTTATTTCCAATGAGACAATATTAGGAGTTTTTTTTTTTTTTTTGCGACTTACCTTATTAGCTAGGTAGACATGTATAAAATCTTTATTTTTCTCACCGTCGTCATATTACCTTTCTAAATTCTGCCCCACGAGGGGGGGGGGGGCATCTCGGAAGGTGGTCAGAATTGGGAATGAAAAAAAAGAAAGAAAGTCATCCCGTGTGGGCTCACCCTCAGCCATGCTTGAGGCTCTGGTCTGATCTTCCTTCCACTTGCGTTTTCGATTTGTCAAACGAATTCTCTCCCTCTTTCGTCGTCGTCTTCGTCTTCATCTTCATCTTCTATCCTCTCTCTCTCTCTCTAAATGGGGTCTGGCAGCAGTCGGCTGGGTTCATCTGAAGCGCATCCCCGTCCCCGAAGAGCCAAAGTCAACCGCACCAAACGAACGCTGGCCTCTCTCATATGCGGTGCCACCACCAGCACCTCTCATTCTTCCCTCCCCCGGGTAAATACACTTCTCATCATCCTATCACCCTCTTCTTTTCAAAATCAAATTTTTGGTTCGCTTGGATTCATTAGGGTAAAACTCCAACTGGGAATTTATTGAAACTCGACCCTTTTCAATCCACTCTTTTATAATTTGGATTAAAGCTATAAAAACACTAGAAGCGTATTGAAACAGGATCCCAATTTATCAGGGATTGCTGATTAAATATGGATGCTCAAACCCTGTTCCTTTCTGCTCCCAATATTGACTTGTCTTTGGATTTTGGGATGAGCTCTACAGCTAACTCCTAAGTTATTAGAAATTTGTCTTTTGATGGTTGTCATTTCAGATATAGCCTAGTTATACTGTCTCCTTATTTGTTCTGTTATCTTTGAGCATGAGCCAAATCCGGTGCAAACTTTGAGTTCAGTGGTTTGGGCACCTTGTCCTTTCCCTTTGTGCTGCTGATTGTCACCAAAAGGTATGGCTAAGGTCTAGTTTTCTTGAATGAAAAGCTGTTTCGATCAACTGATTTAATTATTTCTCTCTATTCAAGTCTTTATGGAAGTAATATAGTTAACACAATCTAAGACTTCTGCTTAAGTCATGGTGGAGACTGAAGAAGTGAATTTGTTCTCCTTCATTAGAGGGAATGTTGCTCTGTTGAGTCTCCAGGGAATTCTACAGATTACTGCCCGCAAGCAATCAATAAGTCGCCAAGCGTCTCAAAAGAGCCTGTCTTTACCTCAGACGGGGGAACCGCACTTACAGGATGGTCTAGCCCTATGTCAGAACCGGGAGATTCATCTGAGAGCAGTATTAGAAGCAGTGAGCATTCTTCTGTTGAGGATGATTCACGTATTGAATCATCTGGCAAGAGGAAATGTTTTTCTGAAAGTGACCAAGTAGGCTCTCATCATTCAATTTGTGCTGAAAGCAAATGCTATCGCCAAAAACAGGATGATTTGGTGACTGCATCTTCTACAGGGCAAATACCACCAGCTAGTGTGTATCCCAACAGACATGTAATCAGCAATGATGATGGCCCAGTTGGCAGTGATCTACCTCAGACTAATGTAGATGTCACATATCCAAGTAGTGCGCAGCATGAAGAACCAGAAGGACCTCCCTCCTATTTTGAAGAAATTAATGGGATTACGGGAAATAACAATTCTGATTCTGGTCCAATTCCACTTGTTTCTGATCCTGGCACAGCTTCTCGATCACGTGGAGATGATGCTATTGAAGAGGTTATGCCTTCAGGATTGGAGCATCCAGCATTAGATAGGGGCCAAGCTCCGCCAGAAGGAAGTCTAATTCATGTTGATCTCGTAAGCATCTCTTCTGACGTTTTGCCTAATATCAATAATGAAATAAGCGTCCGTGAAGCGAGAAGAAACAATAGAAGAGCATTCTTGGATGCGTTTTCAAGTCGCAGTTCAAGAAGGCATGCTGATTTCCCAGCAATACTTTTCACGGCTGAAGATGCTGATCTAATGGGATCCCATCGCAGATGGCTTCTTGATATCGGTGATGACTTCTTTGATGATGGGGTTGGTGTAAATTCTTGGCACCATAGTAGAAGGAACCGAGTTACAAATGATCGTTGGAATTCAAGATCTGAGGTGAATTTCTTTCTCCTGTTTCTGGCTCTTCACTTATTTACTCTCTCCGTCCTATAAACATTGCCAAAAAATTTCCTATATAAGTGCCCCCGAAGTATTGTCAAAGTCTCATTGTCGAGTAAACAATCAACATTTCATTTTGAAACAATAGAGTAATAAATTATGTTTCTTTATTTTAGTTTTATAATGTTTTACAGATTTTTGTGGACAGGAGTTGTTGTTTATTCTATACGGCTGTGTTTGTCATGACTCATAACTATTGAATTGCTCATAGTGGTTTGGAGTCTTTGTTCAATCTTCCAACAGTTCATAAAGTCATACACTGAAAAGGGGATTATTTCAGACTTGACTGTGGAATCTGTAAATCCAGCATGAAAGAATTTCTGTAAAACTAACACCGTGGATCTTTATTCTATATGGCATTGCCAATTCTTTTAAAATCTGGTTATTGGATCTTTTGCTTTAACTAACACCGTGGATGCTTTTGGTGTAGCTTTGGATATTTGAGAAAATTGATTGCCATTGCCATCCAGTAAGGACAGACTTAGGAGTCATCCTTAACCATACGAGAGACGGATTTCTGTCGATCTTACATTTCCCCTGCCGCCCAAACACCCCCCCCCCCAAAAAAAGGAAAAGGAAAAGGAGGGTCTGTTTTGGTACATTGGCTGTTATTGATTAATGGCTGTCAACCTCCTTGCAGTTTTGGGATAGATTGCGAGTTGGTGCTTATCAGAGTAGCCATCACACGAGCTGTCCATTTGATTTGCACCCCGATGGTTCATGCTCATGTGAATTAGAGGAAGAGTCCATTGCACTTTCAAGTATATCTAGGATTGTTCTACTTGCAGAAGCTTTATTTGAGGTACTTATATATTTATTGTTTTGCGATTTTCTGTTTTGCAGAAGCTTTATTTGAGGTACTTGTTTATTTATTTTTTTGCGATTTTCTCTGTTTCTATTTCTGTTGATTATAGATCCGTATTATTTGTCTACATTAATGAACTGTTTTTATATTATTTTGCCAACTAATCAACAAGTCGCATATCTTAAGCTTCTTGAAAAAAGCCTATTTTTTCTTCAAACTGTTCCTGCTGGAGTTGAAGAGGGCTATTTTTTCTATTCATTTTTTGATGGTTGTACGTTCTTTTTTCTACTATGTGCCTCTAGTACAACTCGTATTTTCTCCCAACATTTTAAAGTCTACTGCTGCTATTGGCTTTTCCTGTATCATCACCTGATGTCGGATGAAGGGGGGATTTGATGTTTATGAATGCATTCCATATTTATTTCTTCATCCTGTACCCAAATCAATATATGGAAGAGATCAAAGTCTGCAGTTGGAAGTGATCAGCAGTGTTCCCTTTCCGTTGAAGCTGAAAGTCAAGATTCTTTACCTTGTATTATTTGTTTATTACCATAGATGGATACCAGCTTGTAATTGTTGCGTCACATTTTACTTAAAGATTTATTTCGTGAAAACGGCAGGTTTTGGACGAAATTCATCGCCAGCCAGAGTCATTTTCGCTGTCTTTGCCCTCGGTCCCTGCTCCTGAGTCAGTTGTGGACTCACTTCCACTTCAGACCTATACCAAGACAGCTGATTGTGGAGATGATGTGGATCAGTAAGTCATATCCTCTGAATGAGTTCATTTTAAATTTGCGGTTGTGACGGAGACTGTAGATAGCAGATTTGCTTGCCTTGAAGCTTGTAACAGTTGCTGCAGGCTTATTTAGAGCAGCCTTTTATTTCAAATAATATATATCTAGCTGGTGTTTTGGGTGGGTTGTGATCTGTAAAACTGTGTCACGGGCAGGTGCCACATATGCTTGGTGGAGTACGAGGAAGGTGATAGAGTACGAGTGCTGCCCTGTCAGCATGAGTATCACATGTCATGTGTTGACAAATGGCTGAAAGAGGTTCACGGGTATGCTTGGCTTGCTTCTGTATTTTTATCTTGGTTTTATTTTCTTCTCCATCTGTCGTTGATAATATTTGCACCTGTATTGCAGAGTGTGCCCACTCTGTCGTGGTGATGTTCGAGGAGTGATGGAGGGTGCTGCTTCATCCAGTTCTGGTCCAGGTCCTACATAAAAAGCCTTGTATACAGACAAGACAAGCTGTGCAGTTCCTCGGACGGGTTGCTCAGACAGTCTGCTTTTTCCCTGTACCCAGACCCAGATGCTCGCCTCACAGGATAAATCGCCAACAGCCTTGAGACTTTTTCCTTTTCCTGTACATATGTAATATCAAAATCAGATGTGCAAACAGTTGGTCATGGAGCGACAAGGCTATCACTGCTCATTTTCATAAATTGAAAACTTTGGTTCAAACGAATTAGTCCTCAGTCCTCACGTCTGAGATTTGTTTTTGAGATTGAGGGAGCAAAGTGCTGCTGGCCAGCTTCATCTTCTTTTCTTGGATTGAGATGTATTATATGGTTTTCCTCTTGTACATGAATGTTTTTCCCGCTAATCTGTCCTTGTTATTCCTATAGATGCCTGGATTGACAGAAGTTTTTATCTTGTAAATGATAAGTCAGGCTCACGGTTTCAACTTTCAGTTTATGAAAATTGTGTGTTTTTCAGTTTTTGGCACTGAACATGATCCAAATGTTGGGAAAGGGAGCCAAGCTTTGAGCTTTGCCATGCCGATGGAAAAGCTGTGTAGAGAGCACAGAGCCATGACAAAGGAGCTTTATTTTTGGCCTACTTTGGCATCAGACAACGTTGGATGGCTATAAATGTGGCCTTCTCTTTGAATATGTATTCAAAAAATCAAATTTAGACATGAATTGAAAATGGTAACGAGCCTGACAAGCCCAGTAACTAGATCTACGAGTACGAATTAATAAATAAGCAGGCCAATAATAGAGTTAGATGAGGATCTGGGAAAGGAGTCGCTGCATGCTTTGGAATAAAGATGAATCAGTATGAAGAAGATTGTTTTTTGACAGGGTTATTTATGAGTGGGAATGTGGGGCCACTTCTCCCTTCACATAATTGAGCGGCTAAATTGTAGAAGTAATCTCTTTGCCAATTTGGTAGATCCGGTTCTCATACGGGCAAAGGATTATCTGGCCTTCATTCACAATAACGACGGGAATGGTAAGTTCATATGCATATCCACATCACAATTATGTTAGACAGTCCCAAACGTTTGGGTTGTTAATTATATTTCATTCAGGTCTGCATAACATCAGGCCCCATTCCTTGATATAGATAATTAGATACCACAGCCAACAGGATAAATGCATTAGAATGGCTTCTTTTACCTACCATGAATCATAATTCTCTTTTCTTTTTTCCTTCTTCGATGTCATCCTTGAATCACATGGTTTATCGTGCTTGTGTCGCAGGTACAAACATATCATTTATGATTAAGCACTAGATAATGGGTCCACAGCCTACAACAGGATAAATTTAGGACGATAGGTGTGGTGTTAAATGGCAATCACACGTTAGCATTGATTGAATTTGTGGGCGGAGATGAGAGGGCACTTGCCAACGTCGACACATTTGGATTTTTCGAGTAGTAGAGTGTGGAAACCCTGAACAGCTTCCTTCTGTCAATCTCCATTTCCTTGCACGCAGCAAAGACTGCTCTGTAGTCTGTTGCCATTCACTCAATATCAGCATCCCCTGTCATTCTCTACTCTTAACCCGCCAAAATACAGTAGCGCATAACAAAATCTTTTCATCCAAGATTTCCAATATCTGATCTTTCCTGTTTTACCATTAATATACTGTCATATAGACACACCCAAGCTATAAGGCTAAAGGTATCCTAAATTAGCAACATTTTATCAACAGATAACACTCTTGTGCTGATGTTTAATTGATAAAAAGATGTCGTTTAGGACATATTTTTACATAATTCACAGTTTGATATTAATTAATCTCTCTCTCTCTCTCTCACACACACACACACACACGCACGCACGCACAACTTTTATGGACTATGGTGATGAGAATTTTTCCTAGCCAAGCTCATGGTGATGAGGGTAACCTTTGGAGATGGTGATGGGAATAAAAATGTCAAGTGGTCAAGACAAAATAGACATCCTGCAACAAGGGCACTGGGCACTGGTGTGAAGCCAAGGCACCAAACATCTGGAGTGAAATCTGTGAGAGCAGGGCAAGTTGACCAGATTGTCTCCAGCCCTGAATTCTTCCAAGCACACTGCACACTCTTGTTGCTCCCATCTCTTCTTTGCCCATCCTATCAATTTCTTCTTTGATCCGTACACCTCTGTCCTCAACTCTCTCCCTTTCACTTCTGTTCTTGTTCTATTCATTCTCTCTTCGCTCAAATCGCTATCATTCCTGACACCAAATCCCAACAAGATAATCAAAATCATATTAAATGAAGAAGCAAATCCATACATAGAATTAGAAAGGAGATCTAAGCTGAATAGTAGCTGTATGTTAGATTAGTACTATTAGGCAGACTAATAATAATTAGACTACCTTTGAATTAGAGATTCTCTTCGAGCTCTTAGCCTCTCATCAAGCCTTTCCTTGGCTTCTCTGGCCAACTGTCCAAGCTTCTCATCCACTTGGTTGGCCCTGCTCCTCTGCTGCACCACCCAGAGCATTACAAGTATGTGGTGGGTGGGTCAATTAAAGATCCGATCTTACGAAACGCATAACAAAAGACCAAGTTCATGCAATGAATGGCAAGGTTTGTACAACGGGATGAAGCATGTATAAGTAAGAACAACGTACCAGGGAAGAGGCGGAGTGGGCGGAGAAGAGAGCGAAAGAAGAGCGGCGGGAGGAGGGAGAAGATAAAAGGCCAAGACTTGGATGAGTTGGGGCTGAGCCTTGGTAGATTCGCCTCCTCCTGGCTGCTTCCACCCCTGGTAGCATCCCTGCCATTTTGTAATTTAATTTCTTCAATGAGATCCCTCCTAAGCTTACCTCCTTTCTTTAATCCGTTTGGCTAGCAAGGTAGTGTGCGCGCTCTGTGAGTGAACAATTGCCTTCTTCAATAGAAAAGAAAGGTACCCAGATGTAGGAAATGACGGATGGCAAGAAGGAACCAGAGCAAAGTGAGTGTACCAGACTCTGTGTGTGTGTGTGTGTGTGTGAAACAGAGAGAGATGGGTACGTAGAAACAGAGAGAGAGAGAGGAATTATAGCCAGATGAGGAGGAAGATGGAAGATACAAGGAAGACGCAGTGAAATGTATGAGGGAGAAAGAGAAGGGCAGACAGGTAGGCGGTCGATAACGTGGGAAGTCCGGGTGGGAGTTGGATAGCTAGTAGTTAATTAATATACCAAATAAGAGAGGAAAGTTCACCGCAACCTCCGGGCTCCAGCTGATGAACGCTTAATTGTATGCATTTGTCGTCAAGGTGTTGGAAATTTATACAATAAGAGGTTACGCATTCTTCCAAGAGCCGATACCGCGACTCTTCTTGCATATATCTAGAAGTACATATTTTCAAAAATTATATAAGTAAAATATATATTAATAACTGTAGTTATGATGAATATACATTAAAATATATACATATATGATAATAATAGTACACACTCCTAAGAATATGCAATAATTTACCCTCCTCACCTTCCAATTTTCACTTCTTCCCTAGAAGCTAAAACTAACCTCATATGCTTGATATGTTAAGGTTAACAGGGACCAGGAGTACAGCTATAAAAAAAAAAAGACTTTTTGGAAAAATAACTAAGACCCTATTTGACAAGCAAATGTCAACCCTATAATTACTAACAATAGAGCCTCATAAGTATCTTGTTTTAGTCAAAACTACTAAGTTACATTATTTAAAATCATCGAGTTTTAGTAGCTATAAATAATTGTGAATTGTGGAGGTTTAGTATTCATTGATGTTGTCGATGAGTATAAATGATACTCTAATCAAATCAATCATATAGGCTTAGTCATATTATATACGCAATTTTATAGTAGTGAAAATTTATAAATAAAAAATAATGTATACAATTTGCAAGTGATAACATCATTTCTTTATTCAATTATACCATTTTTTTAAAAAAAATTTAACAAATGTTATTATGATTTGTAAAGAAAGCCAAGACAATTAACGAGTATCTTGTAATATGACATGTATCATTTTGCTTCTCACAACTCTTTTCATGCTTTCATTTACTTTTACAGTCTGTTTGGATTGAGGGAGGAGAAAGGAAAGGGTGGGTAATGAAGATTAATGAACATTTATTTTTCTTATTTAGGAATATTAGATGAGGGGGAAGGAATGGGAACCTATGGGAATATTTTACCCTCATTTGTCGTATTCCCCTAATTTTTATTCACCCTCAAAATAAGGGGAAAAAGAGGACAATTGAAGATTTTTTAATAGTTCTCCCCCTTTTACCTCCATCTCCTCTTACAATATATCCAAATAAGGTGAGTGCAAATATCACCTCTCGTCCTTTACCTTCCCATTCATTACCTTCTCATTTCTTGCCCTTACTTCCCTTTCTCTATCTCAATCCAAACAATGTGTTAACCTGCAACATTATTGATTACTGTCACTCCAAACGGAGTCTAAAGATCGAATCATCCTAATCCATAGTTTACATTTTACAAACCTGGTTGAGGTTGATAGAAACTAAAGTATCACACTCGGGCTCACACTTAGCTCATACTTAATTGGGTTTTCGACCTGGTGGGTGTTTGGATCTTAAAGGGCCTTCAATTAACATAGAAAAGACCACAAGTGGCGTCATGTCAAGGTCATGAAAGTTCAACAGTGTCCTAACATAATGAAAGGAGGAAGACAGTGGGAAAGAAATAAATACAATTGAGCGACATTATCGCTTAAGAATTTTATTCACTTGGTAATAAATGATTTTATTGTTTGTGACTCGGGGGATGAAAAAAAAGATCTCATAGCTGAATTTATCCAGAAAGAAAGAGGCAGAGAAGGGGGGAGACGATTAAATCAGATTCAGGGTAAGGAGGGAGATAGAGAAGGTTTAGCGACTTGGAGCTCCCCACAATCACCAATGTAGATGGTCTTAAGAGGCCGATTCCAAAGACTTCGAGCATTTTGGGCTCTTTCATCTCCCAACAATTCCGCCAAGTCATTCAGTTGTCGTATCCTTTCACCTGGTTTGTATGTTGGCGTTGAGGCTATCGCTCTTACCACGTCCATCCCTGCTTTCACTTTCAACATCAGTACTAACTAATCCATCTTTAATTACTTGTTGTTTCTCTTTTATTTATTCATTATTACCATGCTTAATTTCATCAGCAAAATGCACGCACTCACCTTCGACGACAGTTCCGAAGACAATGTTCTTGCCATCGAGTTGGGGACATGGGCCAGGCCCGGTGGTTATCAAGAACTCAACATTGTGGTAATCCGGGTCCAGTTTAATTTCATCGTCATCGTCATTTTCGGCCAAGCATAGTGAGACAACGCCGGGCCTGGAGTGCTCCAACATGAAAGCCCGCGATTCGACAGCCTCGGTGTTACGAGCCAGCCGCGAAGGCGGGGTCACCTCTCCCTTCTCTCTCCTCCCCTGCCGACCGGCGACCAAGAACTGTCCCGGGAACACCTTGTGGACAAGGGTGTGCTTGTAGGAGGACCCGGATGACCCGGTGCACATCGCCTTGAAATTCGACACGGTGATGGGCACCAGCTTGCCGTAGAGGCCCAGGACGACCCGCCCTATGGGCTCCGAATCGGTACATGGAGGGAGATCTTGGCCTTGATCTTGAACTTGGGGCTGGACCCGGAAGAAGGTGGCGCAGATGCTGAAGTCCAGGAAGACCCGATCGGTTATAGTGGTGTCTAGTACTGGTGGGTCAGCGGCGGAGGAGGGAGGAGGTGGCAGAGAGAGAGCGGTGGAGAGGAAGAGGAGAGAGCGCCGGGTAGTCAAGTGGGCCTTTGGGGTTGGGGTTGGGCCAGTAGAAGTAGGATAATTAACATTAACTGCAGACAGAATAGTGAAGCTATGCGCATGCCCATAGCCACGGGGATGCAGTTGATGAGGCAGCAGGCCATGGGGACTGAGCACAAGTCTGGCAGATTGGAAGCCAAGCATTTTGCGGTGTTCACATGGCAGCCATGCTTTAATTTTTGGGCTTGTGAGGGTGGAAATAGATTGAGGGAAGATCAGGATTGGTCCTTGCTCGATTTTGCCAATCAAGTAACGGTCTTAGCTCGGCTTCCAGTTGGACAAATTTGTGGACATAAAATTTCCCCTTTCACGATTGCCTTTTCTTTTGTCAATCCCCATCTTTGCCCTCTTGTCTTCACTTATACAAAATGATATAATTGACTAATAAAAAAATAATATTACACATAAATTGTGTGTTTTTATTTATAAAATTATACATATAATATATCTTCATGGTTAACACAATTTGGATGTCATATGTACTCGTTTGTATAGGCCTTTAACAGTCATTTCAGTGAACCTGCAAGCATACCTTGGCCATGAAATTGAAAATGGCCTGGCTCAAACCGAACTGCAAAGGGAAAAGAGGAGGGGAAAAAAAAAAAAAAACTCCATAATTAAGAATTATAGCTAAATTTTGACAAAACCCTCGTTTCGACTTGCAAGCAGCCAAGTATCACCTGGCGTACTGTTCCTTTTTCCTCTCCCTGTCTCCGTTACTCTGTCTATTTGTGGGCGGAATCCATGGCAGCTTCCACTGTTCAAGCTCGTGTGCTCCCTTCAGTGTCCATAAACCCAAAGACTGCCTCCTTTTTACCGGAAGCCCATCAACTTTCAATCTCGAACTTGCCCAAAAAACTCCAGCAAAAGGGTTTGGTGGTTCGGTGCGCCTCCGCCTCCTCCTCTTCTGGCAACACCATGACGAACGGGTCACCCTCATCCTCGAAAGAGGCCAAGTGATGGGGCGGAAGGTTCGAGGAGAGCGTCACTGAGGCCGTCGAGAAGTTCACCGAATCCATCTCCTTCGATAAGGCACTTTACAAGCACGACATCAAAGGCAGTCGCGCTCACGCCTCCATGCTCGCTCACCAGGTCCCCATTTTAATCCTTCATTTCCTTTCTGGCTATATAAAGTTCGAATCTTTACTTCGACTTAATGCTGGGGGACTGCTCAATTCGTTACCCCTTTCTTGGTTCTTCTGGGTTACAAAGTTCCCCTCCGAATGGAAGCAATCTTCCAACGCCTTTTATAGTTATATTTCATATTTGGGTTATTATTCTGCTGATTTTATGCCTATTCATTTGAGCTCTATGGGATTGGTATTGATGAATTATTTATGGCCTGTAGGGGCTAATCAGTATTGAAGATAGAGGTAAAATACTACAAGGCCTTGATGAGATAGAGCGGCGTATAGAAGCGGGTGAGTTCGTATGGAGGAGTGACAGAGAGGATGTTCACATGAACATTGAAGCCGCACTCACTGATCTCATTGGTGAACCTGCAAAGAAACTCCACACTGCACGCAGCCGAAACGACCAAGTTGCAACAGATTTTCGCTTGTGGTGTCGAGATGCTATTGACTCCATTATCTCAAGCATTAAAAGGCTCCAGGTTATACTCTTCCTTCCCTGCTTCTGTTACTTGTTTATGACATAAGAGCTGAATCAACGCCGATGTGCAGTTTGTTGCAATGTGCCAGCTGTTGTGCAAAATACATCATCCTTTTAAATTTTAATGGAGGATCGGATGCTTAGATATATAATTCTTTGAGCTAATTATTCTCTATTGGGACTCTTTACTGCTTTGAATACAAGTTACGACTGTCGTTTGGCTAGCATATCCTGTGTGCTTTTCCTGTTGTTATCACGCATATGGCATGTGACTTTTTGTGTGGGGGGGGGGGGGTGGGGGTAGATCTCATGTTGACAATGTTCTTAATGTCTCATATTTGTAACGTGCAGATGGCATTGGTTAGATTGGCGTTGAAGAATGAAGGCTTGATTGTTCCCGGCTATACACATTTGCAGAGGGCACAACCTGTTTTACTGGAACATCTTCTTTTAGCATATGTTGAACAGGTATACACTGAATCTTGAATTCATGCCTCCTTGAACATTTTGCCACCTCGTAGTTGTTAGAAATTTCTGAAACATTTGTATCTCTATTTCGCCTTGCTATCAGAGCATGTTTGTGTTTCTATTTTTATGCTATGTTTCTTCCTTTTTCATACACTTCCTGGCAGCCTCAAGTAGGAGGATGAATATGATCATTCTCTCCTTGAATTCAATCAATTCATCTCCCCCCCCCCCCCACCAAAAAACCCAAAAGGGGGGGGGGGGGGAGAAAACTACTGTAATGATATTAGAAACTGATTTCCTTGGTCTTTCCTGTAGCTTGAACGTGATGCAGGTCGTTTGACAGACTGCAGAGCTAGGTTGAATTACAGCCCTTTGGGTGCATGTGCGTTGGCTGGTACTGGCCTTCCAATTGATAGGTTCATGACTTCTGATGCCTTAGGATTCACTGCTCCATTGAGAAATAGGTAATTGCAACATTTTGAGAAGCTAAAAATCATGTGTTCTCAATCTTGACAAGTCTATTCTTCTTAGCATATTTTTTACTGAAGGGGAAGCGAAGCTGTCCTCTGTGCTTGTGATATCCATCACTACTCTTGTATCTAATTTGTGCTGAGCTTTCTTTCAAGTCAAGCGGTCGGTCGTCTGATGTTGGTGCTACATATGCTACTTTGATTTTGGTGTGGAAAACCTACGACCATTAGATGCTTTAGGTTGTTTGTCTTATAATTGAGTTTCATAATAAAATAAATACATGCTTAATTTTGATTATAGACCAGCATATATTAGGATACAAGTATCAAGCTGTTTGTGTTGCATAGATTTGCAGAAGCTACTGAGCGGTAAATGTTCTTGCATGGGTTTTCTCGAAAATTCATTTCCTTTTTCGGGAATAATTTTGGTTGTGGTTTAATGCCACTAGTTCTAGCAACTCTTTTAGTGACCACTTGATGCTGCCACTTTATGGACGCTTTTGCTCAATACTATGAGTCTACACTCTTAACTTTGTAATCCGGAACTGATAGATATCATACTGTGCCTTCTTTCATGTCCTTTTATCGAATAGCATTGATGCTGTTTCGGATCGAGATTTTGTTCTGGAGTTCCTTTCTGCTAATTCCATCACGGCCATTCATCTTTCCCGGCTTGGTGAAGAGTGGGTGTTATGGGCCTCTGAGGAATTTGGATTTTTGACCCCTAGTGACTCCGTTTCTACCGGAAGTAGTATAATGCCCCAGAAGAAAAACCCGGATCCAATGGAGCTGGTCCGTGGAAAATCTGCACGAGTCGTGGGAGACCTGGTTACTCTTCTTGTACTATGCAAGGGACTCCCCCATGCTTATAACCGTGATCTACAGGTAAAAGCATAGAGCCTAAGTTTAAGTGGAAGAAAGCTTTTGATTATAGATGCTGGTTGCTTTCCCCATTTTCTACAGTGTGGACCACCCTTCCCATCTGAATTGTCTGATTCCTATCGAGACAGGAAGACAAAGAACCTGTATTCGACAGTGTAAAAACCATCACAGGAATGCTGGAAGTGTCTGCGGAGTTTGCGCAGAATGTTACTTTCAATAGAGAAAAAATTCAGAAATCATTGCCTGCTGGCCATCTCGATGCCACAACGGTGGCCGATTATCTTGTCAAGAAGGTGCCTTTCCTGTCTCTCTGATTGCGGCGCACTAATCTCTTTCTTTTCCGACCAATCTAGTGTCATATTTGCTTTGAGCAATGTACGCAGTCATATGTATTTTATAGAAGAAAATGACTAAAGGTTTCTTATTGATTGCATTGCAACACTAACACATCCTACGAAACAGGACCTGAAGATTGCTGCTAAGATTCTTGAACTCAATAGTTGCTCATTCTTTTGTTTCGCGAGGAGTTTCTCTTGCACTAACTAGCTTGGTTGGGGTGTGTATCCCTAGTGTCGTCCCTTGTTTTATATCCTTAGCTTTACTAACTAATCTCTTCATAATCTGCTCATTCCAACAGGGAGTACCATTCAGAACTGGTCATGATATTGTTGGAAGAGCAGTTGCATTGTGTGTCTGTAAGGGATGCCGGCTTCAAGACCTCACTCTGAATGAGCTCAAGGGGATTAGTCCTGTGTTTGACGAGGATGTTTATGATTATCTAGGTGTGGAGAATGCTGTCAAGAAGTTCATCTCTTATGGTTCAACCGGTTCAGAATGTGTGGCAAGTCAACTCGATTTCTGGGCTGCCCAACTTGGAATCGATAGGACCGCATACAGCCACAGTCAATGATCATTCCATGCTCCATTCGTCACTTAGAATCTAGCAGGCTCCTATCAAGCAAAATAATGCTCATATTTGCAGATGTCAGATTGGGAAGCTCTAGATCAGAGTAAAAACATGCCCGGCCTCAAAGGCCTGTCTTGGCGTAATTGCCTCAATGATATTTGATTGTGCTCGGAGCAATAGAGCATTTCACCACCGCGTGTGATTGAATTTGGGTTGGCTACACATCCAACCATCTCAGTGGTACTAGTAATTTGTATTACCCATTATTTGGTAATGACCAAAGGCAGAGACTTAATAAGAGACTAGCCTGCTCAGACAGGAAGCAAATGAACATGCTATCTGTATCTGTATCCTTGGGCTTTAGAGTCAAGAAGACCATGAGCTTGAGCTGTTTTGGGGGGGGGGGGGGGGTGTTACACTTGGTCCGGCTTCAGCTGCACCTTCACACTGGGTGTTGCTTGGGTTGTGACTTATGAAACATAAAAGATTCTGACTAAAGTGATCATGGGAGCAGCATTCCACGACTTCAATCATTCGGCTCTTTGATTCATTTTACAAATGATTTAGTACAGCCGCAGAAAATTTGGAGAAGGGGAGGCTAAAAGCCCATGAATGACTCAAGTATTGCTGTTGCTTATCAACCTTGAAATTGTGCAAGTGTAATGGAGCCGGAGATTTGCAGAAATGATGGAAGTTGGGTGGGTTCCTTCCCCTTTTTACTATCATTATTAGTTAATTATTCTATATTTTTTCCAAGTACGGGAGAAGAATCCGAAATAGGGACTAAATTTTGAGATTTTTTATCCGGAAAATGGCTAGTGACATGAAACCATTAGGTCAAGGCATTTAGCCCTTCATATTTCACCTACACGCATCCGAAAGTGGATAGGTGGGCTGGGATGTGAAATGAGTATTGTTGCTATTGGACTTACGCCCGCTATAAGGCTACCTTCCGAGGTTGGTCGGACTTCCTTCATTCGTGTAAAGATTGGTTGCCCCCACTTCATTTCAGGGTCTAGTGGCGTACCACTACAGACTATGTAACACTGCATAAATAAAAGTTGATGGCGTCATAATTACAGCTTTCTGCACTTATTTCGTATATTATTACATGTTCCCTACATTCTATAGGGACTGTCGTAGTTGCTTTTGTCCTCTACTACGCCTTATGGTCTAAAAATAAGAGCCAATGCCGACTTCCTAAGCTGACGCCAAAATTGACTAAAAACCTGAACCATATATGTTAATGATGATTGACTGCTTCATTGTATACATCCTAATTCAAATTAAACTATTTTTCATCAAATTAGACTTCTTCCTTATGTTTAGTTTTTGAGTCTAATAGAAAACAAATAGGTTTAGAATGACTGGGAGTTGTAAGCATTAGCTAGCTTTAATGGACAAATAGAATTGTGCGTATATTAACGACTCAAAGGAGCATCTGGTAAAGAAGTATTTAGGCCAAAAATTAGCCTTTTGGGGCAAACTTAGTTGTTAACTATATGTCAAACAACCAAGTTAAATTTTTGATAAAATAATTTTTTAAATACTGTCAACAATTTACCCTTTAAAATGCGGCCTTTTTCTAAACCTTGTATAAACACGGAATGTTTATGTGTAGAATTGTTCTTTTATTATTTCCTTTTATTATTTCACAGAGATAATTCTTCAAAAAGTAAACCTACATGTGTACTAGATTAGGCCATGTCTTATCCACATGAAAAGTCAGGAACCTGACTCGGAGCAGTCACATCATTTTTCTGTACTGTGACTTTCAGTATGTTTGTCAAAGATAACTTTTTGAATGCATCTCTTATACAGGACTGCCACGCGGCAAATGCCCTCCCCGCCTCCTTTCCTTCTTTTCTCCCTTCCCGGCCATGTTTAACCCACATGTGACATGAGGATTCATTGGGCCCTCCAACCCGACTCGCACCCGTCACCATCATAATCGGATTCCTAATTCCAGCGAGCTTAAGCCCGAAATCTCCAGATTATAACGTGTCTCTTTTCATCAAGAAGCAATGTGACAATTTTAACCAATGAATCCGCTTTTCTCTAACCTCTTAACATTGTCGGAACTCTACCTTTGAATAAGACGTTTGATTCGACAAACAATATAAGAGGCAGATTGTGTTCAAAATATATCAAAAGTAATAAATATCTTCCAAGAGTTATGCGTTAATGAATATCATCCCTTATTTGACATTTACTTGGCAAATGTATTTTGGAAAAGACAAAGGATGTAATAAATATCTTCCAAGAGAAGGGGAGTACTAATTATGCTCAAAATATGTGAAAAGTAAGTAAGTAATTATACACACATAATTCCTCTATTTTATCATGACAATCAAATCTTGTGAATATATAAAATTATGTATTAGATGCTTTTTTCTTCATAGTATATCATAAAAATAGGTTCTTAACAAATCAAAATCACCAATAATTAAGTTCTTAAAAATAGAAATATGATAATGCTATTGAACTATAAGTTATATATTTTTACAATGATATAACACGACTAGACTATATATTATGCACAAGAAAAATAGTTGACTAGAGGATACTCAAACTTCATATGAGGCAGCTAGGCTTGGTGCAAGTACATTCGAAAGGCAAAGTGAGTTCATTATAACATTAACCTAGCTATATGACAAACACCCCGTTGTCATTGGAGTGCTTTTTAATGTACTTTACACGTAGGTTGTGAAAAGGCTTAGCAGGCTCCAGAGTACTTAATTAACTACTTATGAGTTAATTAAATTTAGAGTACCAATACTAAAGCTCATATACAACTAATATTCCTAACAAGCTACTTGCAACCCCCAAAAAGCTGCAGCATTTCTGTAATGCTGTCTATCTATTTAATTGTTTGCCCTTTTTCTCCTCCTCATGTCTCTACTTGGCCCATGCTATTAGATGACATTGTTGAACGTATTAACCACTAAACAATATATATAAAATGCATGGATTTTCTTTGCCGGTTAGTAATCCATTTCAGTCATGTCTATCCAGTAGGTGGACATGGTGGTTATATTATGGTAAATATATAGTTTTCTATTATAGTCACTAAAAATAGATGGGAAAAGCATACTTAAATAGAGAAATTAAAAAAATATATCAAACTTTGATGGACAAAAAATATATCAGTAATTAAGACAGATCAAATGCGCGTAACCATTTCAAGTCAAGCTTTTCCTTTGAAGAGTTGAAAATACGTACATGCAATGGGGTTTGTGACTTTGTAAAATTAACCTGAACATAATTGGATGGAGACCAGACTAGTCCCAGGATAAATGAATAATGAAACCCTAAGTTAGGGATCATAACAAAATTAGATTGGAAAGGACGAAGCAACCTCTGGAGAGGAATTAAGTAATATAACTAATGAAGTAGCCAGACTAGCCTAGAGTACTACATCGATCTAGGCTAGTGGTGCCTGGGGACATGTCTCTTAGGACCATGATAATCTTCATAGATCCATGGAAACCAATGATGATGGTGGTGGTCATGATCATCATCATGATAATGATGAGAGTACTCATGGGCAACTCTACTCGTTCTTCTCTTCAATAGTGTAGCTTTAGATGTACAATGCTCTTCATCTTCACATACTACTTCAATCTTCCCCCTTCCCAAATTATCCTTGTTGGCTCCATCTTTCTTTGTGATATCGTTATTGCTATTATTGTTGTTCTCCTACAAGTCACAGAAACAAAATTTTTACATCGTTAATATTGTGATAGATTAAAATGATTAGTAGTAGAGGAAAGATTATAAGATAAGCATAGAGTTAATTTGTAATAGAAAACTAAAATGGATGCTCACCGAGTGACTTTGTTGGACAGTACTAGTGCGTGATTTGATGTCGAAAATACCAACACGAGCACCTACGAATTATTAAAGATTGATTAAAGTGCGCAAATAAAACTAACACCCCAGGAATTACAGATGACAGTTAGATAGAGGGGCGTGGATATATATTAACATTACGTACCATAAGCTCGGCAAAGAAGAAGATGCAAGACGACGATAAGAAAGACGATCAAGGACGAAGAAGGGCTCATGTTTTTACGAGCTAATTAAGTCGTAGTTTAATCGATCAATTTCCTTTCTGCTTCTTCTAATGTGTGCGAATTAAGCTGGAGAGCAAACTGATTAAGGGAGGTTAAGCTGGGAGACTTGAATATATGGAGTTCTCCAGAAAGGTCAGATGGATGGCCCCCGCATTTTGATTTAGTTTCCCAACAACGACATGTCAAATGGAAATGGGGGGTGTTTTCTGCTTGTTCGTTTACCTTTTTTCCTTCTTTAATTTCATATTTTCCTCCTCGATCATTATCATTCGGGTTCGGGTGGGCTGCTGCCTCCTCACTCGTATTCCTGTACGTGTCTCTCGGTGCATGTTCCCCTTTCTTTATTTATGATCACCACTTCTTTAATTATTAGAAAAACAGTTATATGTTCTCCACTCATTAGTTACTCCCTATCCATGGACACCATGGACATATAAGTTAGACTAGACCAAAACGTAGGCCTAATTCACAAATTAACTAGAACTATCAACGAGTCTATTGACGACTTTTCAATTTACAAATTTTTCCATGTGAGAGAAATTTGTACATTTTAATGTGGACTTCAACTCGGGACAACGAAGATAAAAACCTTGAGAAGGACTTGATGATTTATTGGCCCCAAATCACTGAAAAAAGAAGAAGAAGAGAAAACCTTACTAAATCAAACAATATTTCATCGACAATAATTTTTTTCACTTTTCCCATCAGATACACCATGTCAAATTTGATAAGCCAACCACCTAATTTATATGAGAATGATTGATTTGCATGTGTTATATGAGGTTTGATCCCGTCATTAATAATCATGTGCTCACAAATGCTACTATACGTACATAATAATCTCTGCTAAATTGATTGTTTTGTTAAAATTTTTAAGAAATTAGGAAAAGAGTTGTACAACAGCCACTTTGCAGTACTTGATATTAAACTATTCCTATCAATTCTGAATACAAATTACAAGAAAATAGCAGTGAAGTGACGAACATATTGACGGAATTTTTGACATAAATCGACAGAAAATAGGTTGATCAATGGATATAGTGACGGAATATGAAACGTAGAAATTTGGCTCCTTGATATGCAATTCCCCTTAGTATCCGTAGAAATTTTCAATGATGACTAATCAAGGGAAAATCAGCCCGTTGCAATAGCATTGATGGTCACTGTGATCGATGGAAGAAATGACGAATGTTGACAAAGATCAAGGAAAAACTAGTCCGTCAATCCTTGATCTGGGTCCTAGCTAGCTGCAACCAATAGAAGTTGGGAGGCATAATTGACGGAGGAATTTTTGACGGAACTACATGTTAGATTCACAAAATGAGACGGAGAGTCCGACACTTTTTCCATAGAAATTCAAGAGAGAAAAGTCCACCAAAATTACAATATTACAAATTAACAATATAAATTACTAATCTAAATCAGTATAATCTGTGAATTTTTGCATCATTAAGCAACTATAATTGCACAAATTAAAAGTTCATATATTATTACACAACCTTCACAGGCTTGAAAACCACAGCTTGCATTGTTCACCACTACCCAACCAAAGCAAATTTAGTTACAACATTGTTCTACTGCATATGCATCACAAGCATATCCAACCAACAAATACATTACAAGTCTAAACCAATCCTAAACCACAATCAATTTCATCATAAATCAGTCACTGATGAGAAGAGGGGAGAAGATCACAGGATGCAACCAATCACTGGAAGGAGGAGGAGGGAGATTCAAGGGCGGAAGATCAAGAGGCAACCAATCACTCATATATATCACTGGGAGGATGAGGGAGATTGAAGAGGAAAAGTTCAAGTGGCATGCATAACAAATCACTCACTGGGACTCTGGGAGCTAGGAGGGAGATTCAAGAGGCATCTCTGGCCAGTACCATAACCAAGGGGAGGTTCAAGAAGCATCACCACTGGCATCACCAACGGCACCACCCTGATCATCCCCATCTAGAGGTGCACCATCCTCACCATCCTCGTCATCTGATGACAAAATATTTGGAAGTGGCTCGTTAGAAGGCCCGGATGCATGACGCTTAATGAAGTTCCACATCATCTTTATTTTGCTCTTATCTTTTTTCCTTACATCTGCCAAGTAGTCCACTTTCTTGAGAAGTGCTTCTCTATTTTCTCTCTCCAGTTGGTTGCTTACACTTTCATTCAAGCGGGTTGCCATCTCACGGGCATCGTAGTTTTTGACAGAAGACGACCTAGTGGAAACTGAAAGTCGTGCAATGCTCTTCAACTTAGAACCCTCGGAGCCAAAACCACAAACGTGGCCCTTTGAATCTTGGTTCGCTTAAACCCACATGTCCCTCTCTGAAAGTGCAGGGCCCTGGGAACCATCATCAAATGATAGGTGGGAGTTCCTGTACTCCTCCCACCTCTTCTTATGATCCTCCTGAAAATCACAACACATCATTAATTGGATGTCATTAATTACATGTAGGAAGCCATGCAATGGAACTACAACAGCAAAGTAGATGGAAAAATGCATGCTTGTCGGCACGATGCATATGTTTGTTCAGTTAAAAATATACCGCAAGTGTACGGTATAACTGTAGCTAGCAACCGGCAAGTACGGGTCGTGTCCACGAGGAACTTGCTTTCGACTACCAAAACTAATCAACTAACCCAATCTAGGCCAAATCAAAGTATGAGTTTATGACTAAACTAATGAACGCAATAACAACTAAGAATCGAATGAGGGAACAGAATATTAAAGCACTCAGGTTGGAATTAACAGCATAATTATGCTAGCTGAACCAATTACTAACCCTACTGAACAATCCTAGAGATCTGTCATGAGTGAATAGATTGCCAATTAAGCTCATCTCCTCCCTCTCTCAAGGGTCGAAGACTAATCCTAGAATTATAGTCACCTATTTTCATGGGACTAAAGGTCACAAGATTACAACATCTACAATCCCTAATCCCAACTAGAACCTTGATTATTTTCATATCAAAATCCTAATTGTCTACTAATTCGCGATAAATGAAGGTTTCGTCTTTCAATACTCCCCTAAACCCAAGTAATAATGGATGAATGCCCTCTCAGGCATTTCATCGGGCATGTAGCGTGCATAGAAGAAATCATGAACGCAAAAGAAAGAAAAGTAAGGGATTGGGGCTACAATTGATTCAACTAAACATAATCGGCTTTAATCCCAACCCAAGTTGGGAATTTAGCCACACATCACTTCACAATCAACAACCATAATTTCAATTCTACCAAACAACATTCAATTCACAAAAATCTAGAATAATAATAAAGAGAAGAGAAGGAATCGGAAAAACGAACTTGAATTGACTGTTGGTCAAAGGTAGATCCAACTTCGATGCCAATGAATTCAATACAAAACAATGGAAATCCAAAGCCGAAATATAAAACCTAAAAATCACCTCTAAATGTCTGTGAAAAGAGAAAACTAAACAATTCCCCAAAAACAGCTCGAGAAAAAACTTAAGTCGCGCAGTTGAAAAGGTCAGCACGGTCGTACCCAGAGGCACGGGCCCACTATGCCAAAACACTGTCGGAGTCACGCGAGCACCGCGCAAGTGGCATGGTCGTGCCACTTGGCTAGCTGGCCTTTGTGTCGTGCTCGTGTGGTATGGTCTGGCTTTTTGGCCCGAGATGTCCATGCTTGATCCGTGGAACTCTATGCAAAGCTTAATTGACCTCCTTCGCAACTTTAGACTCGCCACTTTGACGCTCTTTTCTACCAAATATTAACTATCTTTCCCTTCCTTCAACAAAGTTCATAAAATTACAAAAAGACATCATACGAGCGAAATATATGCGTATGAGGTCGATTTGACCTTTTCCTAACGTGATAAAGCATGAAAATGTAGGAAAAATTGAGTCAAATATGTGCTAAAATATGGTATAAAAATAGGTTTATCAATGTTTCCATGCTTCTTAGTGCTACCAAAAGAATATGATATAGTACATGTCAAATTGCCATCTCATCCTTACAAATTATCATTATAATTTTTTAATTCAGATAAATTATAAACAATAGTGCAATGAAATTATAACATAATTGAAAAGTGAAGAATTGAACCTAAAATCTAATATGTCGAAGGTCTTTGTTTTAAAATATTAGGCTAAGATCTTACTAGCTTCAATATAGTTTCATATAACAATTCGTAAAAATTTATAAGTTATACTGGATAACAACTATTATCAATCACTATAACTATGAGTATAAAATTTTAAATAAAGATAAAAGTATAAATCTCAATATATTAGTATTTTGAATGTGTCACTATTATTAATTAATTATATATTTTTTGCACGCTTTCTTGTTCGAGAATACCTCACTTTTTTAAAGATTTATATGACTCCATTTTTTTTTATCTTACGTCCAAATTTTTCACATGGGATGAACTCATTGGTACTAAAACGTTTTCTATTTGTGTACCAAAGTATGATTAAAATCCTTGATTACCAATGCCACTCCTACTACCTCAACTGTGAATATCATGCATCTGTGTGTGTGTGTATACATATATGTGTATATGTGTGTATGTATATATATATGTGTATATGTGTTACCTTGATTTTAAAGCTCTAGTAGTCAAATACATGCAGAATGGCAGCCTCAATAAGTGGCTACATGCAAGTGACCACCACTTGAGCTTTACACAGCTATCGGGCATCATGATTGACGTTGCTTCAACCATAGAGTATCTCATCATGTCACTGTTATTCAGTTGCAGTTATACATTGTGATCTAAAACCAAAACATCCTGCTATTGAATATGTAGTATGGCCCCTGGTACTCACTAATGCACTATTATTAAGGGCAAGTCTCTTTTCTACATCCCTAGTTTTCAATGTGTTTGCCTTTGTTTTGTTGGAAACTTGGAACAAACTTAACCGTCCAGATTGCAAAAGTTGAATAAATCTACATATATGTGCGAATTAGTAATAGCCTTCTGAGATTTAGAATTTGGACAAACTTAAATAACCAATGCTGAGATATGAAAATTCTAGTATCTTTATAGTTACTTGATTGACATAATTTGACATGCACAAAACATGAGTCATATCTTCATCTTAGTTAACCATAAGAGCACATTGGAACATTACTAGTTAGTTATCAGTTCATTACGTACTCATTTTCTTTTTTCTCAACAGAGCATGGACTAAGAGCCATAGTCCTTGGAAAGGCTGACATTTATGGCCATAGAATCTTGTTGATTGAAACATTCAATGGAAAAAAAACCAGTTGATGCGATGTTTGAGATAGATATGAGCCTGAAGCAGTGGATACATCGTGAATGTGCTGCTGGTGTTTCATTGATTACTGTGATTGATCCCAAACTGCTGAACGAAGGTAGAGATGATTTTTTATCATCCAAGGAACAATGCTTTAGTAGGGTGATGGAACTGGCTTTAAGTTGCACGACAGAAACTCCTTAACATCGGAGTAACATGACTAAAGTGGCAGCTAGGCTCAAGAAAATTAGGAAACAATTCCTAACAAGCATTGAGGTGAGTTTAGATAGTAAAATGGAGACCAAAGACAGTCCATGAATGTTTTATATTTATTGTTTTTCAATTCGGTGAGCAGTTGTTGTCCTGTAAGTCAATCGAATCAATTACCCAAAAGGTTAACTGAAATTTTGCAATTGGTTTTGTAATAGCAGAAAGCTAGGTTTCAGAGGAGATAGCAGTTGTATTGGACATGCAATATTGAGCTGTCGTAAAACATATGGGGGACTTTCCCAAACTCTTTCTACTTTACCTACTAATGGAGTTTTATGTATCTCTATTCTTAGTTTTACTGTTGAATTACCATGATACTAGTTTTGATCGTATGTATATATATACGTGTGTGTGTATCTGTATGTGTGTGAGTGTGTGTGTGTGTGTGTGTGTGTGTAATGAGTACACATTCATAACTAAGTGGAGACAATTTATGACTTGGAACCACCTGTCCAAGTCACTTGGATAACTACTAAATCTAATGAGAATGACCCAAAAGAAATGTACATTGAGGTGATATCAAAATGATAAATAGCAGATGTCATCATTGACTTCATGAGCAACCCACAATTTTCATGTGAGGGTAACATGCTATACTTGCTTGGCCTTTTGAGAGGAACATATAAGGGCTTACTGCTTTCCGTTGTGACTTGCCATCCACCCACTTTCCTTTCATTTTTGGGTCGCGACTTTGATGGGTATCCGAGAATAGTACAATATCAGTAGGCTCTTCACCTTTGTTTTGGGCAGTCTAAAAGTATGAAAATCAGAAAACAATAAAAGTGAATTTCATAATTAAGAAGGGCATACTAAGAGTGGAAAATTGGTTGCAAACATTACCAATCTTTTCCGCCATGCAGGCATAGGCCGTGCACCGCATGTGTGCTTAGACGGGCCATCACCATCATAGTTGCTATTGCGATTTTTGCGATTCTGCCTGCTTAATTTCTGAAATTCAAGCGTCTCCCAATATTTTTGAAGTGTTGTCCTAGTAGCTTAGCACCCCTCAACTCAAAGTTCCTTCGTATTTGGGCTTCATGCTCGGGATCCCAGTAGTAATGTCTCTGCACAAAACAACTTACATGTCAAAAATTCAAAGACGAACATTGTACGCAAACAACTTATGGAATTTAAAATTAACTTTTGCACAAAAAGAATAAATGACATTACTTTCTTGTTTCACATTATCTGTGTATACATTAATCCCGAATAAAGACTTCATAAATATTTGAGATCACCTATATAATCTGGCTGTTTTGGACTGTTTATATATATAAACTGTCCGCTACAAAGCAATTTCATGCGCTGGCCTATTGAAGAACCTCACAGTTTCGTATGTGTGCTTGTTGTACAAGAAGGCAGCAACCCAAGAACTTGGAAGCAGGCAGAATATGCATGCAGAATGCTACATTTCCAGGCAGCAGTATGCATAAGTCCAAGCAGCAATGCAATAATGGTTGCATTAATTATATGGTCACATATTTGCCAACTGGACCATGTATTTTACTGTCGGAAAGAATCAACGATGAGCAAATATGGTTTAATTACCACACAGATTTCATAATCATGCTTATGCAACACAACCAGCCCATTCTTTTCAACATTTGTATAAAATGTCCAACCATGCACTCTATAATTTCTGCTGAAACAATGTCTAAAAACTATTGACTCACCTTGAATTCATTAAACCATAGATCCCGTTGAGAAGTAGGAACTTGACCCCAACTTGCCCAAGCTCCCGGGTACTTACTCCCAAAGCATTCGGCAATAGTACGCACTACATGCTCGTGCGGCCAAAACTTTTAATAGCGTGGTACATGTACATATGAAAACATATTTAAGAAATTATTAAAGAACCCATGAAAAGTATAATAATGGATTGTTTGATATGAGAAATGAAGCAAACACTTATGAGTCGCCATTTGGCTCAATGTATCTTTTGATGTTCCTATTGTTGCTGCCCCCTCCCTCATCCACATCAGTGTGCTCCTCCCTAGCATTCTCAATGTCTACATTTTTTGGTTGTGGTGGCGGAGTTGGGAGGAGTTGTTGGTTGCCCGAATAAATCATGCTTAATAATTCCGGCTTGAACGGCATGTACCGCCCATAAGTACTGAAAAAATCAGCACCTATTGCTCAAATACCCAATGGCTGAGAAGGGGTTCCTCTGCCTTGCGGCTGGTTTGGATTGACGTAAGCAAAGCCATACCAGTACCCCTCCCATGTCCTCTTTTACTCCGATGTCCACCATGAGCAAACATCTTTAACTCAAAAAAAATGTTAGATATACACAAACATAAAAAACGTACTTTATTCACAATGTTAAAGCACGCACATACTTAAACCAAAAACATGTACAACTTAATAAATTGCACTCTTCATGGGCAAACATATAATACAAACATGTTCATTTTCCATATCAAACCCGGATATAAAAAAAAGAAAAAACTAGATATAAAAGAACAAACAAAACTTACTCAATTCAAAATGTTTAAGCAAGCAAACACTTAAACAAAAAATATGTTCAACTTAACAAATTGCACTCTACATGGGGAAACGTATATCAAAAAAATGTTTATTTTTCATACAAAAATTGGATATAAACGATATA
>JACYFF010031955.1:117456697-117487362 GCA_017589665.1 Selenicereus undatus | reverse complement strand
AACACAACACTAATATGTTAGTTAAACATGAAGAAAGAGGGCTCCCCTTGCTCGTCTTTTTGCTTGAACATGAACAAAGAATTCTGAAATTTTTATTCATGAATAAAGTGTCTATAAAAGATATGCTAAAGGCATATATTCATCATTAAACTTCTAGTGGGCAACCACGCATTCATGGACACTTTTGAACAATTATTCGTCCATCATATAATTTCTTCATATATATGATTCTGCATGTTTTTTTTTGTCCTTTGATATTTCGATTTCTTGTTCCTGCTTCTCTGTATTTGCAAATACAACCACGCTTGCTTGCCCACCCAAAATTTATCTCTAATTAGAATATATATAGATAAGAATTCTGATATCTTAAACTCAGCAACATGTTGTACCCATCTAACCCTAATTTTAATTGAGGAAACGATTAACTTAGCACCAAATTGATTTAAATCCACAAGAACTCCCAGAATAATATTGAAAATACTCGAATCAAAACCAAGAAATTAAGGGAATTGAAAGCCAATAGTACCTAACCCTCAAAGGGAGCGGCTGTTGACAGATCTGAAATTGAGAGCAAACACCTACCACAGGGGGACGCACGAATTAGGTTAATTAGTGGAAAGAATTTAAGCAAGTCTCGTCACTCACCAATTCCTTGCAAGCTTCAAATTTTGCTGTTGGCTGAGATGAAGAAGGGCAGTGGATTGAATGAAGGGCTACCTACCTTTTGTAGACACAAGTAATGAACTGACTGGTTTGGGCAACGAAACAAGTTGCCATTATTGTCTCTGAAAGATTCCACCATGGCCTGCACCGACGGGACGACTCTGCGCAGATCTAGAGATGCCTGTTCCCGTTTGGATTCACCTTCGCTCTGGGGAGGAGCCTCGCTCGAACAATAAAGTTGTGCGCACAGAGGGTAGAGTACAGCGAATTGATGGAAGAGATAAGTCTGCAGGGCTGTCGAGAGTGTGGGCAAAACACATATCACGCGTGCTCGATGAAAGCAAATCAAGTAATCAAAGGTTATCGCTTGCCGATTTTTTCTGATTTTTTTTTTAAAAAATTGTTCATAATGGGATATTTCAACAGAAAATTTTTTTACCTCATAAATTCCATCTAAATTAAATATACATTGTCGCAGTGAAATTATTGATTAGCATAGTGCATGACATTATAATTAATAATCAAGGACGGGCATTACAACAACAACAACAACAACAAACTCCCAAAGTGGGTCTCGCTTTCGCGGGGTCTGGGGAGATCCAGCTGTAGGCAACCTTACCTCTACCGATATTCCTACCCATAGAGAGGTTGATTCCATAAGACCCACAAAAACAGTTTTGGGAAAATGTTTGAAGGGGAAACGATTGAAAAGCCAATTACCGAAGTAAGAGAAAGGGGAGGGGGAAAGTTTCCTGATACGCGAATAAAATCAAGGACGGGCATTAATAGACAAATATTGTAATGCTTAGCTCATGTATTAATTAGCTAATCTTCCATCAAATTACACCTTCTATGTTGATATATGTTGCAAAAGAAAAATTGTGATATAGGAATTGTGTGGAGGAGTCCTGCGACTGGTATTTCATCGACAACAGAAAGTGCTGTTTCATGCATGAAGGGGTGGGAAGTCAATCGATTATGACTAGCAAACTTGCCCTTTTGGGTTCCAACACGAATTGTTGGCTGTGAGGTGATAAAGAAGCAGCAGTAATTAGCTAAACGAAGCAAAATAATAGAGCACGTAGGAAGCGAACAACTCGTACGATTTGTCTGTATATTTTAGACTTTATCATGGTTTGAATATGCATGTAATGAACCGGTTGCTTGGGCCAAACCCCACCGCCGTTTGGTCATCAATCTTTGTGAAAGATAATTTGATTGACCCCTCTGTCTCTGTCTCTGTCTCTGTGTCTGTCTCTGCCCTTTCATGTTGTGTTTTCTCGTGTAAATTGTAATAGCTGATAGCTATCATATGATGCATGCATGGCATAATCACAGAGATCGAATGGTTATAGTTGCAGTCCACGCGGCATGCATGTCTCCACTTGATCGAATGATTTACATATGAACTAAATTAGAATATAAACATTTAACATTTTCTTTTCGTTGCGAAGATGACATTCGATCTCTCATCAAAATTTAGGCATTTTCTTCTGTCTGATATTGCAAAAGTTGCATGGTACACATGTACCACCTTTAAGCGAGTTTTCTGGCAAAATTAAGGAACCCCTCACTAAGCTCTTCCTTTAGAAAGGTGAGCTGTGGCTTATGCCATCGATCGGAGTGCAAAATAAATCCCTTGGTATATTATATTAGACTACTAGACGACCTTAATTACTCAACAATTAATATGAATAAGTGTTGACCTAGCTAATTAAGTTAATCAGTAGGCTAGCTAGCCCAGCCCATACATTGGGTTTACTTTTAGACTGCAATTGCTGTACAAGCATAATTAGATAATTGGTTTTTCTCATACTGCATATAATATATATATATAGAGAGGTACTTAAAAAGATAACTCGCATGCATAACTACATAGACTTTAGGGGTTAGGAGAAGTAGACATTCGTTTTATAGATGCACTCTCTCTTAATGAGAAAAATCCATATCATGTTGTCTAAGTTTAGGACAATCGTATGTGTAACCAGTGTAGGTGAGAATTAATTACTTGACAAGTATGAACGTTCCTTTGTTTTTCTTCAATCAAAGGAAACTTATTTGGTGGGCTGAAAATAAACATTAATAACCCATTTGTGAACCTTTTAGTTGGTATATGGAAGTTAGATTCAAATACGTGAAGTTCTATACAAATACCAATAATTAAGTGTATATGAATATACTAGTTTTTACTCATAGTACTAGTTTACTCATTTATGTATCCTTATTATCAGTTTTTCATTTAAATTATAATGAAAATTCTTCACGTGGAAATTAAAATGTGTGAATTTCAGACTTCTGTTCTTTGTTTTAATCTCATTGTTCAAAACTCATCTAGAAAATACGAAAAATTAGAACATTCAAATCTCCTTATTGTTCCTACCTAGCTTTAAAGCTCTTACATATGGAGTGTTAAATAGTGTCATGTCCCTTGTAGTATGATGGCTAGCTTATTTAGTTGAAGTAATTGACCTTATAATACAAATGCATTTATAATTGTATTTCCCCATTACTATGTATGATTGTATATAAGTATTGTAATAAAAATATAATGTTATAATCATAATTACCATAAAGCTATCTATGTAATCAATATTTCATTATAAAACTGATCATTTTAGTAGGTTGCTCTCACAATGTATATCCCTGTCATCGAACCAATATTTATATCGTACACCCAAACCTATAGAAATCGGTGACATGACATAATTTGGACTAAGGAGGTTTGATTTTTTTGAACAGTAATCATGAAAATAGGAGGTGAGTGTTAGAACAATTAAAAAAAAAAAAAACTTTTTATAGTGTCAAGTTATTTTTTTCCTTTTATAGTGGATGTTAGAAAAATGGAAAATGGAAAGCATTAAACATCTTGGATTTTTTTTCCCTTTTTTTTTGGGTTTTTGACAGCAATGAAAACACCTAGCTTGTCGCAATTAGAGAAGGGCATTTACCAATAAACCCAACAAAGCGAGCTTTTCATTGCCCGAAGCAGGTCGTGCACTCATACCTATGCATAATAATTAGCATATCATGGAAATTAAGTTCTAAAAGTAGCTGCAGGCAAATTCTAGTGGAAGACATTCTGGACTCTCTATGTCTAAGAATTTTATGTGAGTTTTAATTTCTGAGTCCCCTCTTTTTTTATTTTGTCTGGAACTCCAACCTCAAAACTGGGCACAAGGATGTTTTTCAAGCGGAAATGTGGTGTCATAAAGACACACGTATGTACGTGCATGCATTCATGTACTTGTCGTAATTAACTTTAAGGGTGACTAGCTAGATCTCCTTTTACATGAGGTCAAGAAATCAAACCTATTTATTGCTAGAAGGTGTATCTTTGAGGGCTTGTCCTAGGATAAATTCGACCATTATAACTCGATTGTGTTATATAGTTCAATAATCATATCAGACTAAATTTATATTGATGTGTACAATTGGAGTTTGCAAAAATAACTACATATCTTTGGTATACAAATCCTCTATTGCAGATCAAAACTAGAGTAATACATAAACACTCGCCATTTTTACTCATTATAATATTTGATGGCATATACAATACCTCAAGTCAAAATACTACAATCAATTAATGGTTTGATGTGAGTTATGCCTAGACCGGTCTATGATTATTTCACAATGAAGGGGGTATGTTGTTTTGGACACAATAATTACGCAAGTTCTTATTTGCTTTTATATGGCAGAGGTAATTTAGGGGGTTGATAAAGTCATAACGGAGAGGAGGATATTGATAAGCCTCTATTTTCACCAACCTTTTCCCATCCTTTTCACCTATACTCCTTGCTCATTTGTTTTGATTTGGTGAGGTTTTTGAAGCGTTTTTTTTTTTTCTTAATAGCTATTTTACTTCAGCAATCTCCTTGTTTGTAGGTGCTTTAGCCCTTCGAATCGGGAGATCAAGTCGTGCGTTGATAAGCAGGTGGATATATGAATCAATGTAGAGGTAGAGGAAGCATGCAAAATAGTGGAACCAATGAGCAGGGAGTGTGCCACAGTTGACTGTTGCTTGCGGCATGGCTGCGATGACAAACGAAGTCAGTACCTGGAGTGGGTTGTGCCCAACTTCAGCAAATCCTGCATTGTGCTTCTAAGTAAGATCACAGCCACTAGTGGTGAACGACATGGGTTGTGCTCAACACGCCCTGCCTAGCACTCTTTCATACGACAAGCCGTGTTCTTCCCCATGGTTGTGGCCCCCTTTGGTCGGTTGCGACTCGTTTTAAATAATGTTCAGGTGTTTTATTTTAGAGATATCTTTTACATCTTTGTTCTAAACTTTAATTAGGATTTTGGAATTACCACAGTGATACTTAGGGGAGTGATTTGAAGATTCATACTCTTTCAGTGTATAAATTCATGACTTTGTTGGTTCAATCTCTCTCTCTATTGGTTATCATTTCGGTTCTTCATTAGTTGTTAGATATATATATATATGATCTTTGTGATAATTGTGTTGTGACTTTATCATGTTTAGATGCTAAAACTCTCAACCAGTGTCAGGATTAACACGAATTATGCTAAATTGATCATGTATTAGCCTTAGTTGAATATGTTCCTCGATTGTGTTATTAAATTATACTATGCTCACCACATGTTTGAAGAAAAGCTCGAAAGAGCCTTCATCTATTTTTATTCGGGTTTAAGGAGATGTTGAAAAATGAAAATTCTATCTAGTGTAACTTAGTGAACGATTAGTGTTTTAATATGAAAATAATTAAGATCCTAATTAGGATTTATAAATTATTTATCTTGTGATACTTGTGATAATTAGGATCCCAATTATGATACTATACATGCTATTATTGATCTTGACCAATGGCTTTGACTTATTAAATGCCTTTTCTTTTTATTTTTGTAGCCGATGTTTTTCCTTAGCTATAGATTTTTATTTTCCATTTGCAATAAGATGGGCTTCAATATGTTGCCATTTATGGGTGTAATCGAGCAGAATACAAGTCCTAATTGAGCTTAGACACAGTCAACTCGGAGCTTTTACGGTGAATTTTCTGTATCTTATAATTCAAATCATATGCAATTTAATTTAAAAATTATAGAAAATTTTGTTTAAATGCTACAACTGCTACTCAAAGAAAAAGTATCAAGGATATGCTTTAGTATTAAATTATGTACGTCCAAAATAATATGAAGTCCATGTATCCTAATAGAATATCAATTATTTTGCTCCCAAAAGATCTAAATGAGATGAACCAAGTCAAGTAGAGTTAAACCTTAGCTAGCTCGTGCTTAGTTTGATAGTTATCCAAGTTGCATCTGAGTTGAACAGAACTTTGATCAAACCAAACTCGAATTGAGGTTTGATTGAGTCAATTATAAAAGTTGGCCTAAGTCGACTCGGTTCTCTTACAACCCTACTCCCATTAAATAGTAAAGAAACCAATGAGCTAATGAGCACAGGAGAAAGGGAAAACGAGGCACAACCATACCACATCCAGGCCATGGGCTTGTTGCACTCCGCAGAATTCCCAAGGGAATATTTTGTGCTTCACAAGCCTTGAGTTGCGGGGATGACATGGCCACAACCACTAGCAGTAGCAGGGGCGGAGCCACATTCTTGGCCTCTTGTGTCCCATCAATAAAAAATTAAAAAAAAAGTTGCTTCTTTTTATCTTATTAAGTTAGAAATTAAAAAGAATGTAATATGTGATGACTCCACATGTTATTAGCGAGGAAGTATCATTTTGACGGGCCTATTTAAAAATTTTTAAATCCGTCACGGACAATCACCTACCAATTTATGGTGACCATGAATCTAGCTTAGTGCATGTCCTGTTTACTTATCGTAGAGATCAATACAACAGAGAGAGAGAGAGACTCACATTAATCTCTACCCTAGTACACTGTATATTGTAATATATGTAGCTAGTGTTAATTACTTACAGGATGGTATCAAAGAAGACAGATGGAAAATGGGGACAAACAAAAATCAGCCTATGTATTTTTTTATTTTTTACTTGGCATGCAGCTCTTCCAAGGAAGAAAGCTAGGGGGGGGGGGAGATAGTTATTAAATTGGGGAGAGAGAGAGAATTAGGTCGGGAAGAAGCCAGAGTTAGACCTGGTTAAACTGATCTGAGACTTTAAATTTGAAAAAACGACCCGGACCCCATACCCGACCCGACACATAAAATATGCTCATCCGAAAGTAGACCCGAAAGTAGACCCGAAATCCGAATTGACCCCAACCGAACCATACCCGACCTGAAATTTTCTACAAAGTTGCTTGTTTTGGCATGACAAGCGTATTTGACCAAAAATTGGTTGACCCGAAATCGACCTGAACCGAACCATACCCGGTCCAAACCGAAACGATATGAAATTTCATTTAACCTGAACATGACCTGGCCTGAATTTGATCCGATCTATACTTGAATTGAATGACCCATTTGTGAGGTCTAGCTAAACTAGCGAAGGGAGTGGAGAGATAAAAACAGTTGCCCCGTTGTGTGTTTATTCAACGAGTCTTCTGGTGTATGTACTATATTACACATTCTTAATATCCCTCGTCGCCTTTGACAAATGACAGTACGTATTCCCCCCCTCACTTCACTTCTCCTCCCCAAGGAATGACTGAATACTCTAATATTATATATATACTGCCCGGCCTCTGTTTGTTTTCCTCTTGTGACCTTCAATTACTCCTCTATAGCTTAATTTTCTCACTCCATTATTCTCTTACTGCGCGCTTCAATACCTATATATCTTCTCTCTACCTAACTCAATTGGCCTCCATCTTAATACCTCTCGAACTTGTCCTTGTTTGTCATCATCATATATGGTATATTGATCTCGCTCTGTTAATTACCTGCCCTTCAATTCTAAACTTTCATGAATTGGGTTGCGTTGAGGTAATTTTGAAGTTACTAAGGAAACTGTATGATAATATATGTTTGATGGATGAGCAGGGTTACGGAGGAATGCCTGAATGGTTGGATGCACTGTACAAGGAGACCTTCTTTGCCAATTGCCCCAATCATGAAAATGCAAAGAAGAATGAGAAGAACGTACTTTGCTTGGATTGCTGCATCAGCATTTGCCCTCATTGCTTGCCCCTCCACCGCTTCCATCGCCTTATTCAAATTCGCCGCTATGTTTATCATGACGTTATTAGATTGGAAGACCTTGACAAACTTATTGATTGTTCTAATGTTCAGGTAATTCAATTCGCCCCCCCCCCCAAGTTTTGATTATATTTTATGTTTGGTCATAATTAATTAAAATTTAGCCAATTATTATATATGTATGTTTCTTAATTATATATATAATTCAAGTGAATTAATGCTGATGGAGGCTGAAAATTAATTAATTGTGTATTTAATTTTGATGAAGTAGGCCTACACTATAAATAGCGCAAAGGTGATATTTATCAAAAAGAGACCCCAAAACAGGCAGTTCAAAGGAGGTGGAAACTGCTGTACTTCGTGTGATAGAATCCTCCAAGAACCCTACATTCACTGCTCTCTTGCCTGCAAGGTAATTAATTACCACATCCTACTCTCATTTACTTTAATTACCTAGTCTCTTATTTATATATCGTTTTAGCCAGCCAATAATTAATTACCACAACGTAACCCAGTCGTTCATTGCCAAAATGGCGTGGTCCACCTGCCAAAAAGTGCCGATTTGATTAAGAAAACAACGCCCCTCTTTTATCATAATGCTTTTTGAACGTTATAGTACAGCTTGTATCAACCCATAAATTTGGTGCTAATGAGAGTTTGGTTAAATTTGATGTTGAAAAATTAATTAGGTGGATTTTGTGTTGAGGCACAATAGAGATCTGTCACCCTATCTGAGGACGTGCAGAGTGTTGCAATTGGGTCCAGACTTCTCATACCCGCAACACATGGATTGGGGAGTTGATGATGATCATGAGATGATCAACGAGTCCACCATTGTCGACTACGACGAGCCCATGAGCTGCTCCTACTCTGTTTCATCTGCCTCTGAAAACATAAGTGTTCATTTGGCGTGCTCCGATATCGTCAGAAAGAAGAGAAGCGGACTGTATATGTGTCCGCCATCGGTTAATATGCCTTCCGATGAAGACATGGCCAACAGCATGAGAAGAAGGAAGCGCATTCCCCATCGTTCTCCTCTTTGCTGAAGCATTTTTCAACACATTTAGAGGGGAAAAAATGGAACAATAACAATGTTTATCGTTTAAATATTTATTCAATTTTTATGTGAACGCTTGATCGTGTTCCTTTGGTTATCTGTGTTTAATAATGGTATATTGTAGATGACTAATCCAAATTTTTTAATCTCTCGTAACTGGTCTAGTCCTCGTTTTAAGTTAATTAATCACTCTGTCGGGTACTTTGTCTTAATGCATCACATGGTCCCCTGTTCCGAGTTATGGTTTTGTAGATTTTTCCACGCAGTGGCCCCTTTGAATATATGCTATTGTTTTATTAACGCAATTCATGCATTGGAAGGCTCTCATATGGTTGTTCCTCATGATTCTCCATGGAGCTTATATATCACTCTTCCCTCGTCTCTTCACTCATAGCTGGCTTCAATAAGCTCACGCAAATTTGCATGTAGTGATGTTAGCAAGAAGTTTATGCATTTCACATGCATACATGCGCAATTGCATGTGTGTTTCAATGAATGCCTACTTGCACCAGCTGCAACGTAGTTTAGGTCATTCTCTGAAACAAAAAGAAGGCTCCAAGTAAATGCAACATAGTTCGATACCTCAATAAATATATCTGCATTGTTTAAAAGAAAAAAGCTTCATTTTAGACATATTGAAATAATTGAATCAGATAAAATTTTACCAGTCATATTCATGAGTCATGATCAATTGTAGCTGAGAGAACAAAGCAGACATAGATGCTACATATGGCAGCAGAGTGTTAATTAGATAGATATACGGGAACCAAGGGAAGAGTGTGAAGGTTTGACTGGTAGAGTAGAAGGCAATAATCAGATGGATAATAATCAGTTGTCAGGGCCCTAATGAAATGCTCCATCCCTACACTACCACAGACACAGTAGGCTACTCAGCGCCACTGCCTTTTCTTATTTTTTCGAGTAGTACGTACTGCTGCGACTGCGTTAACTAGTACTACTGCTAGCTGGTTGTCTCGAAAGGGGGAGCCTTCTTTTGACTTTGACCGTAACAGACAAATACTTGCTTCTCCACAGACAAAGAGGCTACGTATTATGCTTTGGATTTCCTAAACAAATGCGATCAAGCTAACCAAGATTTCAGTCTTGTTTTTGAGGATTTTGTACCCATTAATCACTTCAAACTGTTCTAACCCAGTAATCACTCTTTCTGAATATTTCAAATTACTTCTGACTACTTACTTTAACATGCTTCAAATAATTTCAACAATAACGTTATCTTTTTAACATGAATGACAAATTAAAAACAGGATAAAGATCGCCACAACAAAATTAACATTGGCAAAGGCAGGTAAAAATTATATTCATTAAGAAAATTATAAGTTTTTAAAAACAATTATGAACAAGAAATTAAAAAAAAAGAACAAAGATTGTTCGTAAAATTAACATAAAGAAATTGCTAACTACTTTTATTCAAAACACATAGCAAGTTAACATAGGACCGCACTTGCATGTTCAATGATGCCCATATTCAAGCAATTGTCGGTGGCTCAATGTCGAGGCATTTCGAAATCGTAAAGCACACAGTAGGCCCTTCTATTCAACCCGCTGCAATTTATTTTTGTCTGCTCCAACCTATTAAATGTTGATCTAAAATGCTCTTAACTGCTCCAACCTGCTAAATGCTCTTTAAAAATCCTCATAACAGTAGACCCTTCATTTATAAAATTATATAATGCGTAATTTTTTTCATGTTAATCCCATATTTTCACCTATTTTCATTACCTAAATCCTTCTTTATTAATTTACTTCTTGTCTTAGAGTGCAGAAAGTTTTATTTTTTTCCCCTCATAATCACTTAGCTTAGTCGAATTTCTCATTTTGCATACATTTTGGCTTTGATTTGAAGAGTCGAGAGTGATTTTTGATAGAAGAAGCTAATAATAAGAGGAAAAGATAAAGAAATAAATTCAGAAGCTGAGGAAAAACGTACAACACGGCTTGTCGTGTAGTTCTGATGATAAATGTTCAATTTGCATTAGATTTTTAGGAGGTTGTGCTCCTTTTCTGCTTTGTGCTTAGGTTTGGAACCGTTGTTGATATTTTCCAGATTGAGAACCCCGAGTCTGCCTGCACAACAGACATAGAAGAAGTAACAGGCCAAGAACTGGCCATGATCTCGCTTGAATCAGGCCACAAACAGTCCATTGCTTACTTGTCTTAGATATTGAATGAAAGATTGAAATGTGAAGTCTAACATTGGAAGACAAGGACTAGACTTGTATGAATTCTTGATAAAAATTCGCCATTCGAGAGAACTTAATTAATAATCTTTATACTTAATGAGTCTAGATTGATTAAAAACCGTAAAAGTAGGGGCTTGATTGATTCTAAGCATTTTACTGTAACTTGAAAGAGAATAACGATACATTTGATTAGCGCCTTTTAAATTAATCAATTTGGTGGAATGGGTTTGTAATTAATTGAGTGGATCATTTGGCCAATCAATTTATAGGTTTATATCTTCCATCGATTTGTTCTTGTTTTATCTAGATTAGAATTCCCAAATTATCTACATAGCTTAGCCTATCTTGAGGGATTAAAATGTGGTAGATTGACTTAATCAGTATGGGAGATGACCTTGAGTTGCTACAATGCCACCGCACGCTTGTGGCCCTGTCAAATTTTTGGTGATGTTGTCGGGACTAGTGTTGAATAATGGGGTTTTCTCCATTTGTTTGATTAAAGCATAGCATTTTTGGATTAAGTCATAAGTTTCAATTTGACTTATTCCATCATTTTTAGGATTAGTCTTCGACCTTCGATTCATAAGTTAAAAAGTCTTTTTGTCCATCAATAAAATGAGAATGATGATATATGTCTTGCCGCAGGCATTCTTAAATGTCTTACTTTAACCCAAATTAATATATTTTATGATTTAAAATCATCAATTTTTTAATAATTTCAACTTATTATGAGTTATGAAGCTTTAATATTTATCGACTGCCTCTATTGGTATAAACTAACATCCTAATTAGATGAAACATCCGCAAAGACATATAATATGTGTAATTTTATAAAATTTGAAAAACTATGCATTAGAATACTTTACACAACTTATAAGGTGTGACACCTTTTCACTATCAAGTGATGTGAATTTTTTCAATTTAATGCACGATAATATATATTTTAAATCAATACAAGATACTTGATATGTGCCTCGTGCCAAGACATTTATCATTTTGCATTGAATTATGCTATTAACATTTTTTTGGGCCCTTTGCTAGCTAGCAAATTAGGAATGTAGATTGGAAATAGGGGTTTCATGAACCCATATCAATACCCATGCTCATTTTCAAATATAATACCCACATTTATACCCATATCCACTTGAAACTCATTTTAATTAGATTTTTCGAATTCTGATAATACTCCTATCCTTAAGAGTAATACTGTAATGTTTTGCAAGTAGAACCTACAGAAGCTATCAAAGCCTGGGCTGTATCACCTTTTCGAGTGCTTTGTGACTCAAAGCAAACAGATAGGAAGCCCAGACTAGTGTCATCTTCTTAGCCTATAGTATGCATCTAATAATTTCATGCCGCTTTCTGTCATAGGAAATGTTGTGCGCGATTTCCCCACCAGTTGTCTGTCTCCAGTCTGCATGCTGGACTGCTCGCGCAAAGGGAGAAAGGTATACAAATTGAAATACTAGTTTGAGTTTAGATTGATGCTATCAATTTTAGTAAGTTTACAATTAAGACTGTTCGCAGATAGCTATATAGAAATTGTTTACAATAACAAGTTAATAAAAATACCGATGGTGTCAGTTGAGCAAAAGGAAACTACTGAACAAGAAATAAAAAAATTGCCGATTTCTACTCGAAACAAACACACACAGACACACATGTAATCTTGACTTCATAATTTTATTTTTATTTCTACTCGAAACAAACACACACAGACACACATGTAATCTTGACTTCATAATTTTATTTTTATTTGATACTGATTTAGAAATGACATGTGCCAAATGGTGCCTCACGCCACACATTAACCTAAACAAACACATACAGACCAATCCTTACTGTCTCCTCGTAAAAGCGAAACGACATCAATAGAGTGTCGATCCATTAGTTACGAAGAATTCTCTCATTCCCTGCGGTATTTTCATTAAACACAGCGTTTGAAGCAAACCCAATGGCTCTGGATTAATAGCAATGCAGTCCACGTTCCTATTTCAGCAAAACATCAACACAGCGTTTGAAGCAGAGCCAATGGCTATGCATAGACGCACTCAAATCATTCATAATGTACATCTATAAGTCGTAGTATTTTCATTAAACTGACCCTGCGGTTATATCTACAAGACTAACACATCCCCCCTTCATTTACCTCACTCAGAAAGGGAGCCTGCCGGATACAAAATGTACACAAATGATTTACGTGCACAAGCAGGGCCATCAGCAATATCTCTGCCTGACAGAAACATTCCAACAACCAAAGCTGCATTTCAATTCTGCCACTAGCAGTTGCTTCTATCACTCCTTCGATTTTTCATACTCCAACGAAGCAAAACCAGAAGGCCAGACCCTGTTCATGTTTTCAACAAACAGATCAAACAAACTTCACAATGAATGCAGCCAGCAACATTAAAAGAATGCACATATCCCTATATTACTCAACAAAAGACAATGCATGTGGTATTACCACCACAATTTTTGGCACTGAATCCAGAAACTTTGCCAGCTAGGCAAATTGACATATCTCGGTAGGACTTGTTTAGTAAAGGAGTCATCTAGGTACAATTGGGGTTTCTAAAACTGACATGGATACCTTCTAGAATACAGAGAATTAATCAGTTAATTACGAACATAAGAAGACAAAATGCAGCCATCAACTGTTCTCATCAAACAAAATACAATGGATCGGACTTACTTGAAAATACTGCACAGTTAGAAAAGATATGCCAGTTTTGAAAAACCAGTTAATCCCACAGAAGGAATGCAAATCTGATGCTACAACAGGATGATGATCAGTGGATCTGGCAGGCCATGAGCACTAAAAGCATTCCACGTGTTATGGTTAAAAATATATACTCTGTGTGTGTGTGTGTGCGCACGCGTGTGTATATACGTATTCAGTTATTGGGAAAAAATCAATACATACATATGTACATCTATTTGTTTCTTTTGGGGGGGGGGGATGTTTAAGTGGACTGGGTATACAGAGCTTGTGTATGAGTATGGCAGCTTGATTCTTGTCGTATCTTTACACTTTGAACATCAGCGATCAAAAATACTAAATGCAATGCTAAATTAAAGAGAGTATTAATCATTCCCAGTGATCAGGGAATCAATTATGATAAGTACTACAATATTAAAATAATCCTAAGCCTAAACGGTGATACTTTCTCCATAAAGAAGTTACTTGAGCTCAATGGCATTCAGTGAAGGCAAAAGTAGCAGCAAACAGGAATATAACTCTTACTTGGCCTTGAACGCTCATTAAGATTTAATCTGTGACTGAGTCCGTGGAAGAAATCTAAGCCGAGGAGAGGATCGCAAGGGCTGATCCTTCAAAGAAATTGACTTATTGTGGGATTGATGATCCAAACTAGAATGCTGGCCTTTAACTGCAATAGCATGCCAGAATTTAAATCTCAAGTTACAATACCATATATAAGGGAACAAATGAATCTGACAATTACAAAAACACGGAAAAATTGCTATTGGACTATAATGTGGGAAATAAGTGCAACTCTCCTTAATTCTCTTCAAGACCTTACATATTTGCCTCGACAGCCACTGTTTTAATCTGGGCTAACAATGATATAACATATCGCTAAACCAAATCATCACACAAATATCAAGCGCAATAAAATGGAGCAGAGAACAAGCTTTAAGATTTATCAAACCAGTAATAATTGATGAAGAGTGAAGACAATGCTCTCACACAGATCGCATATAACCATCTTGGGAAAATGTTAAAGTTTCAAATGCAGCTACACTCATAACTGACAAACAAGAGGCACAGAGGAAGGATGGCGTAGAGGCTAGGGGAAGATTAAAAGATAAGCGATGAAGACAATTGAATGGAGGAAGAGAGACATCAAAGAAAAGTGACGAGTGCTAGAAAATAACATACAACAATTCCCATCAACATAATATAACGATAACAATGCCCAGTGAATCAGTGATCAAACAAGGAGGGGGTAAAAGACAAATGCATGTAAACGAAGATCAGCAGACCTAATAATGCAACAGGTGTGAGACGCAAAAGCTAAAAGCATTGACTGATAATCCTAGTGAATAGTGAGACAGGCTGGGGCAAAAAGCAAAATTTTTACTCATGGATCCATGATGGGTGATGACAAATGGTATTCACACCAGGCGCCAACTAACAACTTAATCGGTATTTCAAACACTCTGAAGATAAAATAAACCTAATCACAAGATAATAAATAAATGACTTCTGAATTGAGACCCGAGTCTAATGGAAGAAGAGTCTCACAAGAACCTAACCACTCAATGAAGCAATTTAAGCTGACTGCCCTAGTAAGTAGATCTCTTATGAATATGCTTGTAGAAATGCTAAAGCACATGATTGAATGGATATCCTACACGCATATATAATATGTACTCCTAGATTCAAATTTGGGCTCTCTCCTTGTGCATTATATCAACCCATCAATTCATCCATCCCTCCAACATGTACTTCCTAGTGAAAATTGTAAACTACATGAAGTGGTTAGTATATGTATAATGTTCATAAAAATGCAACTACATATCCAGAGAAACAAGAGGATCGAAGCATGGGAACCTTAATAGTGGATATAAATATATAATGTTGTATACAGGTTGACCGTTATTAGCCAGAGCTCAACATCTAGATAAAGGTTCAAAATTAAGCACTACAATCTGAATATGCATTGCCGCATGGTTGTTGTGTCTGCATGGTGCTCTGAATCAAAGAAAGTCAAAGACACTTACCCTTAGGAATGTGTATTACTGGATCTAATGCCTAAACTAGAGTGAAAGAAGCTCCGAAGCCACAGACACTAGTCCAAAACTAACTCGCTGAGTTCCTTCAAGTGAACAGAATTCTAGTATATCTGACGAAAGTACCTAAAGATACATGTTTACGTTGGCAGTAGACATAAAATATGTCCAACTCACATTTTCAAAGCATGATTTATAAACCAAAACACCTTTCCATTTAATACATTAAGGTGATCATTGACGGAGTTACTAAATTCTTTCCCTAAATAAAGCATTCTCCTATTGGTATCAAACTTCACTGAATGACAAATATCTCTCCTGTTTGTATAATAGCTAAGATACATCTAAGTGGAAACTGTAATCTACAGAGAAGATGTTTGCTCTCAAATGCTAGAAAGCCCGAGATTTGCAGAGTTACTTGCAACACTTCTCAGGCCAACAAACCAGAAATGAGGCAAAAAATAAGCAATAATTGGAAGTCTATGTTGACCAGAAGCTTCTAGAAATGCATGCTTCATTGGAAAGCCCAATCCCCCTCCAATGTATAACATTCACATATGCAGGAAACACAAACAGTTGAAACTCAATGCCACACAGAAGTGACAGCAGAATAGATAAATCCTCTTCATCTGTAGCCAATAGGCTGTAAGGAAGAAATGCTATTCCAACAGGCAATGCAATTTCCACAGCCTCCATGCTAAAAGCAGGAACCACGATACTACAGAGAGAATAAAAAATAATAGCAGAAGCCAAGTCTCATGAAAATAGGGCAAAAACCTGCAGTCTTCTGGGATTTCTCAACAGTGTCCAATCTCTTCTGCTTCTTATTGCTTTCTACTAACTCATGCTCAGCATTGACCATTTGGGAGACCCTGTTGCTTGTTAATACACTGTCATCAGGCAGACAATTAGCTCCAGCAGCAGATTCAGTTTGCGGTTCACCTTCCAATGCTTCGTTAACCTTGTTGTCTAAACTAACAGTCACTTCACGGGCTGTTGAACGAGTTACGCGCTTGGTATTGGTTAAGAAGGTCTTATATTTTGCCTGAACATCAATGGTGCTCCTATCTTCTCCATTTAATGGACTGCTATCTCTTTTGATTGATGTGTCAGTCAATCGAGTTACACTCACACGATTATTATGCAATGTTTCTTTGACTTCAACAGAGGAATTTCCTGACCGTCTTTTAAATGCTGAACGAGTGACTCGACCAAACATCATACCCCCAGCGACCATTCTGCTTTCAACTTCTCCATTTGAAGATACACCCTCTGTTTTTGCAGCTGAACGAGTTAATCTGCTTCCTCTCGGAGGTTGGGTTGATTCCTCCTCTCTCGTGGAGGCTGCCATACTGCCACAAATCTCAGTGAGACCTTCATTCTTACAACCACCCACCACAACCTGTTGTCCACAAGTCTTTTGAGCATGAAACTTCTTGCGCCGAGCCCCTTCTGCATTAGTTTTCTGAGCTTTCTCATTATCTAGTAATTCTGCAGATGAAGCCACAGTATCGTTTAAAGTACCAGAACCAGAGCCTCCAGACATCAACACACCACCCACTATTTCCAAAGATACATCTTGCTGAACAGTGTAATCCAACACAGAGACACATTTTGTGCCTTCACTATGAACGGATTTAATCTTTTGAGGATGTTTTGATATTAATGAAGCCAAAACTGCACGAGCGGCAAGTGGATTGAGAGGAGACATATTTTCTACAGATTTCTCAATAGATGATGGAGCAGAGGTTATGGGATCCTCCATTTTGGTTGATGTTGTGGTTTGCTTCCGTCCTGATCTTCTCACATGATTAGTTCCACAATTAACTTCAACATGTAGCTTGCTTGCTTTTCCTGAGACCAATGGTTTGGTCTGTCCATCTCTTCCAGCACAATCTACATTTAGAAGTTGGGGGCAAAAATGCAGTCAATAGCTAAGTCTAAGATGCCAATTATCACGGGGAGGGGGGGTGGGCGGCGGTAATATGAATTAATTGTGAGTTATATCTCATGCTTCAACCAGATACAACTCATAGAAGCAAATTGAAAGCCAGAATGCAAGGGTAATCTTGCAGTTAATATCCACAAGCGTATATGTAGACCTTTCTATTGAATAAGGAAATACAGATAACTCCAGTCCTCACATTCGCATTTAATCATCACTACTACGACTGTTGATGCTTCAAACTTTGCGTTTCACGAATGTAGAAATTAGAATAGAGCAAGGCGACAGTATATCTACCAACTATTCAGTAGACAGGAGATACTATCCCCATAAAGAGTACCCAATTACTTGGAATCCAACCTCAGGAACTTCTAATAGAAGAATAGCTTATCAGGCTGAATAACCATTTGTCCAGTCAACTACTGCAAATTATGAATGAAATGAACTCCCTCATGAAGTCAGACTCCTGCATTATTTGTGATAGATGAAGGATTGCACCCCCCCCCCCCCAGCGGACTATGCCTAGGTTGGCTTCGGTCCACAGGACAAGACAGCCAAGTTAATGGCCAAGCCCAGAGCATTCAGGCACTCATAAGTTTTTTATGCCTTGGTCAATGCAAGAAGTATTTTTAGAATTGCAGTGACTATAGAGCAGTGAATTGACAAAGACCCTTGACAGAGTTAGTTCAATCTGGCAGTGCACACAGGAGCTTAGACCTATAATGTTTCATATAACAACTCCTCCAGAAATGTATTCTCTATCATGCCACAGTTTGTACCCAAACAATACGACTCTTTTTTTGGGGGGGGGGGGGGGGTAAACAGATGGCTCCATTTGGTTTAAGCTGAATTCATTTGACATTCTTCAATGGCCAGAAGTTACACCATCTTCATTATTGTTTTAGCATTTCTCCCAGAATAGCAAAAACTCCATCGAGGGGAGGCTTGCTGCTGCCTACAACTTGCTTCACCATGGATGTTTATGACAGTTCATGAAAAAATGCCGCCCAGGATATGGCAGGGTACATCATGTTACATGATTAGAATTAAACCGAACAACTGGCAGGTTTAGTCCTATTATATAAATGAAATCCATTTAGCATGAAGCCTCAACCACAATGCGGTCTTGTAGATACTGTAGAACCCCAACAAATGCAAAAGTTTTGCTGATGCTCAAGCACCTTGCAAGTAGCCTTGAGAAAGCCACTTGATTAAGTGCATCTTGCTTATTAGGCATAGGGAGTTTTTGTTTTTTTTTTTTTTTTTTTACTTTTTGGTGCGACTAGACATAGCAGAATTATAACTATAAAAAATCACGGCAAAGATACCATAATTAACTCCAGACAGTGTGTCCTTTAAAAGTTCATTCTTGGATGCATCAGCTAAACTGCCAATCTCTTCTATCTGCTTCCCCAACAGTCCATGAAGATCAATCTCAACTTCAACTTCATCGACCACGGTAGGTGACAGTGATGTGGTACAGAAACTGGAATTTTTCACAGAACTCAAAAATGCTGTAACTACAGGGTGGGAACTAATGCTTTCTGCAGCCAGCCTCATGATAGATCCAGATGGGACTGTAGCAGTTTTATTTTCAACACCTTGAGAAAGCCATTTGATTAAGAAACTGCATCTGCAGCAGGCCCTCTTTGAATGTCTCACCTTTATTACCTTCAAGAATGAGAAAAAAGAAAATAAATGAAATGAAAACTAGGACGTAAATAGGCACAAAAACACAACATTGGTACCAAAAACCAAAAATGTTGAGCTAGTGGGGGAAAAACAAAGGCAGACCAGAGAGTCAGGCCGATTGCTTTCCTGTTGCTGAGCCCCCTGGTACTTATATTTATTACCAAGGAAAATATTAACAGGCAGACAATTCACTATCATGCAAAATCTTCAGGCGACATGTATGCTTTGAAGGGAATGTCATGATCCATAAAAGCATCTTAATGTTATGCTCTTCCTTAGGGAGCAACTCTGGAAGGAAAAGGAGGATCCACAATAATATCAGTGTTAGAGAAACTGGAACCTTGCTGCATACGACTTGTTGTAAATGTAAGCGCAGCTCCCAAGATTAAGAGGGCCCATAGGGGGTTCAGCGTACATTAAGCTCTTCAAGGAAAGAAATCGTGCACCATTCTCACAATTCAAAGAAACAAGCCAAGTACACTTTAAGGAGAATGGATCTTGATGAATATATCCACCATGATCCATAGATATTCATCCTAACCAAAGATTCAAAGTGCTGTCGTTTTGCAGTGAAATGCCCACATTGGAAAGGTTTCAAAGTTGAGTGAACTTAATTTTGCAAAGTTTCAGTTGTGTGTCACCCTTCACATTAGGAAGGCCAAGATGACACTTCAGAAGTGGAGAAGGAAGAGTTACAGTATCAGCTGCAACATCAGATTTGAAATGCATAATGGCATTTTATTATTTTCATATACTTGTGGCAAACCCTGTTATATTCATGCTAATAACAGGACGGAACAAAAATATCACCCCATCTAGTTGTGGCAAACCCTATTATACTGATACTAATAATAGGATCATAAAGTCAATCTTTCCTAGCATAAGTATGACAAATATTGTTCGCTGAATTACTCCACAACTTCTGTAGTGGTATAATACTGTAATAGCATGATATTGTACCCATTGCTGATATCATAACCAAATCCACATTTGGAATTCCTGATCCCAGCACCCATTGACTTACACAAGCCCTTTTTTTCATCGAGAACCCATGGTGAGCTCTTAAATAAAGAATTAGGCTCTGAAGATCCCTGTAAACGCAAATTTCAAGTACCTGAAACTGTTCATGGCAGTTCAGACTTAGCTTTAGCCAAATTCACAAGCCTTTGATATCCAAAATTCAAGAATGTGCTACAGGCAGTGGCGGATCCAGACATTTAGGATAGGGGTATCCATAAATTAATATCGTTACTAATATACACTATTTTATTTTTTTAGGGGTGTCCATAAACCAACATCGTTACTAAATTAACCTATTTTAAAATAGATTTTTTTTTTTTGGACTTTAGGGGTGTCCACCCCTACACTCAATGTGGATCCGCCAGTGACAGGCCCTAATGGCTTTCGTGTATAACTCATTTCAAGTGGAGGGAAAAAAATACACACAGCTAATGCGACCAATCTGCAAGTATCATTGCAAGAGGCGGCAAAATTTAGGGAATCTACCTTTTGCACAGGAGCACCAAACTAAGTCTCTGTTTATAAATCAATTCAAAAGGAAGAACCCATAAACACACTACGTTGCCTAAACACAAATATCTTTCCAGAAACATTCTCGTGATGACCTCTACCTTTTCCACCATAGCATCAAAGAAGAGTCTGCCAGAATTTTGCTCATGGGCAGCAAGAACTTTTTTCCCTTCCTCAATATAACAGCAATCATCCTGATATAGAGGAACTGAACGAACTCGAAGATGTGTAAGCGCATCTTCTACATCCACTATTATATCTTCTGAATCTTCACCTTCAAGTTTTACAAAAAGCGCACCTGCACTGCTGTTGCAGTTGGTGAGCAAAATGTCATCACAAAAGCAATGTAGTATTCAACAATAAAAGTACAGGCATAGCAACAATGTGCTTTCAATAACACTAAGATAATGTTTGGTTGGATGTAAACGATCTTGCAATAAAAATAAGTTTGTAATTGTATTTCTATTATCTTGTTCGGTTGTAAGGGAGCATTGCAAGTAACAACAACCTTGCAATTATGATTAGAACAAACTATGTGATCATGATTGCATTACATTGCATTCAACTAAACATCACATAAGTTGTAGGGTCAAATACAGTAGAGACCAATGGATACAAGAATAAGATAGATCCTTCATCAATATTGGGGCCGTCAAAATTCATTTTCATTGACAGGCTAGATTACATCGGGACAGGGGGGTGTCCAGCACAGGTATGTATCCAATGTATCCAAGTGTTTGGCTTATCAAATTTCTAAGTTTAAGAGATGCAGATACTATTCAAAATTCGGGCATGGATATGAAGACTTACAATTTTACATGTTGAATTTGCAATTTCTAATAGATTGTTGTAGAAATGTAGAATGTTTCAGTGTCTTTAAACATAAACTCAAAGCTATATCTAATTCACAGGCATAAGGCTTTAAAGATTATGATTTTACAATAGTGCTGAGCATGGATGTGACAATCAAAAGTGGATGACAACTCTTTGCAGATGCAAGGCGCCTAAAATCAGCATCATCTGTTAAGGTTACCTAGGTCCTTTCCATCAACTTATTCATCACTCGTAAGTGGGGTGCCGAGGAATAACAGATTAATATGCTTATCAGAGACACTCCACAGTACCATACCAAGAATTGACAATTCAGTGTTGAAGGTGTCCCCTTAGTGAACATAAACTTACTTCTAGTCTTGTACGCCCACAACTACGGGAACTAATTCCTTCATGAGCAAGAGGCAAATCCTAACCCTCTTAACAAGCCAAGCAAGCAGGAAGAAAGCTCATGCTTCCATTTACAAGTTACAGCGTTAAGTTCAGCTAAGAAAATCACATCCTAGTTCAGTCATTGCAACTTTTTCAGACATCAATCAGTTTAGAAATTATAATCAAGCAATGTCAATGATGGATTTCCTTTCTCTCCCTAACCAGAGCAACCGATCAACCGATCTGACTGATGAAAGCATAAGAAATTCCATTTGAAGCGCTCAAAATTCATCTAACTAAGCATGCGTCAAATCAACTGCTGTGACGATCAATTCACCAGAGAAACACTATACATTGCGAAAATTAGCTTGAAATATGCAACCACAACATAATGATCGATGAGATGGAAGCAAAACCTAATTGTTAAATCCGAAGATAGCAATTACAGTGCAAAAAAAGAGTTGAAAAGATTGGACAGAAGAAATATTGACCGGAGAGAGACTTGGCAAGGATGCCAAGAGCCGTCAGCTCTGCGCTTAGCTTCCAGCTTAACTTCCCGATCTTTTCTGATCGCATCATCCGCCATGGATTTCTCTGTCAAACGCAGAATGAGAGGAAGAGAGACATCTCCGTAGTGCATTACATATTACATCTGCGTGATGTGGCGTGATATGATACTACTTCACTATGAGCCAGCTGGGCCATACTTCTTTGATAGTGTTTGCTGCTTCGGAAAAAAATAAATAAATGTCATATACACCTTGAACCTTAACTTAGGCTATGATTTATGAACATCCCCAAGGTTGAAAATTATTTGCATAGGCCTTTAGCATTTTGGTTTTGGGTTATATAAATTACTTAAGCATAAAAAATCGAGAGACTATTCTATATTCTGATGATGCAATCAAAGAAAGAAAAAATAAAACTTCTTAGTTCTTATAAGACAGTTTACAAAAACCTTCCCTTTTTTTCTTCTGTTTTGACAATAAAATGAAAAAAAAAGTCATATAATTTATATTCTTTGTGCATGAACTCAAATGGTTTGTAGCAGAATTCGGATCCAGTCAAAGTCTTGGAGATGATAGCGCCGAAGTCATAATGTTTTGGATCTTGCCTAATAGCTTTAATGAATACAAGATGTAGAGAAGATCTAAATAGCAAAAGAAAGAGAAACGAGAAGTAAATTGAGATTTCGTTCAAGATCCATGTTTTAAAGTTTCAACACATTCTAAATTTGCAATCACAAACTTTGACAGGATCTTCAATGCCAAATATAAATGTTTGAAGACTTACCAAAAGTGTCATAACGGTCATTTGAAGATGCATATCTATATTTACTAAAGAGAAGAGTACGAAGAAGAATTGTAGACTACTCGTGGATATTGAGGAACTTAATTGAGCATACACTTGCTTGATTATTTTTACTTCAACTCTATTCATAAATACACTTGTAAGGGAAAGTTGAAATCAAGAAAGTTGGGGGAAACTTTCTTGGGTGTAGTTGAGTGTTCAATACAAGATTGTGAGACTACTATGGGAATTCCCATTACACAAGTAATAAAGGGACTTGGTTGAGGGTTTACAAAGTGTAGCCTCTAAGATATAGTGAGCTAGCATTGGGGTGGGGTGAGCACTAAAGGAGCTTTGAAGAATAGGAAGAACTCTTGATGTGACACTTCTAAGTGAATAGAAGTTGTGATAGTTCAATCCTATGGAAGGAGACATTAGGTAGTGGCTAGAACTCCAACTGGTTTAGGTGAACATTAATAACAAATCGAAATATTGTGCCATATACATTTCCACACATTTATTAGTTCCAAAGCTGTAGTTCAAAGTTTAGGTGGAAATGATAAAAAGGAAATGTATGTTTACGTGGAAGAAAAGGAATAAAAGCTACTCCAATAGCTAGCTAGTGTTTGCAGTTTTATCAAAAGTAACTGTCTAATTTCTTGTTCGGACACCAACTAATCGATGCTCAAAGTTTTAAAAAATGTGAACGAAGAGTTGCTAATTGCATACTACCATTTTGTTCAATGACTTGCATATTACATTAGACCTAGAGACCGCTTGCATATCCTTGAACTTGCGTATTATACCACAGTACAGTGTGTGGAAGAAAGCTCACATATATAGGAATTGAGAAAATCCATTCCAAGCAAATAATTTATCATTCTAGTCTCTAGAGAGACATATGCACACTAATAGATTTCAAGTATATCTTCATCAAATAGAGTACAACCTTAGTTTAACAATAATAAAGCACATGTAGATGGGTACTTGACGCAGCACATGAATTGGAGAGCTATTTACTCTAGTTTTACCGTAACAAAATGTTACACTGTGCTGAAGACCACCTATAGCCATAGTGATCATACTATAGCCGTGGTTATAAATTGTAATACACAGGAAACATGGAACATAGATGGTGAGGGAATCCCAGAAACTTCAGCTGATATGCTTGAAAGTATTGATGAACTGCAAAGCATGAACTTGGAACTTTTTCAATGACTAGTATTTGCAGGCTGCTGGACGGACCCCCCACCATAAAGCATTTGGTATACTGGTTTGATCCGCATTGTCAATATGACGCTCAAGATGGAGCCAACACCACAAATACACGCCAGGACTAGGAATGTGATTCTAAAACAGTTTGGACCCAAGCAAGCATGTGAACTAGCCAGTAACACACTGAGTCCATGTTGCTTTGATGCTTCGTGATCGTATATAGACCCAGCTAGTAAGCCCGAGAAAAGTAGGGCACCAAGAGGGTTACCAAGAGACATGAAGTTGTAGAATAGACCAAAATGTTTTAACCCAAAAAGCTCGGACACTGTTGGGATCATGATTGAGAATTGAGTGCCATAGCAGAGTCCTAATATCCCCGTTGCTGTATGGAGAGTTCCATTAATTCCAGAAGCAAATAGAAGGTAGACAACAATCATGATTACTTGCGTGAATGTTAACCAAACTGTCCTAGGAAGCATCCTTGTCCTGCAATTTTGAGGCAATTGAATTAGATATCAGACAAACAGAACCTTAGTAACACAAACAAAAATGATACTAACCTGACAAAGTACTCTGAAACAGTCCCGCCGCCAAGGCGGCCCACAAAATTGAAGAAGCTGAAGAGAGACAAGAGAGTGGTCGCATCCCGAAATCCAAGTGCAATCCCAATCTGAGCTAGGTTGTTAAGTACAGTCACTCCTGAACCAACTCCAACAAAGAAAACCAAGAAAAGAAGCCAAAAATCAGCTTTGACAATTGCTTCCTTGAATTTGAAATCTTCCCCGCGTTTGGGTCTCCTCTTCTTATATACTGCCCCCTCCGCCTCAGCAAGAAGCATAGCAATATCTGATGATTCGGCATTCCCATTGAAACCCCCGAAAGTGGCTTCTGAGGAAGACGGGGTTAACAGAGGTGTTGTTTTCTCTGAACTATCTTCTTCAACGAAAGCATTTGAAGAATAGGATTCCTGTTCATCCATCCCAATATTTCTAACATGTGGGGGATATAAGGTCATCTTTAAAGGAATCATAAGAGGAGCCATAAGGAGGAATGCCGTAGTAGCAAGCACAATGCAGGAAATAATGGGGCTAGTAGAAAGAATGTCACCTAATATAGCAGTTGTGAGAAGATAAATTCCAAGAACAATACTGGCAACTTGAATGAAAACAAAATGGATGCTTTCTCCAGAACTTTCTCGCGATGATGGAGTACAAGGCCGTACAAGGTTCATAACAAGTAAACACAGGATAGGAACCCCAACAGCGAGGAACAACAACAGATTAGGAGAGGAGCTGTGAAGAAGTAGCCTGTATATTTCAGTATAAACAGCAGCACTTAGGCCTGCATAGCCTTTTAGGATGCCTGCAACCGTTCCTCGATTCACTGGGAAATTCCTCATGTTCGTGACAAGCACTGCTGTGCTTAGCCATGCACTACTATTGGTGGCAACACAAAGTGCCAGCCACAACTGTATTTTATCAGAAGCACAACTTATATATCATTTTCAAGATTTTTTGCTATCTTTAGTTTACAAAATAGCAATATATTACAGGATAAATTATATTACATGGAAAAGAGTGCTTACCAGCCAATATGGCAAAGACTGAAGAGTCCGGCTAAGAGAGAGCCAGAGAAGGCCGTAGCCAAAGAAGCAACAGACCGAGCCAATCGAGAGAACCACCCATGGCGGGAAATGGTTGCAAACCATGCCCGGGAGGATCCCCACATTTTCACCGATGTCATTGGCGACTCCGAGCATGGTGAGCTGCCTCTGATTCAAACCCAGGACCGATTTCAGGGAATGGGAGTAGAGTGGGAAGTTGTAGGAGTTCCCTGATGCTATCTGCACCCACACCGCTGCTCCGAGACCCACCCATGGTGGCCTTGTGCCCGCCTTCAGAGTCAGCCCTGGCCTCATATGCATTCGCAATTGTCAGCTATGCTTCAGTTGGACTACAAAATCAGTCATATATGCAACAGTAGTTTGTTTTCCTCTGTGAATGTTATCTACACAATCAGTGAGAACATATATATATATCCGCTGATAAGGAGCCGAAAATGAGGCGGGACATTGCAAGATTTGTAATGCTGAGGCATGCTTGAGATGAGATGTACGTAGTGCACGTACGTTGCATAAGGATTAGTTAATTAATAAAGCCAAAATTATTTAAGGTTGGTCATCTGAATAAGTGTGTTAAATTAGAATTCATTATTAAAAATAACGAAATGCCTGTAAATCTCCCCAAATCCAGGGCCACCGCCATGATCTCCATCTGTCGTCTTTGTCTTCGACAAACTATTCGGTCCTATCATCTTCAGCCCATTCATCTTGCATCAATCATCCAAATTAAAGCTCTAATTGTTAGTACGTATACTATTTGGTTTTTATTTAAATTTTCAAGCACTCTTAAGATATACACACTATTTGGTTTCATTCAAGTCTAACCTAACCTGTGGCTTTGTTTCACTGGCAACCAAGGAAAAACAAATAAAGAAAGAAGATAAGAAGAAGCTTGTAGCTTGCTTTGTCTGTCAAAAAGTCTCATGTATTTACTCCTTAATTTCCTCATCAAGTATCTAATCTAGCAGCTCAAGTCGGGCAAGTAACCCATGCATTATTAACAAGAAATTGATAGATGTTGAATAAATCCTTTCCAAAGTCTTCCTCCACAACTTCTGTCCCCCATACGTATACAATTGAAAACTTCTTTTTTTTTTTTCTTTTTTTTGGGAATTGATAGTTGAACTTGTTTGAAGGGAGCCTTGGAGCAACAGTAAGGTCGTCTCCGCGCGACCAAGAGGTCAAGGGTTAGAGCTGTGAAATCAGCCACTGACAAAGTCGGGTTAGGCTATCTACAATTCATCCTTTTAGGTGCGGTTCTTCCCTAGACCCTGCATGAATGCGGGATGCTTGTGTACCGAACTGTCTTTTTTTAGTCGAACTTGTTTGACAGTGAAATTGGTAGCAAAACAATCTCATGCAGATACTCAAAGTTGATGAAGTTCTGTTGGACCTATTCCGAACATCAGGCCCGTTTAGCAGATTAATGTCTAACAAAGCCCGCACCGACTGATTTTTCTCAGCCCATTGTGACATGCCAATGGTCGGTCCAAGCACATTAAAGGACCAAATTCCAGCTTTATTTGTCCCCATCTTTTCCCCATTTTTCCGTTTCTCTTTATCTTTCTTTGTCAGCCACTAGCATAATTCAATATGGGCAAGAAGTGGGCATATGATATCCTCATTTTTATATTACTTTCAAAAAACTGACCAGTTCATCCCTAAGATACCCTTTTCTCTACAAAAAAAAAAAAGAAAAAAAGAGGAAGGATAAATTTTCCCTGAACAAATTGGAAAACAACAAAAATCTCATTAATTGGTCAACATAATAACTTTTATAGCCACTATTTTAACCTCTGTGTGCATACTTGTTGCATATTCCCCCCCCCCTCTCTCAAATCTAAGCTAAAATGCCTAGAAGAACTTCTTATTAGAGAAAATTTTGTGTGAGATCAACATTAAAGAATTATTAGCATTAATTGTGCTCAACTATTGAAATTGAGTTTCAATTGTTAAGTTATGGGACAAGAGATGGAGAAGAAGTACGATAAGAAGTTCGAACATCTTAACATATGTAAGTGGACATTATAGAAAAAAAAAAAAAGTGTAGCAGTTGTCTCTTCTTATGAGTAATGTAGCAACTGTATTATTATTTTTTAATTATTATAAAGCTCATGCTCAACGAAGTAATCGAAAAAAAAAGAGGACATTACAGAAGAGAGAGGAGAGCTTAGAGTAGAACTGAATCTTACAAGCTATTGCAACAAGTTGTTTTGGGGTATGGAGAGTTAGCAATTATAGTTATCTAGTTTATTATAAGGATAGCCTTATTCGGTAATTTTGATTATGACACTATTATACAACTAAATATGGTAATAAAATAAAATTTTGAATTTGAATTTGAATTTATTATTAGATTAATATCCAATCAACAAGCAATTAAGTTATCAACAAGTGCGTACACATGCTTACCAATTTTACATATGTGATGCATAAATACACAATGTCCCCCTCACGATGGAGCGCTGCATTGTTGAGGAGATGAGTACTTCGAGTGGTGAGGGGCAGGCAAATTGTCAATTTGGGTGAGAAAACATGAAAGTGGTAGGGTCCACGCATTGCGGATAACCCAAGGAAATTTAAAGCCAAGCCACCTCCCTTTCATACTTTATTCTTCTTTCAATTATTGGCTACATATCACATCATCTATTCCCCCCTTCTCATCCAAATTGACGCTCCATCTAAAAATACTTACTTCTTGCTGCAGCCATCAACTATTTCATTACTATTAAAAACATCTTTATAGTTATAAATGTTATCCACCTTAAGTAATACAACAACATTAACAACAAGACCTCTCAGTGCAGGTTCTATTTTTACGGGGTCTGAAAAAATTCAACTGTAGACAGCCTTATCTCTAGCGACATTCTTATTCGTAGACGTCTACCTTAAATAATATAATATTAAAAATTAATGTTCCAAATTAATAGATGGTGTGGAGATTTCACTGTCCAAGTGACAAATATGCCTAGTAGATTAGGAGCTGGAAAGTCTGATATTTTGCAATTGGATTCAAGAGACAAAGATATTCCTAATCCAATAAACTACAAGTGGGTCGTCTTGTCAAAATTTATTTTTAGTATTCGGTTTTATTTGCACTCCCGCTCATGATTCATCCAGGGTCATTTCAGTTCCCTCTCAAACTAATAACGGTGAAAAATATATCTCAATGTACTATGCAATGCTTCCAGATGCAAAATGTACTTGCCAAAATCTTGATAAAATCAATAGAGATTTTTTCTTGAGGACAAATGCTACGTCTAAAGGAATGCCCATGATAGCGCGAGACAAAGTATGTAAACCAAAGTCCCAAGTAGGTCTCGCTTGCGACAAACAACATCCATCAATGTTGCTTTTCAACGTAAACTCGTATGGAAAATATTCAATGAACCAAGCAATCTGTGGGTTCAAATAATGAAACAAAAATATAGCCACCCCAGCAGTCTTTTTAATAGGACCACCAAGAGTTCTGACTCTTGGGTTTGGAACATCCTCACAAAGAATTTCCAGACAATTCATAAAGAAATAAGATGGAAAATTGGTGACAACACTAGTATTAATTTTTGGACAGATAATTGGTGTTGTGAAAGAAACCTTATTCAACTCATGAGTGTTGATCCTTCTACCATCAACATGGATTTATGTGTTAATGAGTTTATTTCAGCAGATAGGAGTTAGGATACTTAGATGTGTGATGATCTTGACAGATCAACTACTTGGCGTGGAAATTGGATTTATTTCTTTTTTATAAGAAAGATAAAAAGTACAATCTAAGAAGCTCTTCTTTCAAAGGTTCTTTCAAAATTATCCTCTAAGAGGTTGCGCCCAAGGTCCCTGTGACAGGGACCACATCCTACACACTCGTGGAATGAAATAATAATCCAAATTTACCCAACCAATCGGTTGCAGTGTTGTTTTGCTTAAAAACATGATTGATAGTGACTTTATTAATCGTAGCTAAATAAGTAGTGATATCTTGAACAAGCACTTGAATCTCCCATGGGAATTGACATTTTCCTTGCACTAATGGATGAGAATATTTTTGTCTCCTTCAATATGAACATTATCAAATCCTACTTCTACCGTTGCTTTGATCCCATCAGGCATGGTTGTTGCTTCTGCTATGCATTAAGAAGATATGGCAAACCTAATACGTCTCTATATATAAAAAGTAAAGGGTATTGCACAAAAGAAAGGGAAAAAAAAAGAAGAGAGAAAACCTATGTGGGTGGTTATGTCACGGCTTTTTCGATAGGAGCTATGTCACGGCCTACTCCAGCTTAATCTGGACATATGAATTTATTAGGTGAAGGGATAAATGAGCATTGAGCCATAAATGAAGGAGCCTTAATTCCTCCTTTTATCGGCTCTACTTTTGCATATATATATATATATATATA
>JACYFF010031955.1:117436093-117456297 GCA_017589665.1 Selenicereus undatus | reverse complement strand
TATATAAACAAACATACAGAAAAATATATATTTCACCATCTTCGCAGAATGATCAGTCTGATCAAAGCAAAGCATGGGAATCGAATTGGATTCGGGAACACCATGAACCATAAGCTTTTTGACTTATATTTATTTTATTTTATTTTTTCGTCCATGGATTAATGCAATGTACATATCAAGCCTATTATCGCGGAGTAATACTTAAGGTTTGTGTCTTGTAGGAGTTAGTTTACAGTTTTAATTTCATGCAAAAAACGTCTAATTTCCTTTTTGTTGTACTTTTTTTGCGAACATCTAGCGGTTGATATAACACAAATATTTTTGCCCCCTTATATATTACTTCATGACTTTCAAACGTCAAACACTGTTGCTAAGAGTGGGGTGGCAGTGCCACATTATTTTGCCTGGCATCAATGAAGTGGCCGATGCTACTGTTGATAATGCATGGCCAAGATAAATTGGAAGTAGATGAATCAACTTATAACTTAATTATTTGCATGCTCAACGCTCCTAATTTTACCACCCATTAATTGTTGAATTGTTTATAAGAAATTCATCAAAATCAGCTTTGAAAGAATTCTAAAGGCAGGGTTCTATCTTACAAGAAAGGCTTGGATCTAGAGAACCATTCCCCCTTAGCTTAGAAGAATACAATACTCCTGACATGTGAATTCATATTTTCATTCCACAAAATTTCATACCCTACTGTGAGCCTGTATAGTCTTACGTGCGACTTAAGCAAATGACAGTAACTACTACTACCGCTACATTTAATTTGATTTTAAAAGATATTTCCAGAGTCTATTAGAAGAATGGATGCGACAAAGTTGGCATTTTTTTTGCGGGTGCTCAACGCAAATAGAAACAAAGGGGAAAAAAATTGAATTAATTTGTATGAGATCTCTTGTTAATTCTCCTTAATTTGTTGTCCACTTGTTTGAATTTGCAATTATGTGGAAGAAAACTTTATTAGTTTCTCAATATGTTGAAGAATCAAAGGATGAATTCATTCTTTTAGGTGTTGTTGTTACAATTGAGTGTTGGAAGGAGTTGGTAAGGTTTTAAGAAATTTTATTTTATGAAAGCAGACTTGAAAAAAATTGGAAGAAACTGATAGAAATTACAAGGATGAAGATGTATATAAAGTTGGAAGGAATTACACAAAGTTGGATGGAATGAAGTTTCAAGAAAAGAAAAAAAAACAAAAACAAAAATCTCACCCAAAAGAAAACACCCAAAACAAAACAAAGAGAGGAGTAACACTTTATTGTCTCTTTTTATGAGGAAATGTTCAAATGCTATGAAGAGAAGAGAAAAAGAGATACAATATTTTATTCTTTGTTATCTGTTCCTTTATAATTACAAAAAAACGTCACTTCATGTAATTGTCTACGTCACAAAATGCGTTATTAAAATTATACAAACAAGTCATAGGGATATCCATTTCTTTCCTCTTCTTCGCTCCTTCACCTTTCAATGATGTTTTGAAAAATTCAAATAAGCTCAAAACATCTATTTGAAGCTCGAAAAGACATGAATAAATGATTTGGTGATCGGACAACAATTTCATATCTATTTTCAAAGTGACCTTGTCCAAATGTCCAATGTCAAATATAGAATACAGACATTTGTTTCATATCTATTTCAAGGTGACCTTGTCCAAATATCTAATGTCAAATATAGAATGTAGATATTTATTTTGTTTGATGTCCTTTTGTACAATGTATTGCTCACCCTACATCATTCAGTAAAATCTTTATCGATGATTGGCATTTTAAGTTCTTCAATATTACAATATAATAGTCCTTTAAAAATGCAAATTAATAGATTATGCAACCTTCTCACTTTAATTAAATTTTATCATTATGAATACCTTGAATTTAATATAGCATACATTTTGTGTATACCTATAGTACATGGGAATTAGGGATTTGCAAAAAAAAAAAAAAAGTCAAAAAATTCAAATTCAAAAAAATTAGGGCCGGATTATCCAAGTAACCGAACTTAAAACTTAAGATTTGATTCATCATTGTGTATTTTTGGAAAGACAATTCAAATCTAAATCACACTTTTTAATTTTATACAACAATACCAACAACAACAATACCTCCCAGTGTGGGTTCCACTTTCGCGGGATCTGGGACACTTTTTAATTTTATCATGCAGTTAATTACATTAACAAAGTCTCTAGAAGTCTATTTTGTATAAGGTAAAAATTTGTAACAAATGATACGATGTCATGTGTAAAATAAAACAATTTTTATTTGGCAAATTAGGAGCTGTCACGTGTAAAATTGACTTTGATCAACCCATTAAATTGAATTAGATTATGGCCACTTAGAAACTGTCATGTGTCATTGATGATGTAGAAAACAGTAATTCTTTCTCTTTTAAAATTAAGAAAATAATTACTAAAATATAGATCTAGGCTTAAAGCCCGACTCAAACACAGCATGTGAGCATATAAATCGGGGTCATCCCCCCTCATTCTGAAGGGCTTAGCATTCAGCATATTCTACAAACTCCAGAGTTCGGATTACAGACTACCCCCAACTATTAAGCGACAAGGATCAAAGTCAATTAGTTCAACATCTCCTGCAATTTCATATTGAAGACTACTTTAGTGTCCTTCATTCAGTCCATCGATCGAGATAAAGCAACCTTATCCTCGCACTAATTAATTTGACACTCAGTATTTGTAGAATTCAGAGGTTCAAATTGCAAGTAACATCCAACTATCAAGTAAGAAGGATCAAAACTTGTAAGTTTCAGAGACAGCAATCAATTCCATTTGCAGATCAAGATCAAGAATAATTTCAGAATTCTTCAACTAATTCTACATTCACCGAGATCAAGCGTCGCACCCTCAAAACACTATTATTTACTCTAATGACTCAAATTATCAAGTTCTTCCAAGCGTGAGAATGGTAGCCTTTGATAATTGTGGGTTTAGGTACGAACTGGCAGGGGGCAGTGCCTCAATCGCCAGAGCTGAAAAAGTCAAGGCCTACGGTTCAAGTCAAAAATACGCAGTCCACGCACTCCCCCTTCTGTTGCGGGTCGAGTGCAAAAGAATGAGCCTAGTCGCCTTCCTTCCCGCTGAATTATACTACATTCAACGTTTCAACTCCCTCCATTTGCCTTATTCACATCTCTGTCCTTGTTTTTTATGATCTACGGAGACTTGTTCCCACTTTTTGCCGTTTACTTTCTTAATTAGTGATTAATATAGATAATTAATTAATTTAAACATCATATATACAATAATTGATTAGTACAGTCCAGCCGTTCAATGTAGGGCAATCCCATCTTTATGTCCAGAAAGTTGCAATTTAATATTATCATATCTTCGGTCCTCTTCAATTTTGATTATTTATCCCAGTTATAATTTGGTCCATTCCTCTTAATTGTCAAGGGTGCAAGGCAAGCAATCGTTTATTAATATCCAATATAATAATATCCAATCTTCCTCGAAATCCATTGCATAGGGAGTGTTAGGGTCCAAAATTTCCAAAGTCCACTTTCTCCAAAACTATTCCACAGTAACAATCTCCTGTTTTTCTTAAAAGAAAAGAAAAAAACGCGTTAGACATTCAATAAAATCAAATACGACAAAGAAAGTATAACAAACAAAACAGAAAAAGGAAAATACGTACCTTCAACGGAAAAATAATAAAATAAAAAATAAAGGGGAACGGATACCTCACGAACGAAACGAATAACAGCAGGCCAAACGGAGAAGTTAACGGCGACGACGGCACAAACCACATCCAACGTAATACGCATCATCTCTCAATGGAATTCAATCGGATGAATGAATGAACATACGGATGCAATTTGTACGACGATCTGGTTAATTTTAGTCACGAATTAAGTTAGTCAATTGTTTTCGAGTCATCCAAAGTCCCAAAACTCTGAAATTTTCTCTTTTTTTTTTTGCTTCATTTGATCATTATATTTGCATAGTTCTATGTACAAATTCCTACGTCCCCACATCTCGTCCCTGTCTTGGATCTAATTCTGGAATCTCCGTCGCCGGAGTGAGAAAAAGTTACTCCGTCAAATCCGCCGGCGTCCTCCCTCTATGCGGTTCCGATTAATTTGTCTCTGCCGCCGGGAATAGAATCTGTGAGGATCCTGTAAAAATGAAAAGACTAACCGACCACGCAATGTGACAACTCACATTAAGTCCTCCGCCTTGGACATCACGGAGAGGCGGCTAGGACGTGGCTGGAAATCGGCTCTCCTCCGCTGATGGTGAGAAGACGGCCGGATCAACGCCGCCAGTGCTCTCTTCACCAGATCTCCCTCCACCGTTCCGATCCGAACCAGCGAGTTCGTCATCGCCGACCGCCGCGCGTACAGCCGGTTCGACTGGTACGGCGCCGCCGACTGCTGCCGTGGAGATCCGCAGTTCTTGTGGAGGCTGCACCGGAACGAGCCCGGATGATTCGTCGGAGAGCACATACACGTCTTCTTGGGTCCCGGCGCCGGCGACGAGCTCCTCCGAACTGGCTGAGCCGAAATTGACCGGTTGGGAGAGGTAGACCGGTCGATGGAGAACCGGACCGCCGCAGAACGGGAGGTGACAGGTGCGTAGAGGTTGACGCGGGTGGGAGAGGCGGGGCGGTGGACGAAGCCGGTGGTGAAGCTGCTGGATGTGGAGGAAGCGAAGGCTGAGGTCGACGACGCCGTACTGGAGCCGCCGTAGAACCTCCCAGAAGGTGAAAGGGACCTGAGAACCGGTCCGCTAGACCTTCTAGCATTAGACGAAAACGCCATTTGCGTCTTAGAGGAATCTGGATCTAGCCTCAAGAGAGAAGAAAGGGAGAGAGATTTTTTCTTATAGGCCGCTGTTCGCTGGCTATTTTGGCAAACCGTGCTTTACTCGACCCATGTATTTATAGCTGGAGGAGGAGAGGGATTTTCCTTTTTATATTTTTCTTAATTAAGGAGAAAAATAAAAGAAAGTTGGGTTAAGATTGGTTGGACCTAACCAGGGTTAGTTAAGCTGCGGGTTATGAGTCTGTGGTCGATTCCGGATAACAGTACTCCTCATAATGGCCCCATGGACAAGTCTGTGGGCAGCACATGAAACGGCAAACGATGGAGCAAGAGCGTTTTTCTGTTTATTTTAAAAAATTATACTTTACACTGAGACAGTGTATAATGTTTAACAAAAAATATTGTTTCAAGAGAAATGAATTTTCATATCAAAATTTTCTTCCTTGGTGTAAGTTAAATTATTTTTCATGAAAAAAATAATATATTAGCTTAATTATACTCATTTGATGTAAGAAGAGAAAATATAGATTGTGAGGAGTGAATAAATAAAGTGAATATAAATATAATCTGGAATAGAAAATTTGAAATGACAGGAAAATAATACGCCACATGTCCATCCCAAATCTTGAGAGGAGATTATATTCGACTATATATTCATGGCGGTTGCATATATAATACTTATTTGTGCTCAAACAACTCAAATGTGCACACATAAAAAGGAAACCGTAGAAAACCAGAAATGGTCATGCGCATGGGTTGGACTACACCAAGAGCTGGTAACAAAAAAATTAAGATTCTGGGACTAACTCCTTTTTCGAACCAAATATATATATATATATATATATATATATATATATATATATATATATATATATTGTCAGATTGGCTGTCTTGTGCAATGACAATAAGCATCAACCACGTCGGGGTACTTGTGGGCATTCACATTTGGCTCACTACTACGTGCATCGCCCTCCACCCCGCCAGTATGTTCCCATCCCCCATTAATATCTTCCCGCAAAATTTCAGGGGCGGCAAGTAGCTGTAGCTAACTAGGTCCATTGATTTTGATGCGCACTAGACCAGCTTCGAATCGGTCAAATCTACCACTGCTCTGGTCAATTAACCTGGGGTCGGTCATGGATGTTGGGTAGACAAACAAATTCAAAGTGATCCCAATTTGAAGATGTCAGTGAAGAGTCTCTACTTCAAAGTTCCTTAGCCTAATTTGTATTACGCGAATTCATCTGCTATATAGAGTAACTCAAAGAAGTTTTATTTCTTCGTCTTAATTATCCTTCCTTCTGAATAGTGTGTTTCTCTCTATCAATATGTTTTGCTAGCTGTTCTTTTAAACTAAATCAATTATTAAAAAATCAAATCTAAACTTGTGATTTTTGTACTATATTATCTAAAATAGTTGTCAACGGTCACCGTGCGTAAACAATAAAGCAAATGCAGGCAATGTTGACAATGTTGGGGATGACCAACTGATGACGACCTTGACTTACTACTCCTGGTACTCGATCAGATTCCAATAACAATTAGCTCTCCTATATTATTAATGAGTCAGTTGGAGTGGTAATCCTCGATTGCTTCATAAATAAAGAGCAAAATGTGTCATTTACTGATAAGAAAACAAAGCTCCACAATGATTAGTGTAAATTACAGTTCGTCCCAAACCCACTTGGAGCCTAAGTCAAGAGCCCTAAATTATTTTACTACGATTTAATCGAGGATTGTGCGCTTTACTAGATTAATTATGGTGCAAGCTAAGCTAAAGTTTAACTAGGGTTAACTAAACTATGATTAGCCAAAGACAGAGAAGCAAGTTGCGTGTGGAGTGTTAAATTAACTGTTTCAAATCAAGACGGGATCGCCAGCCATATTTTGATTTTTGAAGGCGCCCTATAATTGAAGTAAGAAGGAATCAACACCAACAGTCAACACTAGATCCACCAGCTGGGACGTCCCACATTACGGGACCATCCTAAGTGAAAATGTGGTTAGGAATTGGGCTCACCCCTCCCTCATTTTCCAGTTCTATTTCCAGGAATACAAAATGCAGCTAATTTGACCATGCTATGCATCAATACTCAGCGTACGTACATGTTCCTCTGCAATTCTGCGCAAATTAAGTTGGATTCCGAACGACATTAACCACTGATTTGACCAATTGCATTTATTATTTATTTTCCACACTTTCAGATCCAGAATACATATATCAACACTGTGGACTGCCCTATGGTTGTAATAAATCATATAGTGAAGTAACTATTAACATGTGAAATTAATGTCACCTAAATCTATTGGCACACTGACATCATTTCTTGGCAGGAATAGGCCTGTTTAAGTTTCGGCCATCATCGGTAAATGGGAAAAAAATTACTCAATTTTTACGTAAAATTTCTCAAAATTTTAAAATGTAAAGTTAAAATAATAAATTTATCAAATTTTAAGAAGCATACTAAAAAATATTTAACCTTTGTGCAAAATTATGAATCTGGGACTGGTTTTAGTTGCGCGCGTGCAAGCATCATATTCATGGGTATATCAATGTTTCATATTCATGTATAAATATCTTCTTATCAAAATATTTAACTTTTTAAAAAAAAAACCTTCCTTTTGTCGTATTATATGATAATAATTCTTAAAATGTGGAAAGTTAAATAATAATTTCAAAAATAATGAGTTACAAATAACATTTAACTAAATGTGGAGAGAATATACGATAATAATTCAATAAAAAAGAGAACCCCAGACTCATGACATGCTAAACAGAAATTACTGTTTAGCTATTGGACGGGCCAATTCTTAACCAAACAGATGTCCTGGCCCAAGCTATAAGCGAATGAGGCCCAGCCCGTAGAAAGGCGGAGTCACCTCCATCTATGTTGCGTTTGCTTAATACCCATTTTTCCCTGCCCTCTTAAATTGTTGGTAGCTTTTCAAGCCTAAAAATTGAATCAAGGCACGAATCTACATATCCATTCTGAGCTTCGCAAACATATGAGAGAACAGCACAATGAATATTCATGACAAGTAATTAAAGAAACTGGAATAGGGTCGATAAAGCTGGAAACTCAAAGCTAGCTTCTGTACTTACAATTAAGGATGCCTACATACATATATGAATGTATGTATGTATGTATGCATACAATATATATAATGAGCTAAGAAATGGCGAAAATGTACAACTAATTAAGTATCATATGGACCTGACATAATGCCTTTCAGATGTTTTTACAGGCATAAATCAACACCATCCAGCTCGAATCTCCTCACCATCCCTTTGAAAACGAAAAAGAAATTCAAAGGATTGTCGAGTTTATTTGAGCATATTGGCAGTGTGCTTCTTCGTATAGATGCGATGCCTACGTTCCCTGGAATAGATTACCCAGAATATCAAAGAAAACATGAGAGCAGCAGCGACAGTGACCAAGCCACTGTAGATCTGCCTAGTGTACTTCTCCAAGTCGGGGCAGTTGTTCTGGTGGATGTCTCTGAAAGTGTTCCGCACAAAGGTGCAGTCTGTGAGTTCTATGAAGAACGGAGTATAAAGATACACACCGTTACTCACGTTCAGTATCGAGTCCATCTGAGTGTATATATTCGGTGTCAGCCTTCCTGTCGTCACACAAATCTGGCTCCCCTCGGCTTCTTTAGCCTCACACATGTAATTCTGCAACACCTGCGTCATAAAACAAGCATATATGTTGTAACACAATTATCTGCATCAACTGGCAATGTTTACCAGTTATGCTCCATCTTGGTGCACTTAGTTACCTCGCTTGCACGGCCCAGCTCGACTTCACCTTGTGTGCAGGTGCGATTAGTAAGGTCTCCGTTGAAAGGGTTGCAAACAATGGGGACGGGAGGACCTGACTGGTGGTAGTTAAGCAGTTGTTGGTCATTAGCAATCTTGGCAACACCCACATCAACCATACCGACCATGAGATACGTCACTCGTTGAGACGCTTTAAGAAAGGTCCGAGCAGTTGATTTGTCCACGCAAGGTAATACATCATCCAAAGCCGTTTGTGCTTGGGGATTCTGCACCCAGTCACCCATGGCAACACAAGAATCTACGACCACACTGGTAATATGACACCATTTTCAAGTCGTATTTTGTTCTTGAATGATGAACGTGTTAAAGATCGAGGAAATTAAACAAAGTTCAAATAGCCGGACTCACTTGTGAATTGCAAGGAATGCTCCACTCAATACGAACATCAACGTCACCAAGATCCAACCCAGGATCACCAAGCTGCAGTGAATTCAAAGACAACACAATAGAGCGGCTATTCACAGTTATAGTACTAATTGGCAAGACGAAACTAGAGGAGTGACGACACTTACGTGTACACAAGACATTCCAATCCAAAAACAGAGAGCACTGCCTCCAGAAATTAAAACAAGAGTTTTGTAAGTCACATTACTATGGTTACAAATGAGGCAAATACTATACGTACGCAGCGTCCTGCATTAGTTAAACTCACCGAATCCAACGAACGCGAGACCAAGCATAACTGCTGGGAGAATATACGAATATAACCTCCTGCATAACATAGCATAGGACAGTAGATGAGCAGACTGACTGGATCGGAATCCCAAAGCTTACGATCGATGAAGATCATGTATGTGTATACTTACGCTTTGTTTAAATACTTGTGTATCAGTTTGGAAAATTTCTCCGCATGTTCTAAGATAATCTTGGAAACCGATTCCATCCCTCCCTGAATGCTATTGAGAACGTCCACCAGCTCCGTTGGTGCAGTTACCTTATCAAGACCAATGGTTTTTACCCGGGAGAAAGTTCTCTCCACATCTTTAAGCTTTCCGGCAATAACACTGGCCTGGGACACAACGTACTGCAGCGTTCGGTTTGTGCTATGAAAGAAACTCCCTTGCCCAGTATACAGAAAAATGCAACCAAGGCTGCAGGTGATTATACCAAACAAATCAAAGGTGTCACCACTCGATCATAATTCCAAGATAGTTAAATTAAATTTGGGAGACGAAATTAAATAGGCACTTACATTGCAGCAATAGTGAAAAGTACGAGGCAAGTAAGTGAAATTGTATAGCAGGGGCGAGAATAGCTATCTGGTTTACGCTTACAGCAGCAAAAACAGCAGCAGGCGACCAAGAGAGCGATCGCAAAGACGACCAACCAGACAACCGCAAGCACAAAAAATGGCACAGCCGTAAAAATCACAGAAACCCAGTAATGCTTATCAGTGATATTCCAGCCTCCCGTGTAAAGCCTGAAGTGGTCAGATGGGTCCTTCCTTAACGTCCTCTGTGGAGCCAAAACCATCGGGGAGTTTGAGTTTGCATCTGCACCCAGCGACCTTCTCCTGATGTCATCATTACTCTCCCATCTTAGCATCACCTCATGACCACCACCGTCCTCGATATCGAAATCCAAATCAGTTCTGCCATCATAGTTATTAGCCTCATGCTTAAGGGCATCAATGCAGGTTAATGATGACGAGAAGATGAAGAGGATGACGACGATGAGGAGGAGAGAGAGAAATGGGATGGATCGATTAGCAAATCGACATGCCATCTTCTCTCAAGGGGGTCAAAGAGAAAGACTGGAGATCAGACGTACAGAGAGACACTATGCCGTCAATGCATTATGATTTTGGATGAACTCCCACCTTCATATAATTGTGAACAAACATGCATTCCCTGAAATCTACGCCTCCTTTTTCGCACCCTCATCGTTCAATTCGTCAACCACGCGTCCTCCTCCTCTCTTTCCTATCATTCTTTGCCATCAATAACATTAACTCGATCTCCTCCATAAAAACTTCCACTAAAATCATCTAATCTGTGTACGTCACACCGCTTATGTAGGTAAATGTCTCAATTTCTCTGTGTGGATCACCCAGTTATTTGCGTGACTGTTAAATTGGGTGGGGGGGGGGGGAGTTGCGGTACGTGCATGCATGGGCATAATTGTTGATATAAATTAGGGTGAAGCATCAAGTGGACAAATTAAACACAGCCATGACTGATGACTCACATCAATCTTCTAAGTATAAGTTATTTTTTGTTATATAGTGTTATAAGTTGGCCAAAATTGAGTTGATTTTCATTATATGATTCCCAAAGTTATTCAATCTAATTCATGACCAAAGTTATTCAATGTAGCCTCTAGTTCTGTCGCTAATAATTGATATGACTTAAATCACACCATTATCAATCAATTATTTCAAGTATTCCATGGAGCATATGACATAATTTTCTTAAATAGAACTTTTTTTAAGTGCAAACATTGATTTACACAACTATTTATGTACTTTACTGTATAAGACCTATGCTGAACAGATGAGTTTGAACATAGATTTTTGATAGCGTGTTGAAAAATTTTACCAATTATTCTAGTTACAACAACATTCACACTGTTGAGTTACTCTTAAACTTAGAATAAGTTGGATGATATTTTGATGAGAGACAAAAAGGATTGAATTAATTATGAACCAAGTGAACCTAAGTAGTGATGTTTACATGGCTGGAAAATTCGAAATAAGCATGAAAGAAATAACCCTTTTATACTAGTAAAACATGTGTATGATTAGGGAGAAAATATGTGGGCATCATACAATATCGAAATGATTTTATTTGATTGATAAATTGGGGAGTTAACCAAGGAAATTATCTAGCCTATTCAAAATTTGAATTTCAAATTTTGAAGAATCAAATCTCTTGATATTATCTTGCTATGATTTTACCTTCACAAAATAAGCATGCTTCTAATACATTATTCTTGCCATATAATCTGATCTTGCAAATTTAAAATATTATGTTGACAATATTATCACTTTACTAATTTGCAAAGAAATATCATGATTGAAAGAATAATAACATTTTTATCAATGATCAAAATCTTTTGTTATTATATTGGATTCTAAGAATAATATCAGCAATATTTTCAAGAGCAAGAAAAAGATATTATGCAGCTTCATATCAACACAAATCGTGGCAAAGATTGTAAGAAAATCAAATCAGAATCTGCTGATCAGATTTCAAGGGCCTAAAATGCAATTTCAAGATATTCTGAGCAGAATTTCCTTTCTTGACAGAATTGATGCCCGACTACTAAAGCCTATAAATAGAGGCCAAATGAGGAAGAGCAAGCATCGAAGCAAGTTGCAAGAACATTGAGCTATACACTTGTGAATTTACTCTGAGCATTACATTGTGATTAAAAGTTGTGAGTGTATTGAGGAATTCTTTATTAAGGAGTGAACTTAGGAGTTGGTGTGAGGTCACAACTCCCCCATACTTAAATCAAGAGGTTGATTTAAGTACTTGGGATCTCTAGAGTGAGGTAACTCTGAGAGATTGTGAGAGTTCATCTTAATAAAAGAAGTAGAGAGTTGAATCCTAGAGTTGGATAACTCTAGGCGGGGACCTAAGCCTGATTGCGGCCCAACCTCGTTAAAATATCCTTGTGTATTGTCTCGATTTAATTTCTGTATTTGCTTTCAATTCTTAAATTTAAATTTTTGCAATCACCCTATTCACCCCCCTCTAGGGTGATCTGAGTCTTCACACTCTTTGTACATGAGTGATATACTTAATTGTTTTGATGGTGTTTTGTTGTTAATTAATCACTAGAAATTGATTTTGTACGCTCTTTGACAAAATTTAGTCAGTTGAAAATTAATTAAAATAGTTGAATGACACCAGATCGGCCGTATAATAGAAATTATTCAGTGAACTAGAATAGAACATGGATTAATTAATGAAACTTAATTCTCTCAAAAATGCATAAAGATACCCACGTACAAAAACGAAAAAACCAAGAAAGGGGTAATTAAAAAGGGTCATAATAATCTGCAATTAAATTTAGCGGCAAATAACAGAATAGAAATTAAGTAAGCAGAGGCTCTAATCCATGATATGACCAATGAGCAGTCGAGTGGTGTGGTGTGGTGTGGTGTGGTTAATTAATGGTGGTTAAACGGAAACCAATCAAATCCGTAAGCAAATGCAAGCCACGACACCACTAATAACGCCAGCATTAGTGGTAAATACACCACCATCGGTAAGTTCGGTTTCTTCGTCTCCGTCTTTCTCTCTCCGCTCTGCTCCTCCTCCATATCTCTGTCTCTTTCTCCGCTGGGCATCTTGATTGCAAAAATCTCTTAATCACCTGCAACGATCCGATGGGAGTTTTAATTCAGTTTAATTAGCTGCTAATAATTGATCTCATCTATTTATTAGTGTACCGCCTTCCTTTCTTGGATTATCTTTTCATTAATTAAGATTCTACTTCCTATTTTCTGCATCCCTGCTCTTAGTTTCCCTTTTCCAAGTCTATGTTGTCATCTTCTGCTGTATGTATTCTCATAATTGTTCATGTCTGGTGGATGGAAAAAATCTATGATGAGACAACTTTACCTCATTATAACCCAATATATAGTAGCTAAATTTTAACAAAATCAATACCTAAATAAAAGATCATACAAAATATTTATTCTTATAATTAGAGATTTTATTTCTTTAATAATATAACTATAATAATTGTCTGCTAAGAGGACATAGATAATGTATATTAGACACCTCGGAGTGTATACTTTCACTTGTCATGTATATATACTTTTCCAACATATATTTGTTATATAAACAATTTTTAATATGTGGCACTAACGTGACGTGCATGACTTTGTACTCCTAGGAGTATGATATAGGCTTTGGAGGACATATATATAATCTGAAAGTAATAAAAAGGCAAAGATCTTATTTAACCATACATTAATTGTCATCACTTATACATTATAGTATTTTTTTTGGACATCGACAGTCTTATTTTTAGGTACTAGTCTGGACCCGTGCTTTGCACGGTGCACGCTATAGTAGACAATTTGAATATATATATATATATATATATATATATATATATATATATACATATATATATATATATATATATATATATATATATACATACATATATATATATATATATATATACACACACACACACACACACATACACACACACACACACACACACACACACAAGTGAGAAAAATATTAATTAAATCGCACCACATATAATAATAATGGAAGAATCAAATCATATACACATACACGCACACAAGTAGATAAAATTAATAGTTTAAAAGTTAGTTAAAAAATACCTTAATTTATTAGAAAAGAATTAATAATATGAGAGTGTATCTATGGTATCGATGAAGAGGTATTCCTTAATATAAAAAGAAAAATGAGTGCAAGAAAACTATAAACATCCTAGTAAGAAGATGAAATATGAGACAATACCTTACTGTTTTAACGCCTAAAATCATCACAAATATGATCAATATATAATTTATGCATACAAACAACCCCTAGTTACACCAAACATAACATTCCACTCAAAAATAAGTAACTTAAAGAACACACATCCTATATCCACAAAAATTTGTAGAAAAATATAGAATATTATGAGAAATTCATCATAAAATTTTCATATTTGTCCCTCGAGCCAATCATCCACAAAAATTGAAACAGTACCCGAAGATATACATTAGAACATGAGATATTTCAATCAAAAATACATAAATCGTAAGATATACATAAATCATAAGATACGCATGAATCATAAGATACACATCAAAAATTCATGAAAATTTTCAAAAAATACCCAAGTATCATAGATAATATAAGGTAAAATTTTCACAATTTTTCTCCAAGCAAATAACTCCTAGAAATTGAAACAGTAGATAAAATCATGCACTAAATCATGGCAATTCCAATAAAAAGTTCATAACTCACAAATTAAACATCCAAAATATATAAAAATTTACTGAAATTTTTTTAAATAACATGTAGATTCTATAGTAAAATTTTCATAATTTTTTGCAATCCAATAACTCACAATAATCAAAACTGTTGGCAAATTGTGCACTAACCAACAAAGCTGTTTTATTCTAAAATTCATAGCTCATAAAATACACCTCTAAAATTCACTAAGGATTTTCAGAAAATTGTAAATCATAGTAGTAAACCCATAGTAAAATTTTTGAAAGTTTTCTCCACTCTAATTCTTCACAGAAATTTGGACAGTAGCAAGCTGTCTGTAAAATTCGAAAATATTTAAGCTTAAGGAAATAATAATCTAGATAAGTTTTTTCCTAATTATTTGGATATATTATAGTAATAATATTTTTTGAGATTTCGGGATCAATATTCTTTATGAAGCACTAGCCTAAAACCATTCATATTCTTTTAAAAGCAAAACAAATCTAGAAAACTAACAAAAAATTAACAAAGTTGCCTTTTCCGACAAAAAACCACTCAGCAAAGCAATTATAATTTAGGAAATTTTGAAATTTAATTAAATAAGCAAAATTGAAGCAACGGTTGAGATCAAGAGAGATATTGCATCCAATGGCCTAAAAACTCTAATTTATGAGAATTTAGGAAAAATTCACATCATCACAACATTACTATTATATAATAGTATGAATATTTTCTTTTACCAGAACACCACCGATTTGTAGACATTTTGACTTGCTAGGAAGTTGATGCATTGAGTGGTAGATTAGCTTCCTGATGAGTCAAATTGTCTAAAAATAAATAGCAATTTGTTTAAAAAAATATCCTTAAAGGTCAGATTGTTGACGCCCAAGAAAAAATGGTTGGTAAATTTTCGTTTAATATTCACATAAATTGGATTATTTACGTTGAATGCTCCTATAGTATATTATACATATATATTATAGTATAATTGTAGTTACTGCTAACGAAAGAATTTAAAAAATTTAAATGTACACAATCTTAGGTAAGAGCACTAGTTTTAAATTTTAATTCATCTTGACATGGTCATGAAAGTAGTGAAAGTTACGTTATATTTGCATTGCCCCGCAAAAAGCGGAGGCGCATTTTTCCAACCCACGCGTTACGGATTCAATATTCATGAACTGAATGAAGATGACGACCCATGTTGCTCTCAGTCTTGTCTAGGTTACGTAACTTGACTGAAAAATCAAAGTCTGGGTTGGTGCCACCAAGACTTGGAAGTCATTGCAATTAAAGACTAATTAGTATGGACCCGTACTTTGCACGATGAACATAAAAATAGACATTTTGAATATGTATGTATATTGTTGAAAATAATATATGAACACCCATTATTGACAAATTTGATGTTGTAATCGAAAAAAAATGCCTCAAATTTATTGAAAAATAAAATTATATAGCAACTTCATTGACAACCATAACACAATAATAAAAAAAACCCTTATAAAAGATATGATGCAAGTATGATAGAGATAATATGTAGTCAAAATGAAGCTAAAAATCACAATAAATGACATCATAATAAGTTAATTTGTGGCACCAATAATGAAGAGTCTATCTCCTCTTCTTGTACCTAAATAGAAAATTAAGCTTTTAAGGATGATGATAAACTTGAAGTGTATAATCACATGTTATCTATCTAATATACCTAGCATTAGTATTTCATATGTAATGAACCTCTTCTATCGAACAAACTGGTGCAATAAGAGTGACAAACACTTTTAATTCACAATGTTGCGCACGCTACATAATAAACACCCATAGTTTACCTATATGATTGTCCACTATCACATGTAGCGATAGATGACCATATGATTGTAAAAAAATATCAACATGAAAAAGTTAGTAATGAAACAACAAAGTGTGCAAAATGTGATGAATAGTATAATACTTGTGTGCGTGTGCGTCCACCAGTGTTGTGATTGTATGTAAAAGAACTCAACCATCCTCATGAACAATTTTGAATTCTTCAAAGAGTAAATTATTTTAAATTGAAGAAAGTATGAGTGGTAGTTTTATGTAACTTGTTAAGTAACTATTGTACAACTGTGTTCAAATGTGGTTTAGACTTTTTTTTGGGTAATATTGATGTACATGAAGTATTTTATGGGTTTAAGATAGTCTTATATTTTATGTAAAAGATTACTTACATCATATTCTTATTTGTTAGAATATTACGAAAACCATCATATCTTAGAATCATATTTTAAAAATTATATACTTACTTCAAAAATAAAGAAAAAGTAAAAAAAATATTTTAAAAATCCAAACAGTGACCCGCGGGGAAACACGCACAAGCGTGCTCCCCCGCATGTCACATGCGTTTCAAGGCGGCTTGGGAGGCAAAAATGGCATGCAGCAGACAAGCAAGCCCCACACCTTTGCCTCGCGTGTTTACGACTGCTAGTGCTCTTAGTGCAAGCAGCTACAAGTGAATTGCCCTCAGGTGACTCAAATGATTTCGAAGAATACAAGTGGATGGACATGGAAACCTTCTATGTGAGCTTTGGAGCATCATCTATAACTGACTATGTTTCTTCTTCTTTTTTTCGACACAGAAGGTAAATTTTTCCTATATGATGTAGGAATTGAATCTACAGATCAATAGTTACTCACAATATATGTCACTTCAATGTGGGCCCAAGAAATTTTTGGAGCATCATCCACAGCTGGAGAGAGAAAGAGAGAGCGCAAAATTTTTGATACAAAAGGTAAATTTTTCCTACGTGATGCAAGAATTGAATCTAAAGATCAATAGTTAATTACAATATATGTCACCTCAATATGGACCCAAGAAATTTTTGGAGGCAATGAGCTAGAGAAAAGTCAGTATTATCATGCTTAGTCACAAAGATGTTATCATGCCTAGTAAAAAAGATGTTAAATTTATTCAGCCAACAAAAAACAAAAAAAAAAAAATATACCATCCAATGGAAGCGGAAGTATGCAAGAAATAGGGGGAAAGTAAGTCTCCTGACTGCATCATAAGTCATAACAATGCAATAAGAACCAAAACTCATCACACTGACAGTGACAGGCTTGTGTTGATTGGATTTGAATTGAAGAATAAGTCGTCTCCTAATTAATAAACCGTGTTGTCCCACTCCCACTAGTCAATTTAAGCTCCTCTATTTCCTGCTCAAACTAAATCAAGTTTGAGGCGTTGCCAAATTACACATACAAATCTTACAAAATGGAGAAAGTAAAATGGGGATGGGTGATTGTTATAATGATGACAGCATTTGGTCTTGAAGGGAATCGCTGCTGGGGATGCATGAACCAAGAAAAGGCTGCCCTTTTGCACCTCAAAGCTCTCTTCAAAGTTGCACAACATGATTCATTATCTTCCTGGACTGATGATGAAAAAAGTGACTGTTGTGATGGGTGGGAAGGAGTTACCTGCGGACCCAATGGACGTGTCTTCTCTCTCTCTCTCCCCAAGCGTTACGATGATGCATGGGATGACTATGATACAAGCTTCAAACTGCACTTCAATGCCTCTGTTTTGCTTCCTTTTCAAGAGATTCGACAGCTTAATCTGTCTAGAAATGGAATACTCACTTGGACTGAGGCTAAAGGTACTCAATTACCGCCACTCTCTCCTTTAATTCCTGTGTTAGTTTAACAGTATCCCTTTTCTCTGTTCAAAACAGGCTCAATAAAACTGTCATCTAGTCTAACAAAGCTCCAGGCATTGGATTTGAGCAATAATTACTTGAGCAGCAGCATTATACAACAGCTAAGCGGATTTCATTCGCTTAGAAATCTATCATTGTCGAAAAACCAGATTGAAGGACACGTTCAACCAAATGGTAATTGAGGATAACATTGTATTCATTCCGCTTGTGAATCAATCACAATATCTAAAATGAGACAACTAACCGTTTGATTTGCACATGATAAACGCAACAGAGGTTGATGCCATCAGTAGAAGTCTCAGGGAGCTGGATTTAAGTTACAATGGCATCTATGGCTTCGCCGGTGAATACACTGGTAATGGATACAAGTAGAAGTACAAAACTACTATTTCCTATTGATTGCTTACTTGTTTAATTACCTTGAGTTAACAAAAAAATCATATCTGGGCGCTCTTACAACTAACAAACACCTGCGAAACAGAGACTGTGAAGTTGTCCACGACCTATCTTACAAAGCTTCAGCTGCTTGATTTAAGCGGAAATGACGAGCTGGGCAACAAGATTATACCGAATGTAAGTTGGCTGCCGGCACTCAAGCACCTCAAGTTAGGAGACACTGGCCTCACAGGACAAATTGTAATTCATGGTAAACTAAGCATGTATATGACTAATGATGCATGCTAATACCCCTGCTTCTCACTATCAAAACTAGCACAAATCTAACTAATGGAGATTCTCACATTTGATCCCATCGCATGCAGACATTGAGGCCATCGAGAATCTGGTGGAGTTGGATTTGAGTCAGAATACGATCACTGGCTTCATCAACAATAAGGGTACCTATCTTTATTTATTAAGCACACCATTGATTTAAACAATATGAGGTCATTAGTTTTCAAAAGGGTTGCTAACCCAATTAACATACAAATGCTAGAACGCCCCCATAAAGACATATTAGTTATTTCCACCTAAATCCTAGAGCCTCTGACTGCCATTTTTACAATAAATGGAGCATAGTTTAAGAGGCATGCACGAGTGTGTGTGAAGTGTGCGCAACACTGAGGGCTGTCTAGAGAGAGTCTCTGCATAACCCTGTAGAACACTTAGCCCATAGGAACGTAGAGGATCATCCGTCCTGCAATATCCTTCGTGATGGTGATTCAAATCAGGTGTTCGATCATCTTTTACTATGAAGATTAAAGTAATTTTGTATGCTGAATCTACGTTCTGATTTCCTTCAAGTACTGTTAAATTAAATGATATTATTGAATACCATTGGTATTCTTAAACTCAGATAAAAACCTACGCCTGAGTGAGTGTACAAAGTCTGGAGGAACTGTAACCTAATCAAGTGAGAGTAATACAGATAATTTGATAGCTGTAAGTTCTAATGGGTCAGGTATGTTTTACCTGCCTTCCTTATTTGTAAGTCATAACTATTTTATGTCGATCTCATAAAACAGGGACTACAAGGTTGTCAGCAAGGCTTTCAAAGCTTGAGCAACTTAATTTAGGCTCGAATCCTTTGGATAACAGCATCCTATCAGCACTAAGTGGGTTGTCGTCACTCAAACATCTCAAATTGGCAAAATGTGGTCTGAAATTAACAGGACAACTTGAACTTCGTGGTAAGCATACATATACACAATTACACATGCTTTTAGATTCTTATACTCAGACCAAGATAGCTATGTGAACAAACCTAATAAATATAGCCATGAGTGGGCACGACTCCAGCATATGCTAATGAATAATACGAACAGCACATCCAGCCTCAGTTGCTGTAAGTCCAATTTCAGCATATTACATTGCACAAATCCCTTCTAATTTCGACTTTTTTAAGTTTTGATGGATTTCGATTTCAGTAGTACGAAGTGAATTTGTTTACCCTGCAATTGTATTATATATCACAATGTCCATGCAACTACTAGGACACGCTTGAAACAGGGACCATGAATTTGA
>JACYFF010031955.1:117372578-117401093 GCA_017589665.1 Selenicereus undatus | reverse complement strand
CTGGCTACTATCTCATGGAGGACAGTATCAGACGATTGAGGCGAGTTCGGAATGTTTAATTATGTTTTCCTTTGTTTTTTGAATTCGTCCATATATATATGTATATATATGTTTTTTATTTTGGCATGTAATAACATTAATACGTTTTCCATAGGTGTGTATTCCTTACTAGTCTCGGTACATCCCAATGACCTTGGTCGAATTAGATGCTCTAGAGTTCTTCGATATTGCTCATAATGATTTATCAGGGAAAATACATAATGAAGGTCGTACTCCACAGCTTTCAGGTGAATTGCCCTCAGGTGACTCAAATGATTTCCAAGATGACGAGTGGATGGACATGGAAACCCTCTATGTGAGCTTTGGCAGCAACGATAGGGATGGGTGCCTTGCTTTAATAAGAATCCACAAAACTTCATATGAGCAGGTCCTCCAGAAGAAAAAAGGAAATTTGCCATGGAGAATTTTCCGGGGCCTCGAAAAGTCAACAATGGCGGCAACCAACTATAGAGGTTTTCTTTTAAAAAAAAAAAACAAAAAAGAACTCCTACGAAAGTACGTACATAACCTATCTCAGACATTCAACCTTCAGCTTAAATTTTAATTTGGCTGATTCTTGTATATGACATCATATCCTTTCTACGTGAGGAAAAAGTTAGATCAAAAGAGAGACATATTAGACAAAATTAGAGCTGGGTAATAATCTAATAGGTCGGTTGACCCATTTAATAAACATATTAATTTTGTATTAGTCTTGCAAATAGTTTAAATCTACTCAAAATTAAAAATAATATATTTTCAAGTTAAATGGTCAAATTGTGTCGACTTCGGGTTGAAATCGGTTCGATACGTGTTAAGTTCAGGTTTCTCTTAGTAACTTCATGTCGGGTTCGAATCGGATTATCATATTGGGTTAAACTTTTTCAACTCTAGACAAAAAAACAAGTGAGAGAGGGGCTAGTTCGTCAGCCTTTGATTAAGCTTGTTGTGACCCACTGTCTTGCCTTGAGAGAGGGGCTAGTTCGTCAGCCTCGCTTTCCCCCACCCCCCCCCCCCCCCCCAAAAAAAACAAAAAAAAAAATCCATCCGATGGAAGCGGAAGTAACCAAGAAATTGGGGTAAAGTAAGTCTGTAAGTCATAACAATGCAATAAGAAACAAAACTCATCACACTGACAGTGACAGTCCTGTGTTGATTAGATTTGAATGGAAAAATAAGTCGTCTGCTGATTAATAAAACTCATCACACTGACAGTGACAGCCTCACTAGTCAATTTAAGCTCCTCTATTTCCTGCTCAAAACTAAATTCAGTTTGAGGCGCTGCCAAATTACACATACAAATCTTACAAAATGGAGAAAGTAAAATGGGGATGGGTGATTGTTATAATGATGACAGCATTTGGTCTTGAAGGGAATCGCTGCTGGGGATACATGAACCAAGAAAAGGCTGCCCTTTTGCACCTCAGAGCTCTCTTCAAAGTTGCACAACTGTGAAGTTGTCGACAACCTATCTTACAAAGCTTGAGCTGCTTGATTTAAGCAGAAATGAAGAGCTGGGCAACAAGATTATACCGAATGTAAGTTGGCTGCCGGCACTCAAGCATCTCAAGTTAGGAGACACTGCACGAATTGTAATTCATGGTAAACTAAGCATGTATATGACATTATGACTAATGATGCATGCTAATGCCCCTGCTTCGCACTCTCAAAACCAGTACAAATCTAACTAATAGAGATTCTCACGTTTGATCCCATCGCATGCAGACATTGAGGCCATCGAGAATCTGATGGAATTGGATTTGAGTCAGAATAGGAATCAGTGGCTTCGTCAACAATAAGGGTACCTATCTTTATTTATTTAGCACCATTGATTTAAACAATATAAGGTCATTAGTTCTCAAAAGGGTTGCTAACCCAATTAACATACAAATGCTAGAATCTCTATTAGTTTAAGAGGCATGCACGAGTGTGTGTCAAGTGTGCGCAACACTGTGGGCTGTCTAGAGAGAGCCTCTGCATAACCCTATAGAACACTTAGCCCATAGGAACGTAGAGGATCATTCGTCATGCAATATCCTTCGTGATGGTGATTCGAATCAGGTGTTCGATCATCTTTTACTATGAAGATTAAAGTAATTTAGTATGCTGAATCTACGTTCTAATTGCCTTCAAGTACTGTTAAATTAAATGGTATTATTGAATAAGATTGGTATTCTTAAACTCAGATAAAAACCTACGCCTGAGTGGGTGTACATAGTCTGGAGGAACTGTAACCTAATCAAGTGAGAGTAATATAGATAATTTGTTAGCTGTAAGTTGTATGGGTCGGGTATGTTTTACCTGGCTTCCTTATTTATAACTATTTTATGTCGATCTCATAAAACAGGGACTACAAGGTTGTCAACAAGGCTTTCAAAGCTTGAGCAACTGAATTTAGGCTCCAATCCTTTGGACAACAGCATCCTATCAGCACTAAGTGGGTTGTCGTCACTCAAACATCTCAAATTGGCAAAATGTGGTCTGAAATTAACAGGACAACTTGAATTTCTGGTAAGCATACATGTACACAATTACACATGCTTGTATATTCTTATACTCAGACCAAGATAGCTATGTAAACAAACCTAATAAATATAGCCATGAGTGGGCACGACTCCACCATATGCTAATGAATAATATGAACAGTACGTCCAGCCTCAGTTGCTGTCAGTCCAATTTCAGCATATTACATTGCACAAATCCCTTCTAATTTCGACTTTTTTAAGTTTTGATGGATTTCGACTTCAGTAGTACGAAGTGAATTTGTTTACCCTGTAATTGTATTATATATCATCATGTCCACGCAACTCCTAAGAGACGTTTGAAACAGGGACCATGAATTTGTCAACAAGTCTTGCAGAACTTGAGCTACTCGACTTGAGCAGGAATGAGCTGACTAATCACAGCCTATCGATCCTAAGTAGGCTGCCATCACTTAGACATCTCATCTTACAGGAAAACAGCCTTGGCCAAGTCCAACTTCATGGTGAGGATATAACTTATTATGCTAGTATCCTCACCTCCTACTCTCAAAACAAGAAAGAAAACAGTATGTGTAAACATATCTAATGGAGACATGTTTGGACACAATGCTTGCAGATATTGAGGCAATCAAAAATCTGGAGGAGCTGGATTTGGGTTTCTGCGCCATCACTGGCTTCGTCAGTTATACTGGTACCTCTCTATCTTGTTACTAATGTTACACATCATTGACTCAAATAGTGAATTTCTGGTCAAGGCATGTGTTCTGAATAACATGGGGAACTGTCTTTAGAAACTTTATAATTAAGAAATATACTGTTTTATTCACAGGCTGCGGTCAAATGCAAAAACTTAAAGAGGCTGTACCTCACTGGAAATGAATTGAGAACACTTCCTTCATGCTGGGCTAACTTATCATCACTTCAAATGTTGGATGTCTCTTACAATCAAATTACAGGAAACATTGCTACATCTCCTCTTATTCACCTACACTCTCTTGAAGTCCTCCTGTTATCGGAAAATAAGTTTGAAATCCCTCATTCCTTCAAGGCATTTGCAAATCATACCAAATTGAAGTATTTTGATGCGGACTCAAACCATGTAATCCTTGATAACTCGGAGCAAGATGTCCACCAATTGGCTCAAACTCATGGATTCCAACTTCAGGTGTTGGTGTTCTCAAATTGTGGACTCATTACATATCCTCCCATCATTCATCACCAGTATAACTTGAGATTTATTGATCTATCTCACAATTCCTTGAAAGGGGATTTTCCCACTTGGTTGTTACAGAATAACCAACAATTGGAAGCAATATTCATAAGAAAAAACTCCCTTACCAGTGTACTCCAGCTGCCATCTTTTCCTCATACTCATCTAAGTATAATAGATGTCGCAGAGAACAAGTTGAATGGAAAGATTCCACTAAAACTAGGTGCAACACTCTCCCGGTTGAATCTGTTGGATATGTCAAACAATGAATTCGAAGGAGACATCCCCCCCAGCCTCTGTGACATACAGCCCCTCAGGTACTTAAACTTATCAGATAATCAACTATCATGAGGGTTAGATAACCTAACCGAGGCTTGCTTCAATTTGCATGTGCTCACGCTATCAAGGCACAAATTGGAAGGGGAGTTATCATCTTTCTATGGCTTTTCGTCCTTGTGGTTTCTAGACTCACTGGGGAACAATTTCAATGGAAGCATTGAACCTAATATGTTCAGTCCAACCTTGGAAAGTCTGCGACTGTTGAATCTAAGTAATAACTCTCTAGAAGGGCCCATCCCAGAAGATTTTTGCAGTCTTCGCGAACTGCATGTGTTGGATCTTTCATATAACAACCTAAATGGGTCTCTGCCATTTTGCTTCCATAACGTATCAGAAATTCAATACATCTTTCTCAAAAACAACAAATTAAGTGGCCAAATGACCAATGCATTTCAATATGCCCTTTCATTGATAACATTGGATTTGAGTTATAATGCATTGACTGGTGAAATAGCAACTTACCTGGCAAATTCCTCTTCGCAAAGTGCTCTGTTACTGAGAGGCAACCAATTTCACGGTCAAATTCCAGCTCAGTTATGCACATGGGATAGCTTGAACATGTTGGATCTCTCACACAACTGCTTAACTGGCCCTATCCCTCCGTGCTTAGGTAATAAGACCTTAGTGAGCTCATACTCTTTTTTGGTCATGATTATAGATCATCATCTATTATTGGCCTAGAAGATATCATAAAAGAAACGCGGGGATTTATATCCATATCACCTCGATACAGATTATATGATATAGAAAACCACGTCTATTTCACAACAAAGAGCATGAGCTACAACTACAAAGGTCAAATCCTTGAGCTCATGTATGGAACAGATCTGTCTTGCAACAGACTAGGAGGTCAGATACCACTGGGGATTGGAAAGTTAAGTGACCTACACGGATTGAATTTGTCCCATAATAACTTCTGGGGCTCTATTCCGACAACCTTATCAAACCTGAAGAACATTGAGAGCCTTGATCTTTGATACAACAGTTTGAATGGAAGCATCTCAACTGAGCTGCTTGAATTAGACACGCTAGGACTAGGAGTGTTCAAAGTTGCTTACAACAACTGATCTGGACAAATACCTAATAATGCTCACTTCACAACATTTGATGCAAGCAGTTACGAAGGTAATCCTCTTCTTTGTGGTTTCCCATTATCAAAGAATTGCACTGCATGTGAATTGCCATCGCCGGCGCCCTCACGTGACTCAGATGATTTCAAAGAAGGCTGGATGGACATGGAGACCTTCTATTTGAGCTTTGCAGCATCAGCTACAACTATGTTTTTAGCTGTTCTAGTTATTCTATGGATTAATCCTCATTGGAGCAATATGTGGTTCTACTTTGCAAAAACATTTGTCCTTGCCAGCTGCTGGTTTGTTGAGGACAATATCAGAAGATTGAGGAGAGCTGGGAATGCTTGAATATGTCCTCCTTGATCATTTTTAATTCAACTTGTTAAATATATGCCCTTTTTTTATAGCATGAAACAAAATAGTTTGTTTGAAAGGTTTGCACTTAGTAATGTAATTGTGAGTTGTTTGCTGTCTGAAAGCTACTCTTCTTATTCATTCTTAAAGTAAAAGCAAATGCAGCACATACTAGATGGGCCGTTAAACAACAAAATTAGCAAAAAGAAGCTACTTGCTTGATGGCCTATCTACTTAGTCCATTATAGAGCATCCACTAATCATATGCCAAATCCAGTACAGCATGCACAGAGAATTCAGTGGTGAAGCAATTACTGCACTTCTCATTTGCCAAGTCCCAATTACTTCATCCACATAATTAATTGAGAAAAAGAAGTATCTATTTTCTGAGTGACAATTATTCAACATTGTTAAATCAGTTTCAATCATTCAGATGTCTATGTTTAAAAGGCAACCTATCAGTTGAAAAATATTCAACTAAATGATATCTATGGACTCACCATGATACCTTTTTTTTATAAAAAAAAAAAACATTCACAGAAACTTCAAAAACAGAAATGATTTATTTTCTGTATGTACGTGACATATTTAGAGGCTATTCAAAATCAGGATGAGTTACTTTACGTGCCAAGAGCATGGGCAGTTTCATAGCTGATAATGGTGAGTTTGCATGGCTTCTTAATTATGTAATGAATCTCTGTCAATACGTATTAGTTTATCATTGTTGTACTCGATCATGCTGTTACTTAAGTCATTAAAACAGGTTTCACAAGGAAAATACATTACTTAATTAGGGTGGGAATAACTCAGAAAACACCATCCTACTGAACCCAAGGGGTTACTGTCGCCCAAACATCAAGCATTATGTCACTACTCCATATGTACATCAGTTGATTCAGTGGACCAATTCAATTAATATAAGCATATTGGATTACTCTCACAACAATCCACCAATGTTCAACAAGCATTAGAGAAAGCAAGCATCTCATATAATCAATATATGGTTAGTTTCATCTAGTTTACCTGGCTGATGATAATAAAGGATCCCCAGTTTGCTGTTTGCACCTCCTGCTCAGCGGCTGTTAGGTTGCCATCATCATGCACTAAGGAGTCAAATTATCATCAATTTACCTTGGAATTGAATGATTAGTCTAGTAAATGCACTGAGCACCACAGCAGAGACATCCATTGAATCCATTCAATCAATACCTGAAGCATCAAGATCAAGAACCCCTCATTCTTTTCCCAATAATTCTCCTTCGACAGCTTGAACTTCGAAATCCCACATCAATCATGCGTCCTTTGAGTCAATCAAGCGCAAATCTTGAATCGGGGGGGGGGGGGGGGGGGGCGTCCAACCAGCTACTGATGGTGGAAGCGAGGGGAGAGAATGTGGGTCTGAAAATGCTGGTGGTCTGAGCCTCTGAGGTCTCGTCACATCAGCGGAGGAAGAGAGCAAGCTATTCCAACCAGTTACTGATTAAACTTATTTTCTAGGGAAGTCTGGACCTTTGGACACAGTGAGGGAGGCAGAGCAAAGCTCTAATCTTTTCAGCTTATTTTGATTAAACTTATTTTAATTTATTATATTGTATTTGTTAAATTTATTTTGGGCTTAACTTATTTTCAACTTATTATGAGTAAATTTATACATTTATTTGTTAAACTTATTTTGAATTTATTCTGAAACTTACTCTGAATTAAATTTATATATACTTATTCTACTGAAAAAAAGTTAGACATAACACATTTTAAGAATTCAAGAGAAAGACTAGAAAATAATCATTAATTACTATATGGAAGAATGTCATATACTATTCTTCTCAACAGAGCTCATTTGCTCCTTTTACCACTCGATCCTCTCTCAAAACTCATCAGCCTTTGTAACTTTCTTGTATACAAACTCTCGTTTACTTTATTCATGCATTGATTTAAGTATTAAAGGTTCGATCTAAGAAATTATCCCCCAAACATGGGTTCTTTTGCAGGCCTATCCAAAGCGAGCGCAGCAGTGGTGGGCAGACGAGAGTTCACCTCCTAATGATTAGGTTCCCAACAATTTTCTTGGACTTTATGTTTAAGCATAAACAACTTAGTAGAAGGGAAAACATTGAAGTTATATCATGAGCACACATGTGTATGTGTGTATATATATATAAGAATACATAGGTAATATGGGAGGATATAGACACTAGCATTTCTATGATCAAAGAGTATCTAAGAAGTAGATTTAGATTCATTTCAATCAGAACATACAATTTATAATTACTTACACCTTTTTACATTTAGTTGCAACTTGCATTTTTATCTTTTAGTTTTTTGCAAATTTTGCAAACTGTCAAACATGAGGTACGAGATAGGATTTGAACTCTACAAACACCCCCCCCCCTCAAAAAAAGATAAAGACTTAGAAGTAAAACTTTGAGAAGTAAATGCACTACATTAATTAATAAAATTAGTTTTAATGGGTTTACATTTGTTTTTTGTTTAAATAGAGTCCCAAGCTCGAATCTTATGAATTAAGATAATATGGGCCACATACATAAGATTGTCCATTGTAAAAGTTATTATGCGTAATATGACATATCCCGTGTATATATATTTATTACACATATAACTTTTACTATGTATATATTTTTGTAATTATTTAAATATATACTTTTAATAGTACATACTTATAATAATAGGACATAAAAAATGAAAAAACTTGCGAAGTAGAGAACCCAATTTTTTTTTTGGACTACACTGGATCGAGTTCAGGAAGGTATTGTAGAAACTTTTTTTTTTAAGAAAAATAAATTAGATTTAAAAAAAAAAAAAAACAAAAAAAGAGGATGTCTTGTCTCGCAAGTCTCGAAGTGGAGAAAAAGCAGTTTTTAGAACATATAAGATGTTAGTAGTAATCAAAGTCCAAACAGCGGAGCGGGCAAAAGACCAAACCCGTGATAGTTCATCACGTCATCTCCAAACCAAAACCCCCAGAAAAAACCCCACACTGCAATTGAAATCCCTATCTGTGTTGTCATGGCGAAATTGAAGATAGCGGGGACATGGGCAGGCGTTCTCGAGGTGGAATTGGAGGAATGGACGGTGCCCATGCTGAGGGAGGAAGTTGCCCGGCGATCAAACTGCCTTCCCGGAGCCATCAATCTCATCTGCGCCGGCCGATTGCTGAAAGACTCCGATGGGAACCCTAACCCTAAATTGAGCGAATTGGGTGTCAAGAACAATGCTAAGATTTTGGCCACTCGAGTCAATGCTGATGAGGGTAAAGTCATCAAGGAAGAATTGATGGCCGAGGAACAGCGTTCTTCTAGGCTTTCTCGCCTCAAGTAACCCTCTTTATTTCTTTCTTCTTCGTTTTATTTTCTTCAGTCACTTTTTTCATTCATGTGTTTCATTTTATTTTTTTTAGGGGTTTTTTCCTGGGCATAAGTCTGATTTTTATTTTAAAATTTAGTGATTTGGGTGTTTTTTACCCTCGTATTGTGTTGGTTTGATTCTGGTTGAGCACAAAATTAGTGGGTTCTTGATGATTTTAAGTGTACGCTTCGGTGATTTAGGCAGATTGAAATTCTCTTGGCAATATCAGAGTGTGTATTGTCCAGGGAAGCACAAGGGTGCATCTTTGGGGTTAGTTGTTATAAGTCATATGTCTGTGTCGATGATCACTTTGATCCTCACTGCTTCTGCTCGACAGCGTGGGCTGATTTCTTAGTTCTAACTAAAATTGGTTGAGATGATGAGCCTATGGGACCTGTTTTGAACTTCACAAATTCTTGATGGCTGAAGCAGTCCCTGATGGAACCTTTTGAATTTTTCAGTAGGGTTCCACCCAGCAGTGAGCTCAGATTGCCGGCCACCCTATATGTATTGTGTGACTGTGATATCTTTTAATGAGATCTTCCCTATTTGCATTATGTGACTGTGATATCTTTTAATAAGATCTTCCCTATGTGTATTGGGCTATGCAGCTAGGATTAGATGCTTTGGTATCATTATCCTGATGCCCTGAACTTTTGGATGGAGCATTAAACTCATCACATTGAGGGCTCAAGGAGCTGTATTATAAGCTGGTCCGTTCATAGAATTTACTTTAGTTTGTTGGCTTTCTTTCTTGAAATATAGAAGGCTGGAAAAGACTCCTTATGAGGAAATACGACTGTCATCTCTCCTCATACTCCTCCCTCTCTCCCCAGTTGAAAAAAAGAAAAAGAAAACAAGAGACTGTTTTGCTTGCTGTGTTTCTGCGTCATAGTTCCTAAAGTTTTTTGCTTTTTTTTCAAATATCTTTTAGGGCAGCTGTAGCTGCACTGGCCAAGAGACATGCAGATGGCTCTCTACCAGTTGAGGACTACAACATAGAACTCGAGGATCAAAGAGGGCAGAAAGTCAATATGGGGTCTGAGACTGATCAAAGGTATAGTTCGATGCATGTCGCTGTATCTATCATCTGTACTGTTAATTTGTATAATCTCTGTGATGAAAGGAATTACTTTACTTTGAACTGTTTGGGATCAGCTACTTGCGCCTTATACCTGATATCTGACAGGGCGATAATGATGGGTCTTATGCTGCATTCAAAGGGTAAACAACTAATAAGAACAGAACAGTACAGAGATGCATTAGAGGTCCTTCATATGGGAGAGGTTAGTAGTATGTTGGCACATGTTTCAAAAAATTGTAGTAATCTACAGATTGATTTTTGTTGCAGAGTTCTTCCTTTTCATTGAGTTGTATTTCCCTCGTCCCATTTCTGAGATGAGCTATATTTTGTGGTACCAGGAGGCCTTTTCCCTTTGTGACGCAAAACTCATTGAGGTGGATTTCCTCCCCTTCTTATTATCGAATTGTCTATCTTTACATTTGCGTCTTGCCATGTTACCAGGGATGTATTCACTGCACTCTTACTGACATTTGTGTATGTTCAGCGTATCGACAATGTCCCGATCCTCCAAATAGACATGGTATGGTGCTATTTTATGATTCGTGATATCAACTTGCTCTCAGTGGCTGGAGAGCGTCTTGCAAAAGCTAGAGAAGGTATTGAACGTGCCCATGGAAAAGATGCCTCTCGTGTAAGAATGCTTCAGGGAAGCCGTAGCCCAGAGCTAGCATTGTCAGTGACATTCTTTATTTTCCTGTACTTATCCTGAGTTTTAAAAGGTCGTTGATGTATGGTTGACCATGTGTTATTTGTTTTCTAGATATTTGAGGTTGGAGCTGTTGGAAGGTGTGGCAGCTTTTCACTGTGGCCATTTGGGAAAATCAAGGCAAGCCTTAACATCTGCCAAGGCAAAATTCTCAAAGGTTGGTAAAAGTAAGATTTATCTTTCATTTTTTATTTTTTATTTTTTTATTTTTATTGGTGGACAAGTGGTTGTTGGATCTTTGTACTCCAAATCAAGGGTTCTTAGGCGTTGTTGAGGTGATAAACACAGAATTGTTTGCTGCAGACTATGATGATGATCCAGAAGGGAACCTTTTTTTTTGTCATTTTTATCCTATGGATGCCATCTTGCTTGTAATGTATGGAATGCATTTTTGGCTTAAATTGCTTAGGCTGGCAGACAGAAGATTTCCTTCAAAGCTTTTGCATAGGGAAAATGGCTGTCGTACATGATTGATTTATGGAGGATCTATCTTGTGTCTTTGGCTCTTTGCTTGATCATCAGCTAATTTTGGTACTCAGTGGAATTGGATGGCAGTAAATCAGGTTACTTTATCATCTACTAATTTTCACTGCGTTGCACAAGAGAAAATGTGTCTTTTGATTGTCATCTAATTTTACCAGACAATATTGCAGTGGGCTACCGTAATATTTGTTATCTGCTCTGCTTACACTTCCCTGGTTTTCTACTTCTTGAATCTTGTCCAGTTGTTACTGTCTCTGTTGCCTTGTAGTTTCTCTTTCGCGACAAATCTTTATGCTTCAGTAGTTTTCATGCTAATCAAATTCCACTTTTGCTGTGAATAATGATTTCTTTTTCTAAATTCAGCTTGAAGTATCAGATGAGGCCTTGTCACTGTTAATAAGCATGGGCTACAAGGAGCGTGAAGTAAAGAGAGCTTTGAAAATGAACGAGCAGGATGTTGACAGTGCCATTAACTTTCTTGTTGAAGAGAGAGAAATGAAGGCAAAGAAACGGGCTGACGATATTAAGCGTCAAATGGAAATTAGGTTTGTTTCTGTTAACTTTATTTAATTTATTCCAGTGCTGCTATATTTTTATCGTCCTCATGTATGTCCTTTCTTCAGGGAACAGAAGAAGTATGGAAAGACTGCACTTGGCAAAGCTGTTGATCTTCAAAGATTGGAGGAATTAGTGTCCATTGGGTAAGCTTGCTGATTGCTAGGCCTATCTTAGATCATTTCCTTGCATTCTCTTTGACGAATCCTTCTGAACTGTATTTCTGCTTCTTCTTCGTTTAAAGGGGGGGGGGGGGGGAGCTAGTTTTGCTTACTGGCCAGGGGATCTGGCCTGAGTATGATGTTTGGCCGCAACTTACAATTATGTCTTCAAACATATTTCGCCAATTGATACCATGGGAAGATGGGACAGTTTACCAGAGGCAAATGTAGGCTGTGAAGGGTGGCGAAAGCTGACGCGATAACAACGACCATAGTTGCACTTGTCTTTAATTTATCTCATCGATCATCTCATCAATCAATACATGTTATTCAACCAACAGTAACCCCTGCTTCTCGCCGCAATGCAGAATAGGGAAGTAAAATATATGTAGCCTTGCTGCATTACAACTGACAAGAGCTACAAGTAACTTCTATTTCATATCCTGGGAGTCCCACCAATGCAGTGTTTTTTTCCTTTTTTTGGGGGGGGGGGTCTAGGCTCTAGCAGCCTTATCCCCTAATTGTGAAATTGTTGATAGACTTGTTCCATTAGACTCTAGATTTGAAATCTATGGACTGCCTACTGCTTCAAAGAAAGGAAGTGGATGACAGCATGCAGAGGCATTTTGTTTTAGTCCACTATAATTTAATATGAGCGACATTCATTCACCTAGTAAAATAAAAAATCGAAAGAACTGGTTTAATTTCCTACCAAGTATACTTTATCTTTTCTATCCAAGGTTAGGGCCGTGGAGCATAAGGTGTCCACTAAAACATTTAACTCTATTTCCTTTTTTGGGGGGGGGGGGGGTGTTGGGGAAGAACTAGCAAGTGTTGGGATTGAAAACTCCTGCCCCCTCCTCTTAGATAGGGGAATAGTACTGACCACAATGATCAAGAGGTTTTGCTCATTTGCTGATGACTATTTACTTCGCTTCAAACAAGGAAAAGGAATGCATTCTATTGTTCTGTTCTGCTCATGAGAGTTCATGCCATTTTCATAACTGGAGTCAAAAATATTTTTGTACCAGTTTTGAGAGGGAGCTTGCTGCTGAAGCCCTCCGAGGGCACGAAAATGACACTCAGAAGGCTTTGGATGATTTAACCAACCCTGAACTTAACTCTAAGTTACAGGTGACGTTTGTGCTTTTTGATACGATGCTCTATGTAATCCTTTGTTTAGATGTTTCCAGATGTAGCTGTATCTTAATTCACACTTCATGCTTTTGCTCGCTCTGTTTTGCAGCTTGATATTGAATCAAAAAAGAGGAAGAGACAACAAAAAAATGCGGAGGCCAGAATTGCAGAGCTTGTAACCATGGGTTTCGAAAGATCAAGAGGTAGCTTGCTGATTAGGTTTTTCCTTTCTTTAGCACTAATTGCATGCCTCTTTCTGAGTAGTCTTCCCTTGTTGATGGATGCTCCTAAGCTAAAGTGTTCTCCCTCTTTTATAGTGATTGAAGCCGTTAATTCTTATGGGACAAGAACAGAGGCACTGAATGCTCTGTTGGGACAGCAAGGGCTAAACGCTGCAGCAATGGCTGCTGCTAGTGGCACTGCGACTTCTGCAACAGCTCCTGATTCCATACCCAACTCTGACCCTGCTGGTGGGTCAGGTGCTGCAGATGGAGAAAGTCCATCAAGTTCTCATGAAGCTGAAGAGCGAGATGTGGAGATGGAAGATGAACTTGCTGAGGAACTGGGCAGAGGGGATGCTTTCTCAGATTACGATATCGATGTTACAAAAGAAGGTGAGGCTTTACACGAGTACCTGTCTCTGCTGGACTCTGCATTAGATGGTGGGAAACCGACAACTTCCCAGTAAGGAGGCGAGACCCCTTGTTGCTGTACATACAGGGTATGTTAGTTAATATTTGTCATGGTCAGAATGCATATACTGAAGTATTGATGGATAAAACAGATAGGACCTTGCTTTTGGATGCTTACCAGCTAACATTTATGTGCATAGGATTGAGGTCCCAGAAGAAACATACAGGAGGGGGGGGGGGATGTTGAATTGCAGGCCAGGTGCTATTGCAAGTCGGGGTGATTCTGCTGTTCATGTCGAATGTCATGATATGACTATAATTTGCATGGGCTTGATCCAACTTGAATACCCACCCCCCTTCTCCTTTCTAAGTCAAGGTAGAGATAGGAATTGTATGCTTACTCATCAAACTCATATCAACATAAGTTATATTGTTATGATCAACCTTAAAAATTTCGATTATTCAGCCAAGAAAGAATTATAATTGCCGTAATAAAGTGTTGGGATGATAAGCTTCCTAGAAGAATAAATAAACTCCGCCCTCTATAGCAAAGCAACAAGCTCCATGTTTCTCTTATGTATAAAAACTCCGCTCTCATTGCACGAACTCGATAATCGATTCAATTCCAGCTCAACACCTTGTTGTCTATGAGAGATTTTTGGAGGCTTTCTTGCTGTATTGTTGGCTAGTGAGCTCAACAACATTGTGGATCAAGATTTGACTAAGGCTTCCCAAAAGTCATGTATCATCATGTTCAAAAGATTGCATTCCCAAAAGTCATGTAAGTATATTTAGATTAAATGTTCCCAACATAAGTCCCCTACTTTTAGCTCATAAGTCATAGTAGTAGTAGTATACCATTTATTGGTTACAACTACACTCACCATCACCACTCTTTTATATAAAAGCTTATAACTCCTTGCCTCTTTTTACCATGCATACTTAATTTTACCTATTAAAACAAACCATTTTTGTGAGAAATGCGCATTAATAACAATGTATATATAGAATTTACAACTTTTGGACTTTAACAGTCTGAACTTTGGTGGTTGGTCAGTAATAATATGAACTTTAGAAGGCTTTTAACACTCTGATATTTGAAACTATTTATTCTCATTTCACCATTCACAAAAAATTCCCGCCGATAAAGATCATGAAAGATAAATAGGCCAAACTTTGAGAAGTTAGGAATCTTTCTAAATTTTGGGCTAGTAGCTCTGTTGACAAAGATTATTAAAAAAAAATAAACAGGCCAAACGTTAGAGAGTTACAAATCTTTCTAAATTTTGAATTACCAGCTCAGTTGATAAAGGTTATGAAAAATAAATAGGCCAAAGATCGAAGAATTAGGAATCTTTCTACATTTTGAACTGGTAGCTACCACGCCCCAAATTTTAAATTGTTAAAATCTAAAAATCCTTTTTTCATTCTCGTTTTCTTCCATAAATGAAGACATTCAGCTTTTTCGTTGATACAGATTATTAAAAATAAATAAGCCAAACGTCAAAGAGCTAGAGATCTTTCTGAAGATTGGATTGGTAGCCCCCAACTAAAAATTTTAGATTATTAACATCCAAAAATCCTTGTTTGATTCTCATTTTCTTCCATAAATGAGGATATTTTGGTAAGATCACATAAGACGTCGGTGCCAATCAAGACTCCGCGACCTACGCTATAAAAATCCGCTAGTGGCCCAGATCCTCATTTCGCTCGCGTTCTTCGTTCGCTGTCCTCTGTCCCACCTCTCTTCCCCCAAATTCGCTGAAGTGCTCTCTGGGTACCCCTCGTCTGTGCGTCCCTGGCAAAATTTCTCATCTGATCTAAAGGTCAGTTAGTTGGAATCTCTGTTTCTTCTTTCAATTCTTGAATACTAGTAGAATCGAGTCTGTTTTTCCTTTCGATTCCGGACCTTTGAAGTTCTCGTAGCTTAATTTTGTTGTTCTGATTGAGACCTAGAACTCCGCCATCGGCTTCTAGGTTTAGATCTGGTTCCCACCACCTCACGTTCAGGGTTGAAAAACCCTCGACGTAAAATCTCTTCTTTCTTCATTGATCTGGTTGATTTCTGATCTGGCCTGCTAGATCCGACGCCATAGGTGTAGATTTCTGGCTCAAAAGATGGGATCTTTAGAGAAATTTGGGATCTTGTTAGTTTTTGTGTGCTTGATATTTCGATCTGGAAATGGATTTTATCTCCCTGGTAGTTACCCTCACAAATATGGTGTCGGCGATGTCCTTTCGGTGAAGGTCAATTCTTTGACTTCAATTGACACCGAGATTCCCTTTAGTTACTACAGCTTGCCCTTCTGTAAGCCCCAGGAGGGTGTGAAGGATAGTGCTGAGAATCTTGGGGAGCTTCTTATGGGGGATAGGATTGAGAGTTCCCCATATAGGTTCAAGATGTTTACAAATGAGACTGAGATCTTTGCTTGTAAAACCAGCCCGCTTTCGGCTGATGAGTTTAAGCTGTTGAAGAAGAGGATTGATGAGATGTATCAGGTTAACTTGATCCTTGATAATCTCCCCGCCATTCGGTACACGAAGAAGGATGATTTCTTGTTGAGGTGGACTGGATATCCTGTTGGGATTAAGGTTCAGGATGGTTATTACATTTTTAACCATTTGAAGTTCACCGTCCTCGTCCATAAGTATGAGGAGACCAATGTGGCTCGTGTGATGGGGACTGGTGATGCTGCTGAGATGATCCCTGGAGGTGTTGCTGCCGGATCTGAGACACCTGGCTACATGGTTGTTGGTTTTGAGGTGGTACCCTGCAGTGTCCAGCATGATATGAATGCAATTAAAAACTTGAAGATATATGACAAGTACCCTGGTAAGATTAATTGTGATCCTGCCACTGTGTCTATGGCCATTAAGGAGAACCAACCTGTGGCTTTCACTTATGAGGTTGCATTTGTGGAAAGTGAAATTAAGTGGCCATCTAGGTGGGATGCCTACTTAAAAATGGAGGGTGCCAAGGTTCACTGGTTCTCAATCCTTAACTCCCTTATGGTAATCACTTTCCTCGCTGGAATAGTTCTTGTGATCTTCTTGAGGACTGTTCGGCGTGATCTGACCCGTTATGAGGAATTGGATAAGGAGGCTCAAGCTCAGATGAATGAAGAATTGTCTGGCTGGAAGCTTGTTGTTGGTGATGTCTTCCGGGCTCCTAGTCATCCAGTACTACTATGTGTGATGGTTGGAGATGGTGTCCAGATCCTGGGAATGGCAGTTGTGACAATTATGTTTGCTGCTTTGGGTTTCATGTCACCAGCATCTCGGGGAACTCTTCTCACGGGTATGTTGTTCTTCTACATGATTCTTGGCATTGCTGCTGGTTATGTGTCTGTTCGTTTGTGGAGGACAATTAACTGCGGAGATCACAAAGGTTGGGTTTCAGTTGCATGGAAAGCTGCTTGCTTCTTCCCTGGCGTTGCCTTCTTTATTTTGACCTTCTTGAATTTCTTGTTGTGGGGAAGTCACAGCACTGGGGCTATCCCATTCTTTCTCTTTGTGATCCTTATCTTGCTCTGGTTTTGCATCTCTGTTCCTCTTACCTTGATTGGTGGTTATTTTGGTGCAAAGGCCCCTCACATTGAGTACCCCGTGAGAACCAATCAGATCCCCCGAGAAATCCCAGCTCAGAAATATCCTTCATGGCTGTTAGTCTTGGGTGCTGGGACGCTTCCATTTGGAACTCTCTTCATTGAGCTTTTCTTCATCATGTCTAGCCTTTGGATGGGCAGGGTGTACTATGTTTTTGGTTTCCTCTTCATTGTTCTCATCCTTCTCGTGGTGGTATGTGCTGAAGTCTCCTTGGTTCTTACATACATGCATCTCTGCGTTGAAGACTGGAAGTGGTGGTGGAAGTCTTTCTTTGCTTCTGGTTCTGTGGCCATATACATTTTCCTGTATTCCGTCAACTATCTCATATTTGACCTTAAGAGCTTGAGTGGACCTGTCTCTGCAACTCTCTACTTGTGGTATTCGCTCTTGATGGTTTCAGCCATCATGTTGGTGACGGGCACAGTCGGATTCCTGTCCTCATTCTGGTTTGTTCACTACCTGTTCTCCTCTGTGAAGCTTGACTGAAGACGTACACATACATTTACCGCGATTCTTGAAGAGTTTAGTGGTGATGTTCCCGGCAAAAGAAAGTTGGTCTGCGTGCTCTGCTTTTATAGTTGTAACCTATTTGAGGTTTTCTTTAATGTTCTAGGAAATTTGGTGAAGATTCTAGTAATAATGACCTCATCATGTTTTTGCATAATTTTTTGATTTCTTGGAGGTCTTATCTGCATAATTTCACAGCACTTGCATCTTTTATTAGGGCATATATTTTGTTGAGCATGGGAGACTTATTGTAGACTTTTGCATGAGTTGGAAATGCAATTGTCGAGTTGCTTTAATGATTTTGATAATGAGGGATTGTCTTGTTGGGGGCTGCTTGTGTATTGTTTAATGCAAAGCTAACCACGAAGCAGCTCCCAAGTAGGAACACAGCACTATACTCTTGCAATCTTACCTTACAGGCGTTGTATGGGGGTGAGCTGTGGCCTGTGGGTATGAGCTTATTGGCCATGGCGTAAGAGAGCTTAGCAGTGGCCCCCCCCCCCCCCAAAAAGGAAGCTTTGAATGGTTGGTTTTGGTTGGCTTGGTTGGATACTTGGATTCTATTTCGAATGTCACGTGTGAGTTAGCACAGTCAAACTACGTGTGCTTCGATTCCCCCATATGTGGTCCGTTTTGAACTGTAAAATTGAAAGCAGGTTTGATCAAAACCTGAAATGAGGCAATTAGTTGCAACTTAAACTAAAAATAATGTTGACTAGAACTTTTGGCAAATATTATTATCTTCATATCATTGATTGAATTTATTCAGGTAAAGGATTGTTGACTAGAATAAAAATATTATAGTTGATTTTGGGAAAAACGGTCTCATAAAGATTACTATATGTTCAAGTTGTGGATGGAGTTGCATAAGTCGGCCAAACTACATTAAATATGATTGGAATAATCAGTTTGACTGAATTGTGATGGATTATTCATTTGTTTACACATAGAAAATTTCAATTATACTAGAAGGAGATATAATCTTAATCTCATGATAACATGGTTAATAGGTCATTGTTACAGACCAAACAGAAGAATTTATCCCAAAAGACTAGCTTATTAGGTGAGAGAACCCATTTGGTCTATAAATCTCTCATCAGTTGCCCATACAATCGATGTGAGACAAGTCCCATACCTTGCAATTGGTCCAAATCTATAACATTTGCTAATGGACAGTTCAAATTCAAATCATAAGACCAGTTTACATACAAAAATAAAATAATCCAAAAAATTACATACTATGATTAGATTAACAAAATCAAGGAAAGAGGTAAAATAAATCAAATTCAGGTCTGACACAAAGAAGTTCAATTCAAATGTGAAAAAATAATACTAATTCTAGCTAGATCATACTGGATTGGAGGAAGGGTTACAATCTGATCCGATTATATCTATTAATAGTTAAATTTCATAATTTTATTTTTAAAATTTAAAAAATGTGAAATCCAGTAGTAATTAATAGCTCTAGTATCTCATCTCTCCCCTCGAATGCGCTATTTGCTCTCCTTCGTCTCATCTCTCTATCTCAGTATCTCTCTTCTTCTTTTTGTCGCCCTTCCTAAAGTCTTTGCAAGCTATTACAAATTATCTAAGTGTTAGCTCTCTCTATGTTAATTTTTATTGTCTTATAAAGAAAAGTTTTGGATTATTTTCGTCTCTACTGAATGATTTTATACATTAAAGATTGATTGTTGTTGGCCACTATTTAATTACGAATTTTTGAGTCATTTTTGATAGTTTTTTGTACTTTATATATTGGGTGGTTTCTTTTATTTTAGCTGGACTATGATACTTGGATGATCTTTTTGTAGTTATTTATCTACTAGCAATTAGCCATCTGCGACCCCTCTTAAATTAAACTTAAATGATTTTCCACCAGCACAGCAGACCAATAAATATCTACAAGAGGAAAATCAAAAATATTTTAAGCTAGAAAACAAAGAAAACAAATATCGACGGCCTTCGAGCTCGCTGATTTGCCCGTCTCCCTCTGCCTCTCTCTCTCTCTCTCTCTCTCTCTGGTTTCCCAGTCAACCCCGACGGCTTTCTCCCTTGCGCCATCTTTCAATTCTCTCTCCTCGAAAAACCCTTGAAACCTCCCCAATCCAATCTCCCATTCAATCGACATTCAATCCTTGTACTTTGCATCCAATTCTTGATTCCACAAGATTTGCTTGTTGAATTAGGTTTAGCTGAATCAATCTCAATGTCGTCGGAGATCGAGGTAGTCGACGAAGCCGCCGAACCCAGAGATCGTGATGCTTCTGCGTCGACATCGGCATCGACATCAACACTGCCACGGAGTGAGGAGAGTTTGCGTGATGACGTTTACACGGCGGCGGCGTATGGAGACATGCAGAAGCTTCAGAGGCTGGTGGAGAGACAAGGTTGTTCAGTGTCTGAACCCGATGGCCTCGGTTACTACGCCTTGCAGTGGGCTGCACTTAACAATCGCACTGCTGCTGCTCGCTACATTCTTGAGGTCTGATTCTTCATTTCTTCTACATTTCTTTTAATTCATTTCGACATAGAATGCGGTCATATGTATCAGACTTTTTGCTTCTTTCAAGTTCTTTTCTTGGTTAATCTTTTAAGATTTTGGGCAATGCAACTTTTGCTGTGACCTTGTAGCTTAGGGCGGTTCTTTATGGATTTATTAAGCATTCGTTTTTTTGTTCTTGTTGCATCTCTCATATTGACTTGGGCAACGTGATTCAAGTTCTTTCAATTTAATAATGGAATTCCTGGAGTGTTAATGGAGCGTGTTTCGTTCGTGGTTCTGTTGCTTTGGAGCATGAATCTGTTGGTGCTTGATGAAGGTGTTTTTCAACGGCGTTGCTTCTGTTTGGTTTATTGCATGGTTTGATGGTTATTATGCTTTATATTGGATAAGTTTCTTGCGGTTCCCTCTTGTTGTTCTCGTCTGGCTTTGGGAGTTGGGGGAGTAGGGGCTGAAGGATTTCCTTGTTTACAAATTTTCAGTTTACATAGCTTTTTGGGGGGGGGGTGAGCATCTGATTGTATCGCGTTAATCAAATAGGCTGTGAAATTATTCAGTGAGTTTTCATCATGTTGTGTTTGCTTGTCTTGTGATCCATTCAACCAAACTTCAACTGTTATATTTGAGTCTCCAGAAGGGAGAGGTTTTCGGAGGTAGCATTGCATATGCCTTGTGTCCTCATGCCTACAGTTGAATAAAACAGAGGTGTTTTTTGCTGGGCCTTACGTTGGGAATTATTGAGGGTCCACTGCCTTACAACAAATGAATCAAAGGATTGCCTAGTGTGGGAATGTAGTTAGTGGGACATTTGGGTTTGGTTGACTATAATGTGCAGCTGAAATATTTCCATAAGGACTGTTTCAGCTATGTGGATGCGGGGATAAATTGTAAGTCTTGTCACATTTGGAAATCTTTTTAATAGGAAACAATTTATGAGAGATGAAGAGGGTGAATAATGTTATAGGAGGAGCCATTTTTTTTAAACATTTTGTATCTCTTATATGCTAAGGTCTTAGAAGGAAAGCATATGGTATATATGTCACACAAAAAGACTATTTATGCACCTTGCAGCATCACTTTTGAAAAATAGTTAACTAGGTAATTGTTATATCTATATATTGTGGATGGAAATCGTGAATGTTGTGCGTGGTGGTCTTGAAAGGTGATGTGGATGATAGGAAAAGAAACTACGATATTTCTAGCTTAAGGTATAAGCTTATTAGTTTTAGGAAATCATTGTATTTTCATATGTTGTTTTATTTTCGGATTTAACTTTTTGGTAATTTTTTTGTGACCCTAGATTTTGAGACTTTAGCTTTATTATGGCTCTGGAAAGTGGTATTCGATGTATATTAGGATATTAGGTTAGTTCCTTATCTCGTTAGGTGTTTCTAGGCTATAAATACTCCTCTGTGGCTCTTTTATTGGTAGAGTTGTTTGTGGAATAAAATTGATTTTCATTAGATTTGGAAATATCTTCTAAAAAGTCTTGAGTGAGGTGGCTTCCTTTGACCATCATGTACATTTTAAAGCATCATCTTTGAGTGCCCAAATTGGGCATTATGGTTACCCTAAGTTCTTTAGCATGATCCTAAGATACATGAAAACATTGTGCCATTCTTTTAGGTGTATGACAACCATTTGACGACTTTGCAAGCATTTTCTTGGAAAATAATGGAATTGACAAATCGTGCTTGAAAGATTTCACTCTAGGCAAGGATCCAAAATGTGGTCTCAATTGTGGTTGCGGTAATGGGTGCAGTGCTGTAGAACTGCTTTAATGCGTCAATTCCGGTAGCACATTGCGGTTTTTGTGGAGTGGATTATGTGTTTTGCTCAACTTCGAAGCCTTTTTGTTGTAGCTATTTCATCGATGTGGCTGTTTCATCCTGGGATGGCGTCATTTTGAATCACGGCTGTAGGTGTGGACTTTTTACTTTGCTTATTATATCTTTCAGATTTTTGGCCATTTCATCCCCGTTTCGAACTATTTGCTGTGGCAGTGTATTTAAGAGAGGCTTTTAAAGTTGCTGTTTGTTGTTGCATTTGTTGTAGAAGGACAGGATAACTTTGCTTTTTGAAAATCTGTTGGCCTCATGCTGTGGTTGATTGCTTGACTTTGACTGATGAGTTTTCTGGATTTACGTTATTTTAGCATGGTGGAGATGTGAATGCTGCTGATCACACTGGGCAAACTGCATTGCATTGGAGTGCTGTACGTGGTGCAATACAGGTCGCAGAGCTGCTTCTCCAAGAGGGTGCTCGGGTTAATGCGGCCGATATGTATGGTTATCAGGTTGCTCTCTTTTTCCTGTAAACTGCGTTATAAAATCAGATCTCTTTTATCTGCTGGATCATTTTGCTAATTGTGAGCAATCTAGTGATTTAGTTTCCTAGTTATGTGATTAACCAGTATAAAAGTATGTAGGACAGGAGTTAGTTACAAGATGTTGCCTCTTAGGGTCGTTAGCTCATTAAGATGTAAATTTCACAGTGGGCAACTGCATGGAGTGTTCTTAATGTGTTTGCATCCTGTCCTGTGTACCTTTTGAACTTTGATAGTGCACTCTTGCTGACACTAAATCTAGGACCAGGAGTATGCTGTACAAGTGAACAGAATACCCTCAGGATGTAATCTCAATGCTTTACCAGAGTGTTTATTCGTAGTTGTCTTCTGGTTGTAGAATTTTATGACCAAGTGATTAACCATCTAGGAATTCTGTTGGAAAGTCATTCTGGTGGTTTGTTGAGGTTAACATTGTCAATGGTGGTTATGTATTTAACTATATATGTGATGGGCAAGGATACTTCCGTGGACGTGCTGAAAGATAAGTTATTATATGCCTCGGCATAATATTTCTTGCATTTTAATTCTATTTGAAGTTAATCTTATCTTTGTTTATTCTTCCTGAACATCGAAACATTCTTGAATACAGCACTTTTATTCATTGTTCAATTTGCATCCTTTTCCTGTAGCACTGATTCTGATAAAATGTCTTTCTCGTTGACCAGTGTGCATCTATACATATTTTTGTTACTTTGTTTTCTGATCTTCGATTTAGATGTATTTTTCTTTTGTCTGGTCATGCTATTGAAGAATGAGTTCTGGCGGTTTCCACTTCATTCTGGAATGTTTGCTGACTGGTGAGGTTATTGCAGGCAACTCATGTTGCTGCTCAGTATGGGCAGACGGCTTTCCTTTATCATATTGTGACGAAATGGAATGCTGATCCAGATGTGCCAGATAACGATGGAAGAAGTCCTTTGCACTGGTACAATATAGTTCAAGTTGCTTACATTTGAAAACATTGCTTTTTACTTTATGTATGTACTGTTGTTTATGAGTGTAATTTGAACTGTGATCCTAATCTTGTGTTCCATAATCGTGTCCCTTTATTTTCCTGCTTTCTTCGCTTGTCATTCATATCAACATACTTAATTTTCCGAATTTTATCCCTACTTATATGAATTTTATATTCAAATTCTGTTTATTAATAGAAGTTACTACGTTTAGTTGTGTATATGGTGTATTATTGTCATTCTTCCTGCTGTTACATATGGATTTCAGCTTGTGTAACAAACTGGTAGACATTTTTGTTGGTTCATGCCCTCCGTCAAAATTGTTGTTACATTGAGGTCTAAAATAATTCCTTCCAACTACTTTTCATCTCTTAATAGTAATTTCCTTGTGCTTTTACAAATTGGTTTTGCGGGAATGTTGTGGTTTTTGTGTTTGCTCCTCTCTAATTTGTGCTTTGCCAAATAAAATGTTTGAGTGGGTACGCTTGTTGCTCGTGGAATTTTTAAGTTGTTCATATTGAGTCTGACTGAATTAATTAAGGATGCTGATACTGATAGTATGGTTATATGTCTGTCATGAAAAGTACGACTATGTCTCATTGTTCTTCTTTTTTCTTTCTATTTTTTGTGTTTCATGTGATCAATTTTTTTTCCTTAAAAAGAAAAGGAAAGAGTGGTTTCATATTATCAACATGATACAATTGCTTGGTTGCATTAAAGAAAATCCCTGTGGTTTGAGATCAGTAGGGAATGGGTCTTATTAATTAGTTAAAGTCAGTGTGTCTTCTTAGTTTTATGTTTCTTGTTATATCTAATGTGTAGTCTTATCTGTTGAAATGTTCACTGTTATGTTTTAATTTTGAAATTTGGGGAATTGTAGGGCAGCATACAAAGGGTTTGCTGATTGTATCCGTCTTCTTCTATTTTTGGATGCATATCGAGGACGTCAAGATAAAGAAGGTACTTGTGCTAACTGCTAAATTTTGAGATATCTATGCATTCTTGTCACTTATTGAGTATGCAGTATTTAATCCATTCTTATTGTATACTAAAATTTTCTTTCATTGAATTGCTTGTATTTAGGTTGCACCCCTCTCCATTGGGCTGCCATTCGGGGGAATTTGGAGGCATGTACGGTATTGGTACAGGCTGGAAAGAAAGAAGACCTAATTGTGGCTGATAACACCGGTCTCACCCCAGCACAGTTGGCTGCAGACAAAAACCTTAGACAAGTTGCCTTTTTCCTTGTAGGTGTTGCACTCCGAACTTGTTTTGATTTGTGAAAAGTTTGTTTCTTTGTTACCTGAATTTTTTTCAGCATTTTTGTTGTCATATTAACCATGGCCACTTAACTTGATGCGGTAGTATTTGTGTATAATTTACAAAGTTATTATGATATTATCTTTCTAGACATGAATACATTTCCGGGTAGATTATATACGCGGCTATTTTTTGGGAGGGATCTTTTTGTAGGAAACTGAAAAAGAAAGGCATTAGGTTATTATTTTGTGAAGACGAGAATATTTGCTCTTGATCATTTGATATTGCTGATTGTCTAATTTCGCGATGTAATTCATTCTTTGTGGAATGCATGCACAGCATCCACTTCTTTCGGTTTCTTTAACAAGTAACAAATTATTTTTCCTTGTCAAAAAAAGAGGGGAAAAATTATGTGTGGGTGTGGCTATTTACTGAACACTCAATTGATTGATTCAATATTGTGATTCTTGAGGGATAGGTTCTTCATGTTATCTCTAAGTGTATTCTTGAGGGTTCTAAGTCTATAGGAGTTGGTTGAACAAGCATTTACTGTAGCGTATGAGTCCTACTATTGAAGCTTTACGGGATATCAGTAGTGAGTATTTTCTTATGTTCCTCTCATGACTGGTATGATTCTTTTAGAATTTTCTTTTGAAGTTCAGTATGGCACACGTCTAGGCATCTAGTCACTATTATAAATACCATTATGAGGTCGGCACGAGTGGTATATTTCCTTATGCTCCAAACAGAACAGCTGATCTGTTGGAATTGTACTGTTAAAATTTCAATCTGCCTTTGCCCAAAATGCTTCTAACATTCCATAGAGTGCCTGCTGCAGGTAGGGGCTTTTTTTGGGTAATATGCCGTACAAATGACATAAAATTTGGCCAAGCAACAACTTTGACTGGGCGCCCCCCTGGGCTTTGTCACTGAAATAGTATTGATTGATAGATCATAGGCACCATGGTGTGTACCATAGCCATTCAGGTGGAAAACCGGAATGGGTTCTGGTGCCTTCTTGATAGCTTGTTTCTACTGGGTTTCTTAATTTTAAAGGCCATGTGCTTTGCATATCATTTTGTAATTTGCAAATCAGTTCTGAGCTTGATTTGATTTTGAGAGGAATTGGATTTTTGACTGTCATTTTATGATACCGCTGGATTTCTCCACCGGCTGGGCACTGGAAATAAGTAGTCAATTGTTTGTTAAATGGCAAGCTTATTGTCCTGAATGCACTTCTGTTTTCTCTTGATAAGAAAAAAAAGAATGTATATGGATATATAGCAAGAACAAAAGGTTGGATGCAAAGCTAACATCTTACGAAGGTTGTAGACATTTAATACAGAAAGTATCCATAAAATCTATATCGGGGTCCTCTATGGGGTGATTGCATGCATCTGCTACTGATATCTCCCACCTACTCTTTGTTGATGATATGATTATCTTCTGTGATAATGAGTGTGAGCAAATAGTGAACTTGCGTGGCATTCTTATATGTTTTAAGGTGTTGTCTGGACTAAGAGGCAATTTGTCGAAGAGCTCTATCTTACCAGTTGGGCAAGTGGACAATATCCAATTGCTTGCAGGTATTCTAGGTTGCTCTATTAATTCTTTTCCAACATCCTATCTAGGTCTCCCTCTTGATGCAGAATATAGGATAAATCCATTTGGGAACCTGTAGTTGAGCGTTTTGAGAGTACACTATTTGGGTGGAAATCAAAATATCTTTCCAGAGGGGGGAGTCTGACACTTATTAAAAGTGTTTTGTCGAGCATTCCAGCTTGTTTTCTCTCACTCTAAGAAGCACGGACATCGACACGTGACACGGATACGATACGACTCCGACACGTGGACACGGGATTTTACATAAAAGTAAGACACGACACGTATAGTAGACACGTAGTGGTTAGAAAATATTTATTCTATTACCTATGTATTTATAATTTGTTATACGTCTTTATTTTTGATAGGGTTGTGTTTGGATGAGTACAATAGCAAATTGCTTATAATATGTGCATTCTATAACTATCAATAATATCACCTACTTTCATCATACTATCTATATGTTTTGCTTGTGTTTGATAGTGTCCGAGAGTGTCAATGTCCGACACGTGTGAGACACATATAGGTGATGCCGTGGGGAGTGTTCGTGCTTCTTAGCTCTCTCTCTTCCCTGTACCAGTCTCGGTGGCAAATAAGTTAGAAGCTATTCAGAGAATTTCTTTGGAGGTGTTTTGGTAGTGACCTCAAATTTCTTCTTGTTAGATGGAATATTATCAAGAATCCCATACCTGAGGGGGGATTAGGTGTTAGGGATCGTAAACTCTTTAATGAGGCATTGCCCGACAATTGGCTATGGGATACATGAATGAGAAGGATAGCCTTTGGAGAAGGGTGGTTAGGAGCAAGTATGGTGATAATGGTCTTGGTTGGTATCCCTCTAAACCAAGTGGTGCTTATGGGCAAAGTTTGTGGAGATTCATTCACAAAGGATGGGGAAGATTTTATCATCATTTTTCCTTCGAGGTTGGTGTTGGTTCTTCTATTTTGTTTGGGCACGATCATTGGTGTAAGGAGGGTCCTCTACGAGATCTCTTCCTCTCTCTTTTATGCGCTTGCTATGAATAGAGATGCTACTATTGCATATTATTCTCAATGTGGGCCTGGCACTATTGTGTGATCTCCTGTTTTCATCTGTGATGCTTTGGTTGATGACACTACTCTTGCACCTTTCTTAGCAAGTTGAGTGAGATTACACCCCAGGATTCACCTGATGTGGTTACTTGGGATCTCAACTTTAAAGGAGTTTTCACTATCAAATCTTATTATTTAAAGTTCCTCTCTTATTCTGTCTTCGCTATGAAATCTAGCTCTTTGGGGCGGTTCCCTTAGAAAATTATTTGGAAGAATTTAACTCCCCAGTTTTTGTGTGGGAAGTTTCGCATGGGAGTATTTTGACATTTGATAATTTATAAAAGAAGGAATTATCTTGGTGAATAGATGCCCTATGTGCGAAGAGGATTTGGAGTCTTGCGATCACTTGTTGTTGCGTTGTCAATTTGCAAGGGCTCTTTGGGAGTTATCCTATAGTTGCTTGGGGGTTTTTTTTTGGGTTGTTTATGATTCTGTGAGGAATCATCTTTTGGCTTGGGAGGGTGCTTTTGGCAAGAAAGTTAAAGAGAAAAGTGTCTTATTGATCCCACGTGGGATTTTTTGGACTTCTTGGAGAGAGAGAAACAAAAGAGTCTTTGAAGGAGCAGAGACGTCTCTTCAACGAATCAAAGATATTATTATCAAGGCTCTTTTTTCCTGGGGTAGCGGGAACTTTTGCCAATCTTCTTTTGATGTAATCGATTTTGTGGATATGTTCCATCTTGGGTGTACATAACCCTTTTGTAGGATGCGTGTGCATCCTTCCTTTTGTACATATTTCATTTATATATATTTTACTCTTTTTCTTTATTAAAGAAAAACAGAAAGTATCCACAAAGTCTACAAGATCAAAGGAAGAATAACAAGAGTTGCCCCTATCCCAAAAATACCGAGTCTTGAATGCCCTTGTGTTATCTTGATATATAATGTAGATATTATTCCCCTAACTATCGATATATAATGTAGATATTATTCCCCTAACTATCAACTTTTGCAATGGTATCTTTAAAAGCTGTTGTCGGAGACTTGGTTTTGAATCCCCTTATATCAGTCTCTGGGCCTCCCTTCCTC
>JACYFF010031955.1:117328932-117361476 GCA_017589665.1 Selenicereus undatus | reverse complement strand
CCCCCCCCCCCCCCCCGGCCCCCGCAGAGGGAAGGGGGGTTCTCAATATGATATCCTGTTAACTGTAGAAAATGCACATAAAGTATATGTTGAAAACAGAGAGCACATACCGGCCATTTGACAGCATGCTGCTCGTTTTATTCTCTTATCTAGAATAGAATAAAATATTCGTTAAAAACATTCTGAAGGATCGATAGGAGCATATAGTCACCGTTTTCACAATAGTCTGTTCATATTATAAGAAATCAAAAAATTGTGTGAAATTGTCTTCATTTTTGCATATATAGAGATTTTCACCATTTTAGCCCCAAAACTAATTAGAGGTTGTACTTATTTGTGTAATCCATTTCAGTTAGCATGATATCTTCATTGGCTTCATCTTGCAGATTTCAACGGCAAATCTAAAGAGCCTGAAAACTACTATTATGGTGGAAAAGTAGTAAACTGCTGTTATGGTGGTGTATAGTACAATCTAAACTGCCTAAAATGATATCAGAATAAGTTAAAATTTTTCTGAGGAGCAAGAGCACTTAGTGACCACTTAGGCAACTTCTTGGACATTATTTGCAAAATTCCGAAAACAGCGCATAATTCTTCCCTTCAGTTTTGGGTCCCGAGAGGGTCTGACCACTTTATGAATGAATTTTCTGAGGAGAGCTCCTGGTACTAAAAGAATTTCATTGATGCTTATGGTCTCAGGACATTTCCCGGTACTTCTTAAAGAATTTAAATGGCGCGTATATGTGATTCCACAAGGCCACAAAAACAAGCCTTATTATGGCTTAAAATATCCTCTATAATTTATTTTTTTATACTAGACCCAAACACCATGGACAATTGTTGAGGGGTCAGTAGGAGCATACGTCTCCATTATACATCTTCCCATGAATTTTTTGAATTCTTGAAATTCTTGTTTCACTGCCTTCACTTGTGGTTCATGAGAGGCTGTGGCTGCTTACTTGAAAACCTCATAGTGTGCTATAAATCACTCAAAATTTCAATGGGCATAGTTTTAGCACAATCAAGGTTTGGAAGTGTGATTCCATAAAGCCATAAAAAAGAGAATCACTGTGGGGTGTAAAGTGCCCTGTACACTATCCAGGTGCACATAGAATATCTCTGAGCATTTTGAGATGTGAGTAGGGGCACATAGTCACCATTTAACCACTTCTGAATGTTTTTTTCCAAAAAAATCAAAAAGTTTAGAGGCTAAAACAGGTGTTTACTAACCTTTATTTTTGGGTTCTCGGTACTTGTTGTGCCTCCGAAACCTCAGATGAGGTTCAGACGCCCCTTCAAACAATTTCAATGCCAGTAATGGTTCCATTGGTACCATCTTTTAGATTTTAAATGGGATCCAAAAACGCCCAAAAATGTACAATTGTGGTGTATAATGCCAGACTAAATGGTCTTGAGTGGTCCTAAATTAGCCTTAAACTTTTTAGGGGGTGGGAGCACTCAGTCACCACCTGACGATTCCTTGGGCATTATTCCTAAAATCCACAAGACAATATATAATAACCTTAATTTTGGGTTTGGAGAGGCTTTGTGAACTCTCTACCTTCGAGAATTCTCTTCTTAATATTTTCCTAAAGAATTTTAGTGACCCACATGGTGTCATTAGCTCCATGCCTCCATCCTTGTTGATTTTGGAGTGTCATTCTAGAAGCCACCCTCCCCCTTCCCCCCTCTGCAAACAAAAAACCAGTAGAACAGAGCATTCTGGTGATGTCTTCTGCATAGTATCTTATGAGTTATCCTATCCAAAATGGACTTAAAGCTCTCTGCCCAATTTAAAGGGGCTATAGAATCAGACAGTCATCATTTGCGATCCTTGGCATCTACTTGATTATTTTCTCCGAATTTAGAAGATTTTGTACTAATATTTCTTTCAAAGGGGCTATAGAATCGGACAGTCCTCATTTGGCATCATTGGCATCTACTCGAGTATTTTTTTTTTTTCCAAATTCAGATGAGTTTGTACTAATATTTCTTTCATGTTGGGACCCTCAGAGGCTTTGGCACTTTTACCTAGAAAACATCTCAGTTTAGGACCTTATATATGTTCCTCTCAGCAATTCCAATTGACACCATAGCTTAGCTTCATAATGTTTTTATTTTAAAGCGTGATTTTCAAGCTCCATGGAAACAGGTACAGTGGTGGCATGAATGCTGTCAAAACTTTCCATACTGAACGTAAAGTATCTTTGAAAAATTTGAGTGTCAATACGAGTGCTTAAGTCATTGTTAGCAACTTTTCCGTTGTGGTCCTAAGAATGCTGAAACTGTTTTTAATAGCATCCATTTAGGGATCTGAACAAGCTGTGCAACTATACCTCATAAACCTTAGAGGTAGATGTCCAAACTTTGTGCTCAAACATAAAGCTTTGTGAACCTCTTTTGCATGGATTTGAATATTTCAGTTTGATAAAATCCATGTAGCCAACCTGCCAATTCCATAGGTTGTATATTACTTTCTACAGTGGCCTTACCGGTCTTGAGAGTAACTCTGAGCGTTTGTTTTTCATACTAGTCATCTTAATTGGTACTTGTGGACTAGGATTTGCTCATTGGTTTGAATCTTCCCCTAAAATTTCTTGATATCCTGGAGAAAATAAAGACTGTTTCTTTTCTTATTTTCCCAGTCATTTATTGCAAGGGTATTTGAGCTTGAATGACTTTGCCTTTTTAGTGCACTGGGCACTGATGAAGGTTAAATGGTGAATACAGAATTGCGGTCTATCTTTGCATGACTTCCCTTTCTTTTGTGCAGATATCCCGCAATGTAACCACAAATGAGATGGCAAATGCAATGCGATATGGCTATTTAAGGGGTCCCGGTGGTCGGTTTAGAAATCCCTATGATCATGGGATTAGAAAGAATTGCTCAGATTTCTTTATGAAGGGCTACAATGAAGATGTGGAATGTGTCGAAGAATCAGCCCATGATGAGGGGATCAGAATGGTGCAGATGGCTAGCAACCCGAGCCTACAAAATGGGTTGGTGCACTCTCATCAAACGAATGGCAATGGTCATGTTGCTATTAATGTCAACCCAAAAGGTGCACATGGGCATGGCCATTCTCATTGTAATCATCACCACAGTCATGGAAGAACAAGTGCTCCTGTGGGTTTGGGTTTGGGTTTGGGCCTTGGAAGAAGCAGTTCCAGATCAGTCGCAGCATCATGATACATGCTTATTTTGAATGGAAGTTGTTATACACCTGTATATGATGACTTGTGTAACTGCAGAGCGAGTTTCTAGAGCTACAAATATTGTGTTCCATTCTTTGTCAATCATCAAAATTTACGATTTTTTGTCATGATATTGCTCAGCCATATAATTCTTGCTGCATTTGCGAGGATTCGAAGTACATGAATCCAGTTTTTGCAGCAATGAAGATGGGGGAGGTGATTTTGTTTCAATGTTGTTTGGTAGTCCTTGATTGATGCATCTGAGATGGAAGGCCTCCAGAAAGAGTATACGTTTTGACTTTCTAGTGATTGTTCAAAGTTAGGTGTGGTTGCCGTATTTTGCACGTTGTAAATTGTGATTTTCTTGAAGCGTCCTTATATTTCTATCCTGACTCATGTGAACCCATATCCTTTGCTACAGGTTCTTCTCATTAGTAAGACTTACAGACCAACATGACACTAAAGAGTGATAAACTAAATAGTTGACATTAGGAATTATAAAATAAATTGATTTGTAGTTGGCAATAATATTGTTTTGAAGAAGATCTATTGGCAATTATATGATTGTAAGTAAATGGCGAACTACAATCATATATATTTTCAAGTAGAATATGTATATTTTCAAGTATGTCCATAGGCACGGAATTACAATCATATATTGTAGACAATTTTGAATAATGGCGACCTTTTTATTCAACTTTTATATATAATCTTATAACATTAACAACACCACCACCTCCCAGTATGAGTCCCGCTTTTGCGGGGTCTGGAGATATATAATCCTCTAACTTGTACTTAATATTTGACAACGTTTTCAAAGAGAGACGTGATTCAAATTAAACTCATCATTATCCTCCAACATGAGTCTCGCTTCAGTATGATCTGCGGAGATATAGAAATAGACAATTCTATTATAGTAATAATTCCTCTTACACTTTCTGGATACTATTATCGATGTTACAAATCATAATAACTCATCATTTGTCCTCCCTACTTGATACTTGCAGAATACCGATAATGATTGGATTGCAATTTCAATTTTGTCTATTGATTCTTATGTGTTTTATCTATCTTGCCCTGTGCATCCCATCTTTATTTTGTGTAACGTTATTTTTCTTTGTTCTTTGTTATTTTTATTGTTTTGCCACCCCATCCTAACACATGACCAAAAGATTTTAATTTTTTTCCCCCCTTTTTAGAGCATTGGCAGCAGATGACACGTGAGGCATGGGTGAGGCCCGCGTGTCACATGCGTGCCAAATGTTTTGTGTGTTATAAAGTGGGTCCATGATAAATATTTTTATTGGATGATTAAAATTAAGTTTCATTTATTGAAGAAGTGATAGAACGTAAGTTCCAAAATTATAAAACTTTTACTGACGGGGCAGATTAGAGTTCTCAAAATTGGAACTCTATTAAGAATGCTCTTACGACTTCGAAAAGCAGTTCCGCAGACTCAGCACGGTCCAATCCTCAATCTGTGCAGCCTTTGTTTTATCCAAAGTCGAAACATGATCTGCGAAATCTGATTGGTCGGATTGACGTGGTCGTCCGTGGCGTCGTCGCACCTGATAGCAACTCTGCGACCCAGAGCAGCTTGGTCCTCAGTACAACGCCGATACCGTCTTTCTCTCTCTTGGCCGGAGCTTTTGGGCTAGGGTTTGGTTGAAGATGGGGAAGATCACATCGCTATTGTTGATCACTGTATGTTTTTCCTTGTATTTGTCGATCCATGAGACCTCTGCTGATCAAGTTTTCGCACCTCCAGCAGGTAAATCATTTCATCTTCATTTTCTCACCTTGAAGTTTCAATCTTTGTTGCCCAATGTATATTTGAATTTGATGCTTCTTATATAGCTTGTTTTTATCGCTTTGCTATGATATGAAGTTTATGGGTTTCAATTTTATCTCCTGGCATTGCAAACCAGGATACCCAAATTGGGAGAAAAATTGTTTTTTTTTTTTAATCTGTTATTAAGTTCATACGAGATAGAGATTTGCTTTATAGGCGTGTTACTGTATTGGAAACAAGGGTTGCTTGTTCTTTCATTTCTTTTGCTTGGTGGATTGGACTGATTGGTGATACATGGGTGTGGAGGTTTAGCCTTAGTTCTACATTTGATAATAGCTTTTAGAAGCAACACTGAATGGAATTGGAATAGCTTCATGAAATTTGATCCTGAATGATGAAGGATATGGTTAACTTAGGAAGTTTTACAGGTACTTTCACATTCTGTGGTGGAAGATGTTTAATTCTGCTGCATTGGAGCTCTTATATCATGAATGTTGTTCAAAGGCAGTTTTGAGGGTCAACAACCAGAATTAGAGCCTTCTTGGACTTGAAGGGAGACTGTTCGGTCGTTTGGCTGAATGCTTTCACCCCCCCCCCCCCAAAATCTCCATACTGTTGATGCTTCAAGACGTTGGATATTAAGAGTTTAGTCTCATGATTGCTGAAGTTTGGACCTCCGTTCACGCAAGTTCTCTCATTAATGATTCTCCTCTAGGTATTGCCATAATTTGTGTAGAAAAGGAGGATTGCAAAATGTCTCACTAACCTCCATCTCCCCCTCCCCTCAGGGGGGCTGGGGGGGGGGGGGGGGGAGGATAAAGGACAGCGAACAGGTGCATGCTTCTTAATTGTTGTAAATGAACAGCACGTAGAAGGTCAATATATGCCTTGTTTGCAACATAGTCCCATTTCCAACCACATGCAGTAGCATCTAGCAGAGTTGGTTTTCTTTCATTAGTTAATGACATGTAAGTTTTAATAGCATTTGACATTCTCTGTTCCACTTTGAGTCATAGGACATGCTAGCCCAGCCTTTTCAATGTCAAAACAACTTGGATTTATTAAAGAAACTTACGAGCTGTTTATTGTTCAATGCAGGTGGGGGCCTTGATCGCAGCTCACGTGAACCAAAATACAAGATTGAGTTTCATTCAGAAGACTCCCCATATAATCCTGTAAGCAAGCTGAAACTTTTTGCACGATCTTGTTGCTGTTATTTACTATGTCTTTAGGTCTTAGTACTTCCTAATGATCTGCTGGCTACTATAGGGAAGTGAGTGATTTTTTGTTTTATTTTCCATATTAATCTCCAACTTTCAATAATATTTTAGATGACAATTATCATTATGAGTTCTTTTTCAAGAGTTAATCTGTTAGTGTTAGTGAGTGACTTCCGTTCACCTCTTATAGATGCATTCCATTGTTGCCAGGTATGTAAGATTAGCAAGTTTTCACTTGGTAGTTGGCATGTTCTTTGACTGGGTAATTGTGGATTAGGCAAATGGCGTTGGAGTCATGGACTTAGTGTGTGTTTGTCTTGTTCATTTCAAATTTAATGGCTGGGTTTTTAGTCTTCCATAATTCACATAAATGTTCCATTCGGATAGTTATTTGTCCCCCCCCCTCCCCTTTTTTTATGCAGTCATGATTCTCATACTACTTCATATGCGTATTTAGTGGTTGCAAGTTATAATTCAGTCCTCTTGATTAGGGTTCCTGTATCGTATAATAGGTAGTCCAAGTCTTAGAGCCCTGTTCATATAGTTTTCAGGACCACTGATGTAATGTTTATGGTAGCATCAGTAAATTGTTCTGTGACATTCAAGATACATAAGAGTGGAAAGAACTGAGGCCCTTTGGTGTATGTGAATATTCTCTTTTGTGTGTTTGCTATGGTTTGTGTATTCACATTCATTAGTCCATAACAACTAAGTCCCTGCTGCCAGAGCAGTTCTGTGTGTATATTTGGAGGGTACGTTGATTATTAATTGTGTGCACTAATTAAATGCTGGGGCACATTTTTATGCATAAGGTGGTGACAGTGCTTATATTGACATACAGGATGACGAGCAGGAGGCTGTCTTCATGCCAAATACAAATGGAAAGAATTATCTCTGCTTTCTTCCCAAGGCTGAGAAGCCTAAGAGCGGAAAGCTGGCCACCCAACATAACACTAGTAGCATGATTATGGAAAGTGAGAAGCGGGTGAAAGTGAAGACTCCAGATGAGCTACTGGAAGTAATGGATGAGCATTGTTTTCTTCGGGTTAGTATTGAGTATCTATGGCATTTGTATGTGGAACAGATGGGTGCTGAGTGACCATATTATTTATTCAAATCTGTTTAGAATTGAAGAGATGAAAAATGTGTGTAACCATAAGATTTCGGATGTATGTGCTTTGCCAGACAAAAGCAAGTAAAATGCTGATGCTTCATTTGAGTGTCTTTGCAGCTTTCATCCAATAGTAACTTCTGCAGTAGAACTAAGTTTTTTGGAGGACTTTCTATAAGATGAGGCATGTTTTGGTGCTTCAAGGCTTTGTTCTTGCTGAAGAAACCCATCTTTTCTTATGATAGTAATGCTTTTGCTGGGAGGGGAGGCTGCGTATTTTTCATGTGATATGAGGTTTTTAATTATTATCTGAAGCAATTTTTAAAATTTTTTTTTTAACCCCTTGCAGCAAGAGACTTGGTGGACATATGAATATTGTCATAAGAAGCATTTGCGGCAATTCCACTTGGAAGATGATAAGGTAGATCCATAATTTACTCAGTTTGTTGGGATGTTACCTTGTTCTAGTGGTCATTAATATGCTTGCTAGCCACATGTGTGACTTTATGAGTACATCAAACTGCTACTCCATAGTAGCCAGTAGGCCACTACTATTATTAAGATGGAGTTGCTTGTGTTTTGATAATCGCTATTTGTTCGTTAATTGTTGTTATATTCAATCATCCAATGTCTTTGGTACTCTCCGTACCAATATTGATATGCTCATGTTGATATGTCCAGCTATTAATTGTCTTTTAGATAGGTAAGGTAATATTACATATACCTTCCTCTCCGTGGGCTGATTCCTTTCCTCTGGTTGGTCTTTTGTTTGTTTTGTGCAAAACTTGCATTTTATTCTTGGATCTTGTACGGGTTTGTACTCACATGAACACGGTGATGCAGGCAGTTCAGGAGTTTTTCCTGGGATATTATGACCCCGAAGCGACAGCTGCATATAACCAGAATCTTTCTGATGTTTCTATATTAAAAGATCCACGTTCGAAAGATGCATCTCACAGGTATGATCAGCTGAAAGAAAGACACGGGATTTTTGGGGGGGTTTTTTCCCTCTTGGGGGGATGGGGGGGTGTTCTAGATACCAGCGATGATACGTGTATTGGAGGAATACACTTAACATTACATGGATCGCTTTATGCAGGTATCATTCTCACCAATTCACTAATGGAACAACTTGTGATCTAACAAATCTGCCTCGGGAAACAGAGGTATGGGGAATAGTTTGCTTAATTCCCCATTGTTCTTTGCTCAATGTGCACTCATCCTCTTCCCTTGCCCCTTCCAGGTTAGATTTGTGTGTGCTGAGGGAAGAACTATGATAAACTCTATTACAGAGTTATCCACATGCAAATATGCACTTACCGTTCAGTCTCAAATTCTTTGCGCACATCCGTAAGTCTCTCTCAGTCTCTATTTTGCTCTCTCTCAATTGCAGAGGACATTTCCATCGATCCTATACTTTTAAAAAAACACATTGACGCTTCTAGAAGAGGGAAGACTTTAATCAGGCATTTTACTTGAGTCTGTTGAGACAGATTTGTGATGATGCTGCTGCTTCAGCTCCAACTCTATTCCTTGTCCTTGCAGGCTTTTCCAAGAAGAGCGACCGGTTTGGCACGCAATTCATTGTAATTTGCTTCGTGATGATGCTGAAGTGATAAAAGCAGAAGAAGATAATCAGCATGGCAAGCAAATTAAAATGGTCAGAGACATCGAATATCCGTTTAATATTGATGCAGATGACAATGCAGTGTAGAACGTCCTGTACAATTGAGTATTTTCAGGGAAAGCCGAAAGGAAAAAAAAGGGGGGAAAGAACCATACACTGACAGTGAAACATAGATGACTGTATTCTTGTACAATTTCTCCGAGTTAGTTCAACAGCTTTCAGCATTCATTGTTAGTGTTCAGAAGCTTTGGTCATTCTTGCGCTCCTTTGTACCATTCATTTCCTAATTGCTTTCGACATGTCGAGTCACGGTTGGGGGATATACGTGTAGACAACCTTGTATATGAAACGAAATAATTGAAAAGCTTATTGTCATCATCATTAACCAAAAATTAAAAGAACAAAACGAAATAAAGGTGACAAAAAATTTATATATAGATCGTAATAAATGTAAAACCTTTACAACAGTTTGTGGGTCTCTGTCCAAAAAAAGAACAAAAAACTTGTGCACCTCTATGCGTCACGTCTACTCTTACCACGGCAGCACTTGATGTAATTGGTGATAGGATTCTTGTTAATTCATCTACAATGTCACGAACTCAACATACAGAATACATACAATTTTCGTTTGTTTTTTTTCATTTAAAAATGCCTTAAATTAAAAAATCCATCTTCAATAGACTCTCCTTCTCATCCTCAAAATTGAGAAAGTACTTAATTTTTATAAATAATCAAAGCCTATAAATTTTCTAAAGATTTCTTTTTATTCGAAAAAAACAAAAAATCGGTGCAGCTCTGATTTTAAAAAAAATAAAATAAATTTGTTGCAGCCCACTAAAGGAAACCAATAACATAAAAGGAATTATCCAGAAAATCATTAGGCTTTACTACAAAAAGAAAAGAAAATCATAAATCCATTAAATAAAAAAGAAGAAAAAATCTACCCAAATCCAATCGAACACATGAACCCTAATTTTTGTCTAGCGTTGGCCCCCCTATTTGTTCTGGTCCAAAAAAGAACCCTACTTTACACCCACTCTTCTCAATCTCTCCTTTCAAGCGGAAGCAGCACAATCAGTGAAGTATCACACTCTCTCTGCTGTCTCTGGCTCTCTCTAGGTATCTGACTTTTCTCCCCTTAATTTTCTTTTTCTTTTTTCTTTTTTCTTTCTCTCTCTCTTTTTTTGTTCCTTTTTTGTCTGTTTCTCATTCTCTCTCTACTCTCTTGCTCCTAATTTCCCTATTTTCTGTTTTCCCTTTTCTTTGTCCAAGCATACATACAGGGTTTTGGAGCTATGGAGGTAGTAGGGTTTTACAGCTCTGAAGTTGGCAAAGAGATGGCTTGCTTTGCCATGGAATCCATGGTGGCCGACACCCTTTTGCTTGCTGGGAAATCTCTTGCTTGCCTTTTGCTGATGGTATACCTTCAATTCTCTCTCTTTCTGTTGTCCCCTCCCTGTTTGTTTTGTGGGTAATTACAAGTTCGAGTTTTTATGGCTGATTGACATGTTTGGCTTGCTTAATTAGTTGCTTTTAGGGTTGATATTGTTCATCCTGTTCAAATTCATGCTCTTTGCTTTGTAGTGTGGTGAATATTGGGTGTGCTTTATTGGGGTTTTTAATTTGCTACTTGTGTTTGGTAAAAAGATCTAATTTTTATGCAGTAGCTACTAGCTAGTATTCTTATTCTGTCTGCCTCCCTCCCTCCCTCTCCCTCTGTCTGAGGTTATGCTTTTGTACTTTATCTGGGATGTACGATTTGCTTATCTGGGGATATATACTTTTGTTCGTATAGTGTGAATCTAGGGATTACATAGTGCTGTGATTTCGTTCTGTACATCCACCATGCCTTGTTCTTTCTAGGTTTTTTTTGACAGTACAGGGAGCTTTTGTGTGCGTGTGAGAGAGAGGGAGAGAGAGAGAGAGAGCACCTCACTTGCAAACTGGTCCTTGAGATGGTTCTTTCTTTTTGTTTATCTCTTCTGTTTTGGTGAAGAGGAATGCTCATATTTGCTTCTGTTTTGATGGCATTTGGTATACTGCTTGATCGTACTGAATATGTAAGCTATGATAGATGTCTATGACTTGCAATCGTGTAGTTTAGATTGCTAGGAGCACATAATTTTTTTTTAAAAAAAAATCTTTTTTTCTTGGGCTTATAGCATTATTTCCTCGCAATTCTTTGGACTCAAATTGTTGGTGCTTGCGTTGATTTTTGTTGTTACAAATGTATTTTATTCCCACGACAAAAGGACAATGTCTCGTCAAATACGAAAGGAACAATGTATTCCTTTATGTTAAATGCAGAAAGGTTTTTGTAAAGATTCCAATGATGCGGTTGCTGTTGGTTTGCGTTCCTTATCAATAAATATCCGCGGACTAGACTGTTCTCTATGGTACATGTTAATTAAAGGGTCTACTCTTTATTCCAAAAGACTTTATCTCTGGTTTTTTGTTGATTTATTTATGATCGACAGTCCCCCTCTAGGTCATTCATTTCTTCTGTTTTTCGCTCAAGTGATGATTAATCCCAATGATATGAGCTTCCATTTTCTTGGGATGAATTTTCTTGGCAATTACTTGTTGGCACTATGCAAAGCTTTTTTTGTGCTTGTCTGTACTGTGTCCTAAATCTGTATGATTGAATTGTAATTTGTAGTTCACAAACTATAATTCACTCTATGAAGTGGAATGTTAGGGGTATTATTTTTGGCGGAAGCAATTGCGTAGTAAGGACTGAATGAATCTAACAGGAATGGATTTTACCCATCCTTCTTATTCGGGGTCTCGGGTTTATGAGAGGATCTTCCTGCATTTTTGCAAGAAATGTGTCATTTTGCCCTGGTTTTTCTTGTATTCTTGATGATATTTCTAATTTCTGTTAACCTGAATTTTAAACTAGGTTTTTACTAAAATAGAACTTGCAAGGGCTAAAACCATTGTGGATCCAAAAAATTTTGTACAAGAGTATCCCTCTTTTGAACTTCCTAGAGTATGATACAAAAATTTTGTACAACAGTATCCCTCTTTTGAACTCCCAAGAGTTTGATACCAATGAGTTTCTATGGGTGTCCCCGTAAAAATTTTATGAATTTTAAAGTTTTCAATTTTTCCATGACTCCTGGTTGAAAGTGACACCCATTCCCAACAGCAAAAAACTTGCTACTAGCCTAGAGTACGCTTACCCTAGTCACAACCACCCCCCCCCCTCTTTCTTGCAAATTCTGTTGGGAGTTTCTTGTGTGTGTGTGTTTTTTTTGGGGGGGGGGCGGTTTCCACTTAAGGGAATTTGGGGGGTGTTACTTCCGAATTGCTGCCTAATCCACGTGATGATTGCGACTGATAATAATTCTCACAGTTTGCTTCCTATTTCTTCGGTTATGCTGGACCGGATACACCTTGTAGTGTGTATTGCATGTTGTATATTGCACATTTCATATTGCATAGGAGAAAAGTCAAAGTTGTTCCATATTCATGTATTATTCTTACTGTAAACCATGAATGGATTGCCATGTTACCACTCATTTCATGTTAGATTCCATTCCTTTCAAAATTCGTACTTATTAAGCATGGTTCATAAGAGTTGTTGGATTATCCATATTTAGGGCTGCATATGGCCGTATGCTGTATCTGACAAGTATTAATATTATGTAATATTGATTCAGACAGGAGCTCTGCTGGGTGGCACTGGTGAGCCATCTCGTTTGGATGCTATTGAGAATAGGTATTATGATCACCTTGCAGCTCCTATGGATTTTCCATTGTTATTGCTATGACGATTTGCTGATTGAACCAGTTTAATATATCTGTGTAGGTTTCCCATAGATGAGCTGCAGAGAAAAGAGCGACCTGGCCCTGAGAACCAGGATGGTAGTGACACAGAGGAAGACGATGAGGAAGACGAAGATGGTGCAGATGATCAAGATGATGAGGACGATGAGGATTTCTCCAGAGGGGAAGGTGGGGATGATGATGATGATGATGATGAAGGGGATCCCGAGGATGGGCCGGAGGCCAATGGTGATGGGGGAAGTGATGACGATGATGACGAGGATGGAGATGAAGATGACGACGATGAGGAGAATGATGATGAAGAAGAGGACGACGAGGAGGAAGATGACCAACCTCCCGCAAAGAAGAGGAAGTGAACGCGATTCTGGATTTTATTAGTTTTTTTTTACCCCCCTTTTCCAATTTCATGCCCTTCCTGTGTAGGAGTTGAGAGTAGAGGCAGGGAGGGAACAACTCGATTATGTCTTATCTGGTGTGGGTGGTGGGTGTGGCATTCACAGCTTTGTTACAACTAAGAGACATTTTGTGGCTCTATTGTGTCACCCCATTGTTGTGATCACATTGTAGAATGTTTTACTGTTCTGAATATGTATGTTTCCTTTTATTCTATGTTCTGTCAGGTTTGCGGAGACTCTGGCCATTGGGTTTGGTAGGTTAACCCAGTGGATTTGATAATTATCAGATATTGTTGTTAGCTGCCACCCTTTTGCTCTCATGCCTGCCTGAACAGAATTACCTAGTAATATTTTTGTCAACAGGGCTATTATTCTAGGTGTCAAGTCAATGCAGCAAGATTTATATATAGAGTAAATTAATGTTGAATCATGCGAGGGTTTTTGCTATAGCTTTACTTTTAAACTGATTCAAAACAAGAATGTATTTGAATATTCTTGATTCAATCCATTGAACAAGGCTTACGATATTGTGATGAATCTAACTGCTAATAAGTAATATATTTTCTACTGGTTGCCTGTACAATTCTGTCACCCCCACAACAAGAAGTAACGCTCAATCCATTCTGTTGTGAAATTGAATCAAGCAATTGGCTGGAGTTGGGTTATAATTCATTCTCTGAACAACAGCAAGTCTTTTCTCAAAGGAATGAATGCATTATTATTGATTTTAGCTTTCCAACAAATTGAAGAAACACACATACGTTGCAGTTTTCTTCCTTTGAACAGCTGTTTATCACATTCAATTAGATAATTAACCCCAAAAATGAAACCCCTTTTCCCCCTCAATGTAACCCCCAAAGGCATGAATTCATCAATCCGTTTCACCAATGAAAATTTGCCTATAAATACATAAGCTTCCATCACAATCTTTACAGCATAAAGTCACAAAAACCAGCAAATCACTCACAAAACCAACCCAATGGCATCAGCAAATTCAACCTCGACATTCAAGCCTTGCTTGATCCTCTTCATTTCCTGCATTTTGATCCTCACCTCAATCCGAACATCCCACGCAGCTCCAGATAACAATAGCAACCTTGACACCACCAAAAGCAAGAACGAGCCATCTTCTAATTGGTACGATCAAAAGCAAGTGCTGCCTGTTGACCCATTAGAATGCATGGACTCATTCAGACAGGCAGGGGTATGTCTGACTGATTTTTGGACCAACTTAGGGAGGCCTTCTGCGTCCTGCTGTGAGGCACTGAAGAAGATTGACTCAAGCTGTTTGTCGGCATTGATGCCTTTGCTTAGCCCATACATTGGTCCTATGTTGGATGGCCTGTGTAACGCGGCTGGTGGCAGTGGCGCTTTTCCTTTCCCGCCTTTCCCCTTCCAATTCCCTGGCGGTGCCAGTGCTACTCACCCTCCTCCTCCGCTTGCCCATTGAGGAGTCACTGCTTATATGATTGTGCACTATGCATGACGTTTTGTTAATTTGCCATGCAGAATGCTCTTTTCTTTCTGGTTTAGTTCTACATGGGAGACACAGACAGATAGAGACATTAGTAGTAATTTTCTTTTTGGGTTTTCTTTTCAGAGGTTAGAAGTAGGGTAATCATGTGGAAGTCACAATCTTACTCCATGCTATACCCATTTTCTTGAGGAAAATATGGGTATTTAGTTTGCTATAAAATTTGAGTTAGTCTTAGAATCAGTTCACAATTCCCCCCTCCCCTTCCTAGACGTGCGAGTTCAATGTAGTTGAGGTTTTTTTTTTTTTGATAATAAAACCATGAGAAAAACTTCGGATTATTAGTGCTTTATTATTAACATTAATAATTTTTGATCATTGATAAACCTGGTAAGAGGTAAGACGTAATACAACAAAACGATAATTTGACGAGACCAAAATAATATATGACAACCTCTTCTAGACTAAAACAAATAAACCCTACTTAATTTCAAGTTTCCTTCTCGAACTTGATCCTCCAATAAATAATCTTTGTTAGATTCTACTCTGACCATGTCCAAAATCCCACAAGATCTCAAAATAAGAACTGAATGTAGAATAAACTGGAAAAAAAAAAAGCTACATTTGATCTTGTCAAAAGTCTGTAACAGATCCTTTTAAGGCTATCGAATGTTTCATGGCATTCTGTGAATTTGGCTCATAGATGAATACTAAAAGGCACAGCTTTTAGCGAGTTAAGAAAATTTGATACAGAAATTTTTAATGGATAGCATTGGAAAACATTTATTACTTGATAAGTTCACAAAGTGGACAGCCTAACAGTCACAACTCAAAAAGCAGAAAAACCATATTTGGAGTCCCAATTTCCCACCCACTAAATTACCATGGAAATCATCCACAAGTTCGTGTAATAGGAGTAATGATGGCGACTGTTGATATCCTCTTGTTTGTGTTTAAAATGACTGAAATCTTTCAAATCCCATCTCATCTGACAAGTCATTCTTGCGGGGCTCTGACCAAAGAGTGTAGTGAATCTGTGGAATCTGTACATTCATCAAGAAGCTAAGATGGCTGACCAGGAGAAGGGAACGCTGTATCAAGCCCTTGACTCTCTTATGGAGGTTGGTTTGATTCTTCGTTCTTTGGACCTTGGCTCAAAGAATCACTGTCTTTACTCCTTTGCTTGTTAGCGTGTAATCTGATGCCTATATATCCCATGCTTACTGCCATGCATTTTACTGAAGCTCTAGTTTGAATCTCAACATAATTATGCTTGGAACTATCAGTTTAAACTTTTGCTTAGGATGGATTCTGGATGTGCTAATATTACAGCTCGTTGTAACTGAATGTCTAGCACTAATCTCAACAGAACTAAGGTTCTAATTAACTGTTAACCTAAACTTTTGGTTGAGTTGATCCGGTATTCATCTTCTGGCTAATTTCTGGCAACCAATCTTGTAGTCATGCACCAAGGTGATGGCACAGGTTCAGCATGTATTGGAGGGAACAAAGAGAGTAGCTGAACTAGAGGCTGAAAAGCAAGCTCTCAAAAAAGAAAACGTAGACCTAACAGTCAAGTTGCACAAGGTCCAAATGGATCACTCCAGGGTGTACAAGGTTGTCATAAAGCTTATTGAGGCATGCGAGTGTTTGGAGGACAATCACAACCGTAGCCATGATTTCATCAAGGCGATATCGATAACCTTGCACAATCTCTGTCTCGGATGAGATGAGCTGCAGAACAGCTAGCAATCCTTCTAAGATTAAGACAATTAATCGTTACTGGCTCCTTTAGAGTTTAGTCTTCACTTTTCTTTTGTTTTTCTAGTGGCATTTCAAGTGCTCTTTTTTTCAGTTTGTACTAAAACAAGACATGCTCAAAAAAGACTCAAAACGAAGTTATCGCTTGCTTTCTTTTCTTTTTTAATTTTTTTACTGGTATGTGGGTGTAAGATATGCTTATGTCAGAGTGTTGAAAATAGACTACCCTTAAACTTTTAGTCAAGGGTGGTAATGCCCCTTAATTTCAAATTAAACTACATGTCCTATGACTTAACTGAAGTGTTCCTCTTCCATTTAATGCATGATGACATGGTTCATTACATTCTTCCAACCTTGGCTTAGGTGTCTTTTGTTAACCTTTGTTGCTTTAGTTGCATTTGAACGGCTGTTATCACATTCAATTAGATAATAAACCCACCAAAGTGAAACCCCATTTCCCCAAAAAATTAACCCCCAAATCCTTGAATTAATGAACTGTTTCCCTAAGCCAAAACCACCTGTATAAATCCATGAACTCCCCATCAGAATCTGCACAACTCAAACACCAGCAAATCACACAGAAAATCAACCCAATGGCATCAACAACTTCAACCTCTAAATTTAAGCCCTACTTAATCCTCCTCCTCATCTCCTGCACTCCTTTCCTGAACACGATCCAAAAATCCCACGCAGCTCCAAACGACGACAACAACAACCTGAACACAACCAGAAACAAAAACAGAACGCGTTTCAATTGGTACGATCAAAAGACATTGCTACCCAGTGACCCAGCAAAATGCATGGACTCATTCAGAGAAGCAGGGGTTTGCTTGGCGGATTTCTTGACCAACTTCGGCCGACCATCAGCTGCATGCTGCGAGGCCTTGACGAAAATTGACTCGAGTTGTTTGCCGGCGTTGATGCCTCTGCTTAACCCCTACGTTGGTCACCTCTTGGGGGGTCTCTGTTCCTTTGTCAGCAGTGGTGGCGGAGTTGTTCCTTTCCCTTTCACGCCTTCCGTCCCTAGTGGTGGTGCTGGTGCTACCCCACCGCCTTCCACCACAAGCGGCAGTGCCAGTGCTGCTGCTCCTCCACCGCAGCCTTCTCCGCCATCAGATGAGGATGAGGAGGAATGCTGATGATCTACTGCTGCAAGTGACGATTTTCGAGCAGAATGTCAATGCTCTGCTGCTTTTTTTTTTAAAAAAAAAAATTAAGTTTAATTCTACAAGAGAGGCTAGCCAGAGAGTAGTGACAATTTTCTTCTTGATTTTGTTTTTGCTTTTATTTTTCTTTGTTTTTCTGAAGTAGGGAATGATGTGAAGGTCAAAGTGCAGTCTTAGTCTGTGCTGTGCTTGGCTAATTCCTTTAGAGGGGTATCTGGTTTTAAAAATTTGAGTCCATTTTGAGAAGTCCTAGGAAATTCATTGAAGTATAGGTTTTGATACAGTTCAATCGTATGCACTCCGTGCTAGAAATTTTCAATCAAATACTGTTAATTTCTTAAGAAAAATGATCTGTGATATCACATTGCATGGAAATTTCCCATAATGTTATTCAATGTTAAAATAATTTAGCTGTCATAACCTGGTATTCAGACGAGATACTACTGAACAGTCAACCCAACAGCTTTTCATTGTAACTGCTTTACATTGCAAGCTCAAATACCGTATTACATTATCCATGACAGATACACGGGCTTTCAAGCCAAACAGATTTGCAAAAACCATCTACAACCTTCAAGAATGAGCGGCATGAGAAATATACAAAGATGTTCCTCCTCCTAAAGGTCTACATAAGAGGGCTCGGAATTAAGTGGATGGAAAAAAGGCCACTTAATTCAGTGTAGTTTCTTGGAAAAGCTTTGAGGCTTACTGCTTGCAAATGCCAACCAGACTGCTGTGCCAGTCAAGTAGAAGAAGATTGATGGCGCAAATAGCGAAATCTAAATAAGCGAAGCACAGAGGTATCAGCAAACATAACAGTCAAGATCACAAAATAAAGCAAAATGAAGAAAGAGAGAGGGAAAGCCTCACACTCCATGAATGGGTGGAATCGAGAAGATAGCCAGTCAGAGCTACTCCTACAATGCCAGGGACTGCACCAACTGTATTTGTGATACCCTATGGTCAAAAGTTTTGATACTGATTCAGTACACTTCAGCAATCAAAATATATTAACAATCAATCACAAACTATTGACTTATTAAAGCCTTAGAGGTTGTACACGACTCAATGATATTCAACCCTTGGAGAATTGATCCAGAGGTAAGGACTTAATCGGACAACTTGGAGTTTATCAGCTCACTCCCAAAAGACTCTGGAGCCACCATTAGGACTGCCAGCCCTGGCAATCACCCGATTCTGGTAGGACAAGATGACTACAAATATCCAAGGTAGGTTAGCTTCAAAGGCTTGAGTAAGTGAGCCAACCTCTAATCAGTGATCCTTTTGTCTATAGCTTAGACACAGAATCAGCTTGATTACAATATGTTCAGATTACAGTTTTTCCCGGGACCCCATTACCAATAGGATTATGGTCTCTGACTCAATATGTTACGATGTTGAGAACACAATAATTACTCAGCCAGATCCCTCCCTCCCCCCCCCCCCCCAAAAAAACACACACACACACACACACACACACACACACACAACAATTGATCTGATGAATCAAGCAGTCAATTTGCATACCAGAAGGATACTTGCATACTCAGGAGACATATCTTGATGGGTACAATATAGCCCTGCAACAAAACAAAAGTAAACACAATTCATTTTGTTGTTTTCATGCCAGGCAAAGACTAAATCTGCATCATCCATTACCTGATAGAGCAAAACTCGAAAGAGCCAGACCACTAGTGAGTATCCCCACAATCTCCCAAGGTGGCAACCCCAAATCCAATGAGGAAAGTGTCATGCAGCAAGCAGGGGATAGGAAAGCTATAGTTTGGCATATCTTCCTCACCTGCATGCATCCGGAGAAGTACGCAATTAACCTTGAGCGAAGTTGGAAAACATGCATGTGATTATTATGGTCATCTTTCACTTTCCTACTTAGCAATTTCCAGTAAGTTCACACACACACACAAAATCTTTTCTACTCCTGGGTTAACCTTCAGCACTACTCGACATGCCCTCATGCAAAAGGTCCTCAAGAAACAAGTTATTTCTTATAGCGTCCTTAGGAACTTCCATGCAACTACAAGTCATTAGCCTATTCTGAGAACGTTGATAAGAATTGTTGGACATAATATATTGATGTTTAATGCCTACATATACAACTAAATATGTCCAGCCTCAGCTGAATATAATTCATCCAAAAAAGAAATGTGATCTCTTCTTACCGTTGTGGTTTCAACTCCACAAGTAATCCAATTATCAGCAAATTGAGCAGCAAGGTTGGTGACAATAACTGAGCCCAGTGGAGGAAGCACAGAGACCTGAAAAGCAAAGTATTCAGCCAGTCCTTTGATGATCATGAAAGTATTTTTCGATACATCATTAAATTTTCTGTTATACAGTTTTTTGAAACCTAACTTGTTATAAGATGCTGAAATTATGGGATTATTGAAAATTCAGGAGATTGCACATTCTCATGGGTGCATGTCCATACAAAATGCTGAGTTGGTGTCCATAAAGCTGTCCTGAATACCCATCCAGCAACATAGAAATGGTTAAACAAGCCCTATACAAGACAAGGAGGTGTTTTTGCAGGTTGAACAACCTCAATCCACCCACTCATTCTGTCATAGAGTCATCATTCATTCTTTCTTTCCCTTTTTTCGGGGGGTGGGGGGAGGGGGATAGTTGTGGTTTGTGTTTGTTGGTGTGGATAGACACACGCATGCACCTAATTCATACCGCAATTTTGGCAATGATTGATGAAAAATATACACACATACATAACCTGATCAAAATCTTTCCGAGTGAAATGCTCGGATAAGTGTTGGTTTAAGACACATGCTCCCATGACAATGAAGCACAAAAATTGATGAAAATGGTTATTTTCTTTTCTTTTGGGGTGAAGCTTGTGAAAAAGAGGGGGAAAACGAAAGCTTACCCAGGCAGCTTCAGCCAAATTAAGATCCAGCTCCTCACTGCAAGAGATATAAGCTGAAGTTCAATTTCATTGTGACTAACAGCTGTTGGAAACCAAAAAAGGAAAAGTAAGGGATGGGGCTAATCTTTTTTTTTTGCAAGTATCATCCGAGTCAAGCCATTGATAGTTATGTTCAATAACACCATTTGATGGCTCAAGTATAACGACAACTCCTCGTGTGGGTTCCGCATAAAACTCAGGAATTCTAACCCGACGCGATAACAAGACACAAACCCAACCCGAAGTTACTGAGAGTAACATGAACCCGACCCAAACCGAACCAAACCGATTTTGACCCAAAGCAGACACAATTTGACTGTTTAGCATGAGAACTTGTTATTTTCATTTTGAGCAAATTTAAGTTATGTTGAACGCTGACACGAAATTGACCCGTTTATTAAATGGGCCGGCCCGACCCGAACCCGTTCCCCAGGACTCCCGCATTCATGGTTCTAGGGAAATGACGGCTCAAATGAATTGGGGAAAAAATAGACCCAAAAAAGTTCTCAATTTGTGTTAGCCTATATTTTATTTCCCTTTTCTGTAATATGCTTGCTCTCATTTATATTTTCAAAGACATTGAGTTGGACATACACCTTATATAGAGACAATCCTATTAATATAGGGGAAGCTGCTAAAGTTCAAACTATAACTGTATATCTATGTACCTATTCAAATCAACAACTGAATATCTACAAGTATTCAATATAGAACCAGGCCAAGTTGCATGTTCTGTCCAAATTAACTGAACCAAATAATAACATAATGTCCCACCAAGGGTGACAAATAAGGGGTTGAATGTAAGCAATCTCAACCGTACCAATGAATTTCACAGAGGTGACAAGAGGGTGCCCTTAGGATTGAAAGGCAAAATCTACCGGATGGTAGTCCAACCGGCTGTCCTATATGGATCGGAGTGTTGGCCCCTAAAAAAGACACAGGTGCAGAGGTTGATGGTAGCTGAGATGAGGATGGTTAGGTGGATGTGTGGTTTTACGAGGATAGACAGAGTTAGGAATGATGTAATCAGGGACTTAGCTAAAGTGACCCCTATAGAAGAGAAGATGAGGGAATCAAGACTCCGATGGTTCGGCCACGTGAAAAGGAGAAGTATGGCCGCCCCAGTGAGGCAGTGTGAGTCGATCGAAATCCCTGATGGAAAGAGAGGAAGGGGTAGACCGAAGAAGAGTTTGGACGAGATGATTAGAGAGGACTTGAAAGTAGTGGGTTTGACGGAGGACATGACTCAGGATAGAAGGCTGTGGCGGAATAGGATTAGGTTTTTAGATGGTAGAGAAGCGACTCTGTAGTTGCCTTTAACTGTAGTGGTTTGGTGCTGGTAGGGGTCTGTCAGGCTCGTATGCAGGTTGTGCTTTTTTCCTGGGAGTGACGACAGCTGCTTAACGTGGAGTGTTGAGGTACGTTCTTTCAGCTTTCTTTCAGTTTCAGCTTCTTCGACACTGTTTTTTCTGTTTAAATGCTTCGCAAACGCTTTCCTCTATAAAACGTTTTCACAAAACCTTTTTCGTGGGTCTCTTGGAACCAACCTCTCTACGGGTAGAAATACCGGTAGGGGTAAGGTTGCCTACAGTTGGATCTCCCCAGACCCCGCGAAAGCGGGACCTACACTGGGAGGTATTGTTGTTGTTGTTGTTGTTGTTGCTGTTGAACAACAATACAATCTAAGACACGACCAGGTCAGACTGGAAGGGTGTCCTACTACTTCATAGTAACGGGAGATGCATGCTAATAAGACACTTTGCTTTGATCCTCTGTCCTCTACAATCAAAAGTTAATATAAAACTGCTAGTTGCGCTCGCGCTATCAAGACAGTATTAGCAAGGTTGGATTTTAATACAAAATTTTGCCCATGTTAACTATCTTATCCATTTTATTCTAAATGCAGTAAATACTTGGTGACTTTGTAAGATCATTCTACCACTAAATACCCTCTCCTCCAAATTTTTCTGATAAAAAAAGCCTCTTCCAAATTTGTGACCATTATTTAAACAGGTTCACACGTCACAGATGAAGACTGTGAGGCAATTTCAAACCACAATTTACCTATTTACCGGCAGTTTGGGGATCTTAGTATTACGTCTTCTACCTAAACTTATTTGAAGAGAAGGGATTCGAAGACACTGTTGATGATGAGCTGAGGTTGGTATTAGCGTATATGATTTCACTTTGATGTATAAATTTATCACACTAATGTGTCAAGATGTTGTTTAGCTTCATTCTTTCTATTTGCATTACTTTGAACAGTAATTGTAACATAGTATTTAAGAGTGCAACGCTAAGTTTCAAAAAGGCAATTAATGGTACAGGATATGCAAATTTTAAGTAAATTCTCGACATATCACAATGCAAACTCCTCATTATTCACATACCTAAAATACGTAGGAAGCCAAGACAAACAAGTATAATGCCCCCAGCTTCCACAAAAATGAGCATATATCATTGCCCAGACAGCTGGACTTTGAAAAAATGCTTTCCAAGGAACATCCTGCCAACAGATAGTGTTCACCGTTCAGTGGGACACAACATTTAAGGTTGCTCATAAATGTGCTTCCCAAATGCACAATTCGACAATTAGTCACAACTTCATTACTAGTGATAAAATTAGTCTGAAGTTGCAACTGGGACTAAAGGATTTGCAGACTGAATCCTTGTACCTTAAATGAGGTACGCAACTCCTGCAATGAACTGATCGATGATTCATTACCTGACGTAACATCTGTCACGTACAAAGAAGTATGGTTACATTGTAGCATGACTTTAAAAATCCACGGCAGAGATTATATATATTGATATAGACAGGTTTTCCCGGATTTGCATTATAGAGTAGGTAGTTTAATATATACTCTACATTAAGAAATAGAGACTGTCCCAAATCAACCATGCGTAGCAGAAGCTTGAAGTTAACGAAATAGATAATGGTAAGTAGAAATTATTGTAGGATACTTGGCAAATAGCTGTATTAGGCACCACAGGATAAACTTTCTCATCAGTTAAGACGAATAATGACTTAACACAGCTGAATCTCTGCAATGATTGAGCCTTGATGGGATTGCTTGACCATCTGTAGCTCACATGTATTTACAGTGCCAATGATGCATGTTCCCAGAACTTAATAATTGGTCCTGAAGAATCCAAGAATTTAAGAGTACTTGATCCAGATATACTTTCAATTGCAAGTATGAAAGAAATCTCTAACCAGATATTAACTGATTACAATATGTTCAACCATGTAACAGAGTTTGTTCCCACACAATGATATACAGGAATCTCATCATCCTAGTTCTATAATATGTTGCATGAAACTATGAGTCCTTTTTCTCCCCCATATACTGTGACAAATAAGATAGCTATAACATCATACATATGTAATCTGGAGAAGCAAATGAGAAGAGCTCTCAAGGGATAGTTGGGGTTTCACGAATATTCTTGAAAAGATGAGAGCTTTTACACATGAATTCAAGCTTATGGAAATCAGCCGGGAATGAAAGGAAGAAAACACCATTAGCTTACCAGGTTTGCTCGAGGTTTCAGATGTAGTGTCTCTGCCATCAATATACTGAAAGCCAAGAAACCTTCAATGTTTTGGAGGATCAAAGTCATACTTCAGTCAGCCTACTGCTATGCAAAACCAACCAGGAGTTCTCAATTGGGTAGCTTTATAGTATATCAAGCAATCTACTCTTACACGTAACATTTCACCCTAAACTAAGCAAAAAACTAGTGAAGAATCTCTTGTAATAAGCAACAAAGCAGATAAAATATTTTCCAGAGTACCATGTGATGATGACAAGTTCAAAAATAACAAATGAAACAACTAATAATAAATATATGAATGAACAAATAAATGCATGAATTCCTTTTTCCAAATTTTCTCTCAGACTTCACCCTTAAGTCTAGTGAAATTCAACATTTCTTAATTAGGAAGGAAAGAAACAATTCAATTTGAAGCCACGAAGTCATAATCTCCAACAAATTTCCTTTCTTTCGATCTTTAGAGACAAAGCCAGAGCCAGAAGGCCAATTGATGTTAAAAGAGTCTAGTTGTCTTAAGTACGTTGTCCATAATTTTCTCAGTAGAAGGATGCACTCTCTTACTTGGCAAATCAAATGGATCTGAAGAAAACCTTCTATAGTTATATACTACTTCAAGATCCAATAAGGGGAACTACAACCTCCAAGTGGAAGACACACATGGTTATTCAAAAACATCGATTCCTACAAATGGTAAATCTGTAAAATCAGAAACTTAAAATTATAAACATGACTTCACAGTAGATGTCCTCAATCGAAAATTGAAATAGGACAGAGCACAGTAGAGTTAGTGATTAGCTGCTCACCATGCTATTCCCAAAAGGCCAAATAAGTAAAACACAGATTCCCAGCCAAAATTCTGAATAAGCGGAGGAGCCAAGAGAAGCCTGAGTTACAAGACAATGAAAGCAGTCAGAGTCAATCCAAGAATACAGTAGACAGCAACCAAATAGTTCACATATGTTTCTTTTTCTTTATTAACTCTCTCTTTGACATGATTTAGGAAATTTTTTTGTTATTAATGAAAAGAAAGGAATGCTTTGAGATAATACAATGGTCACAATCTCATCATAATTAGCAAATGTAAACAAAGCAAGACACTACAAGGAGTGGTAGGCCACTATAATCTGACTGCATGGCTTACAGCAACTACAAAGTCATTTTTAGCTATTTTTTTTCAGCTTAGATTTATAGTGAACTAAAGCAGTAAAGCAACAAGGCTCATCAAATGTCTTCTACTTTTATTTGATGTGATAGTAGGTATTCAACACTCTTCAAACCTGGAGTCCAACAGACACTACCTCTCTGCTATTCAGGGTAAGGCTGTGTAAATTCAACCCCCACGCCAACATCCTGCTTAAGTGGACTCAGTAGTATTGATTTAGATTTGAATGAATCGGAGTTCCCAGAGAAAATAGAAATTCAAGAAACATACCCAGCCACACTTCCGACACTAAGACCACCAAAAACAAATCCAACAGCTCGTGAGCGCTCCTCCAATGGTATGGACCTGCATATGAATTTGAGAACTTATATCAGGTAATAGAAGTACCTTATGTGAAAAGCAATAAATGAAATGTGCCAAAGTAAAGCCAAGCTGCAGGACTTAATGTTCGGTATCTATTTTCAGTAATGAATTTTGGGAGCATATACTTAGAGTCGAACACAAAGCAATGTTTGGAAATGCAATGCACTTCAATGAACAAGGAGAAAATATATATTGTCGGAATGGAGAGGTAACATGTGTGAAGTATTAGTGAGCAAGTACGTCGACATATATGTGACAATAGGATAAAACAACACCACCACCACCTCTCAGTGAGGGTCCCACTTTTCCGAGGTCTAGGGAGATTCAGATATAGGCAACCTTACCTCTACCGGCATTCCTGCCCGTAGAGAGGCTGATCCCAAATATGTGACAATAGGATAAGTAGTGTTAAAAAACCAAAACAACTCTTGAATTTTCTCCTTTGGTTTGGGGAGTGGAGGGGGCTCAATGGCTTGGCACAACTGGTTTGTGCTATAACATTCATTAGACCTCAAAACAAGTATGGAAACCATCTCAAGGGTGACTATTTATTTTGATAGAGTTAAATGTTTGGAAAATGAATTTTTTGTTCCTCTCCATGTGGTCTCAGCTAACGCATGAATCTAAATTGCCATGTATGCTGTCAAAATGACCTATAGTTGTTCAAAATTGCCGAACTTTGGCACATATAAGGGAAAACTGATCTAAAAAAGACTGAATGAATACAGATGAAAGACTCACTAGAAACAAGAAACTGAAAGTTCCAAATTAACATTACAGAGAAAGTGCCCCTCTCTTTTGGTTATGAACAAGTAGTATCATATGGAAGTGACACCGCAAGCTAAATGTTTTGTCAAACATACCTTGCAATAAGATCAGTTGCAGCTGATGGAGAAACACCTTCTCCTATTCCAACCTATCTCGAGGACAATGTCAATGGTCAGTAAAGGACAGTCTCAAAATGATAACCAACAAGCTTCAAACTCAAACAAGGAAAACATTGAGGTTATCAACAAGGAAGAAATGCAGAAATGCAGTGAACTCAATTTAACGTCAGATTCCATGCAGGAAGTTCTGTCACCGCCATACCAGGACTCTAGATAACACTAATCCTGGCATAAATCCCGCTAGAACTGGAACCAATGCCGTGGCGAATGACCAAACCAGAACACCAATTGCGAGAACTTGCCTGCATCAGGAGAAGCATAATGGTGAGAGCAAATACCTAAGGGACGGCTTTAAAAATTAAGAAACATTTGAACATGTGCACACACAGATTATTGCGATAGATCATAAAGAATACGCTAAGGAAAAATCAAAAAATTCTTGTCAAAAGGACACCAGGGCACTTATTCATCGAGTTCAAGTTCAACTCTAATGTCATGCAGGTACACTTCTAGCTAGTTTGACCAGCTTGTAAGATATATAAATGAAACTGTTTAGAGGGTATATGTATGTGTTGGGCACTGAACAAGACAAATATTAGCCTTTAAGAACTCATGCTAAACTGTTTAGATCTTAATGTACCCGGCCAGAACAACCCCTTCTCGGAGTTGCAAGATAATCTTTCAAAATCCACAAGACAATGCCATTGAAGCCATTTATGCTCATTGAATCATTTAGAGGGATTTTAGAGCCACCCAATTACAGAGGTCAAGTCATCATACTCGTTGACATTGTTTACAGAGATATTTACAGCTCCTAAGCTGTTTCGAAGGTCAAGCACCAGAGTCCACTAGTAACAAAAGCTATTACACAGTTTTTGCGATTTTTACAAAGTTGTTCGAGAAGTTGTCAAGTCATTAAACGCCTTGGACATATTTGGGGTGGTATCAAGAATGCTCTAAGCCTCTAAGTGATTCTAAGGTCGAGTGGCCAAAGTTTCTCAATAACACTAAACAAAGGCCACTATACAGTTTCGTGATTTTAGACAGAATGTCTGGAAAATCCCAAATAGTAATGATATTGTCCTACTGACCCCTCAAAACCTTCTATGCTTCTTTATGACTATTACGGACACTGGATAGCTTAGAGGTCACCATAAGCAATAAAAAGATAGGTTTTACATCACTTTGGAATCGTGTGTCAAAACCTACATGATGACCAACTATGATTATTGAAAATGATCAACAGTATATTTTAGAAAATCCCAAGTGTTTCTGACTTAATAAGCCTAGATCCTTTCACGACACCCAAAATGGAGGGATTGACTGATTGAGCATAATTTTGGGATTTTTGGAAACATCCAGTAAAATAACATTGGTGATAATAGGGTGAAATAAAATCAAATATGCTTTTAATCCACAAGGGAATTGATTCAGTCACATAACCCCAAAAGAAAGATGAGGAGCATGAATACTACAAGATCAAGTTTTCAGTTTCCAAGACTGACCTGCCGCCAAAAATCTTTGCTAGCCATCCACCAGGTAACTGACTAAGAGCATAGCCCCAAAAGAAAGACGATTGTACCAATCCAGCCACTGATGAATTCCATCCAAACTGGTGAGACATTGGAATTATAGCAATACTCAAGTTCACCTATTGTCATTAGATAGATTTACCATAGAAAAGTGGTCAATATCGAACACAATAAGATTAAGTAATAACCCACATAGGCAAAATGACCAAACAGTAACAACAATGTCTTATGTAATTCAGGAGAAAGTGTCAGTTTAGAGCCACTCAGCAACACAACAAACGACCCAAGACCCAATTTTCAAACAATAAACATACATAGCAAGGCCAAAGTGCCCAACAACAAACAAAAAAGCAGAAATCCCACTAAACCCACTAAGTGACTCTTCAATAAACGACTGAATGAACAACATTAAAAAGAACAGAAAACACATGCACAGAAAAACCAACAGAGTATAACCCATATAAATAAAGCATATAAAACAAGAAAAAGGGGTGAAATTGAAGCACCTTATCCATATTACAGATGACAAAAGCCAAGGAAGTGGTGCCAATGAGCTTGTATCTTTGAGGCAAATTCTTCCATGGAGGCCATTTCCACCCAAAACCCTCCTCTTTCTCACTCCTTCCATGATCAAATTGACCCTCAGGAGAAGCAGCTGTCACAGATACCACCTGGTCTACGTCATCATCAGTCTTCACCCTAGTGACCACACTTCCAGATACCCTTTTATCCAAAGAAACTTCTTCTCCCTCCTTAAACCCAGATAACAATCTTACTTTTAAATGGGTTTTTGAGGGCATAAGATGCAACAAATGGGATTGTGGATGACAAAGGTTTGGAGTTTGAAAAATTCTGCGATGAGTAAAACAGTTAGTGGTATTGGTATGAGTTCTTAGAGTGAAATTCGCCATTTTTGAAAAGATTAATTGCGGTTTACAAAGCTTTTTGCATGAGCAAATTCAGTGACTGGCTTGACCAGAAAGAGAGAGAGAGAGGTGCCGTGCCCAACTAGAGAGTAGAGACGTCTTCTGTTCTCTCTTTTTGCCCTTTTTTTCTTTTGGAAGAGAGGATGTGGGCAAGCCACGTCAGAGCTGTAATTTCAGGTTTTAGTTCAGTTGGGACCCACTTTCTCTGATGACCTGGCATAGACTTTTTCTTTGAGCTAGGTGTGGAGGTGAAGTGGTACAATGGTATCTTGCTACTGCTCCGCCATTGGAGATGGATATTCTACCCTCACTATTTCAAAAGCCCAAATGAGACACAACACAAGGTAACCAAAAATGGACAAAATGAACTGTAATGACATTTTCCTTTTTTTTTTCTTCACTCAAGACCTGACCTCCACCCTCTTTTTTCAGTTGAGTATAATATATAGATTATCTAATGTGACAAATTATCTGTTGTGTATAACCAATGAGAATACTAGTCAATAGCTTTTGTATCAATATCAGGTATGTGTAGGAATTAATACATAGAGCTTTAAGAAATGAATGAGCATTGCAAACATCAACATAGCAATTGACATGATCAGATCAAGCCAGATTCAAAGTTATATATAGCTAACTTGAATTTCGATCAAAAATTATCGACTTGATGAGTCTTAAATCTGATTCAGACCAAATACATTTCACAAGTCAAGAGCATAATAAGACTAGTACATGTGAACTCGAATCGAGCTCGGTTGTTCAAGGCCTCATCTAGCTCACCCAGACACCCACACAAGAAAGGGGGGGAAAAAAGGGAAAGAGAGGGGGAGGGAGGAAATTGCTAGGAAGCCAAACACATGGGTGTTAATTAATTCATCCAACCACTAAAAACCTCTTTTTAACCCTGAATAGCATATGATAGCTGGTTCTTACCAAGAGCTTTGCTACTATTTTTACTAGACCCCTCCCTTCTATTTTAAGCACCATGAACAGAGCAGTTGCACTTAATTATGATCAATCTTCTTATTACTTCCCCTACATACCCACAATTATATTGTTTTTTCATGAAAAAAAATGGAGGTTGATCAATCTGAGCAAGAGAAGAGGAGGAGGGGCAGGCCTAATAAATCAAACACTAATCCCAGAAACAACACTATTACTACTGCTACTGCTACTAATAACAACAACACTGCAGATCAGAAGACTAGGGCTTTGGATGACATTGAAGACTCTGCGTTTGCTGCTCAAGCTGAGGAATCCACTTCCCGAGGCGGTGGTGGTGGCGGTGGTCAGGTGGCGGAGGAGCCCACAGTCACCAGTAAGCGTGAGATCAGCCTTGGGGGTAGGCGGCGTCGTAAGAGTAATGATCCAAAACGTTCTCCCTTGGTTTAGAGTCTCACACATATATGCATGCAAGGAGTAATTAATCTACTATCACATATGATATTTGCTAATTAAGCTTATGAATGTTAGGTTTTTAACATGTTGGGTTATGTACTGATGAATGGGACTAGTCTTCCATTACATGAGGAAAAATAAAAAAATTGGATTAATTTTCTTGCTCTTCACTGTTCATTTGATGATGCTAGTATCAATTACTTTTATTTATAGAATTTTTGGTACATAAACGTCTCTTTGGACCGAAGAAGAAGGTATTAATTATTTACTTGATTAATTCATGATTTTTGCATGTCAATTTTTCTTCAATGATATGATTCAGTTATTAAGTATTAACACTTTAACCAAATATTAATCAAAGAAAAATATTCAATAAGAGCAAAATTATTGAATGTACGTGGGGTGTATACAATGAAGGTGGGTGTATATACATATATGGCAAATCAAAAGTTAATTCAATTGTTATGTCTCATTATTAATTAATAGCCAATCTATTTGAAAATATTTTGTCATTATGGGTTTTTCTTTGTTTTGTTTAGGAGCGTGAATGACGTTTTAACCTTTCATCATCTTAGGGTCGAACATACATGATCCCGTACGTACTGAGGCTGTGATTTCAAACTACCTAGTTTGTTATCTCCATACATTCAAATATTCAATCAAGCCAATCTTAATTTAGCTCAACCCTATGAATTTTATGGATCGATCTAACCATATTGAAGGACTTGATCTTTATTTCCTTCCCGCAATGAAACTCCAAAAAAGTAAAGAAATATGTGGGCTAAGATCAAAACTAATCATGTTAAAGTAATGAAGTATCATACTCGTAAAAAGCATCATACCTGTATACTAACGTACATTTCTAATACATGATTTTGTACGCACCTAATTAAAGATCAAGTAAATTTTTAAATTTTTATAAGCATTAATATAGTCGAGCATCTTAAGAACTTACAAAATACAGCACATTTAAGTAAAAATCGAAAATTTAAAATGAAAAGCATCTAGAATACATTTTAGATATTGTCATATGCATGCCTAGCTATAATTAATGGTTTTCTCTAAGAACTAAGAAAACATATTCACCTGTTAAAAAAAAAAAGAATAAGAAGGAGGCAAAATTTGAAGATATATCAAAATCTTAGAACTAAATGCTACAATAAACAAGTTAATTATAATTTAATCAAATGCATGCAACATAATTAATAGTAAATCAATTTGGTATGTAGATGATTTGTATAAATTGAACCCCACCTAGCCCTAGCAATTTCAAGACCAAGAAAACCCACAAACACCCCCTCCCCCCAAAAAAGGTTCATAAATCGATCAATAGAGTTTCCAAATAAAATTCCAACACAACAAACAAGTAAGATTTGAGTAGAAGAGTGCAGTTTCAATGGATTTTTTGGCAATGGGATTGATTTTAGGAATGATCTTATGTGTCATTCTTCTTGGCTTGATATGGTGGAAGAGTTGTTTATGTAAGAAGGGATCGCCTGAGACTGATGAAGAACAACCACCCCAGCCAGCGGAGGAAGCCACTGAAGAAGCTTGAATTGATGTTGATGTAGCCACCACTAGTTAACTGTATTTTGACTGTTCGGTAAATTGTAGTCTCGTAATAATGAATAGCGTTTGTATTAGCGTTTTCAACATTGAATCCCAATGGTAACGTTTTAATCTTGTATCTCAAAAATGTGCCCGCGCCACTTTAGTGTTGATTTAACCAAAAAGACATTTTATTAAATCATCAGTTATCAACTACCAACTAACAATTAAAATAAAATAGTTACTCGTTACTCAATCCACCGCCAACAACCCAGACAGTTATTTGCTGCAAGAACTGTTGGTATTGTCGAACATATATAACCTTAATTAGTCTAATTGCCAGTCCACATTTATCCACTATAGTTAGAACTATAATGCTTCTCTTGTAGGACTGTTTTTCTTTCATTTGGCCATGTACGTTAATGTGTTTTCTTTCCTTCTAGTGTTGGTCTATATCGTACAGAATTCGATATTGTTTTAGTGATCATCAATATTACCTTGGGTGATCAACATATTTATTTAACGTAACCTTTGTAAATGTGTTTAATATATGTTTATCACCAAAGATAATATTAATAATCACTAGTATATCTATTGATCTATCACCTTATCTTACTCATCCTATAAAAAATCTCACCCAACTTGATCAGCTCCCATAATATATATATATATATATATATATATATATATATATATATATATATA
>JACYFF010031955.1:117199418-117328922 GCA_017589665.1 Selenicereus undatus | reverse complement strand
TATATATATATATATATATATATATATATATATATATATATATATATTACAATGCTTTGATCTAAATCAAAAAGTTGGAGTGTTTAACCCCAAAAATTTATGACATTCCCAGTTAAATGGAGATATGATATTAGTTTATTAGTTAACTAACTATATCTCTTCCAAAGCTAACAGTAGCTCTTTCAAAGGGCAATTATCCAACCCAAAGGACCTTTTATATCATTCTTTTTAATAACCCATTCAAAAAACTATACTACAACATTATAATACGCCCATAAGTGTGGGTACCAGTTTGTTTAATTGATAAGTTTTATAAGAATCGTTACTAGAAATCTAAACTTAAATCTCACATATATCGACTTTTGCATCTCATTTACACACAGAAAGCTCATAAGTTACCGAGAGCCCAAAAAACACACATTCAATCAAATGCGCAAAGCAACGTTTTAGCCTTCAATATGTCCAGCCCAACCCCGAAATATTAATGTTCATATCCAGATTCAGCTGCATGTTACATGTCTCTTGAATTCATTAATTTCCATCTTGCGTGGGAAATGAATCCAACAATTGGGAAGCAGAATCTGCACAAAAGATATTAGAATCTTACAAATTACAGCAAAACAATCAAAAAAGCACGCAAAATTTGAGGCTTAGGATCACCAGAATATATGTCATAACATACAACAAGATTTCAGAATCAGTTACAAGGAAACTGTGAAACCTATATATACATACACAGTACATGCACATCGTATTATTACATCTACACATTATCATTACAAGAAGCACAGTACCCATAAGATCGCAAGCTAGGGTTGAATATGGATTTGATAATAGGTCCTCTATTGCCTATCATAGCAATTATCATTGCATGTGGATGCGTTGCTATTGTTATTATGGTGGCCGTAATTTATTATTGGCCACGAAAACGATCGTCAGAGGCCGCCACTGATGAAGAACAACCACCAGCACCACCAACAGGATCCAATGATTAATTCTACACCTTGATATCCTTATGTGCATACACCATGATATTGGTGTTAGACATGACTTGTTTATCCACAACTAGCCATCTTTATATACATACTAGTGATTTATTTATAATGTATTCTTAATCTTTCCAATAATGCTTGGTTTAATTATTCTACCTTTTGTTTTAAGGCTTTGTTTGTTTCCCTTCATTTAGCAGTAGGAATTGATGTAATTTGTTCCTTCCTTCTCGTGAAATTTTATTTTTTCTTTTTCTATATTATCGGCCTATATATTATATAACTATATATATCTATGTCTATATACATATGCTTTATAATTGGTGTTAGATATTCTGAGCAAACGCTGGGATAGATGGTCACCTACTTTATGACTTAATGCACGTAAATTGAAAAAATAATGAATCAAAACAAGTCTTTAATTATGCTAAAATTAAGTTGTAATATTTGATTTTTAATTTCACACTTCAACAGCTAGACTGATAATATAACAAAAAAAATTCCTTAAATATATAAATACAGTGCCGAAGTAATCTTTTATCTAGCTCTCGAAATCTTTGTATCTTTTTTTCTCAATTCAAAAAAGGAGTTTAGAATTAATCTCAAAAGCTAAAACATTATTTCTAACAAAACATTAAATGTTAAGAAAAGATTATGTTAGACATGCCATCAAATTTAAAAGAAAGATGTGCACAAGAGATTTGCTTCATCAATGACAGAAAGTATTAGGGTTACAAGCGTGCATTGCCTAATTATAATCAACCGAATACACATATATTATGATCATTTTAATTCGCATTTAGTTTCTAAGAATATTTTTACTCTAATAGAAGACATGAAATCACATAACATTATGATGAAAATTTAAATTAAATTAATTAGATATAATCTTAATGCTATATTAAAATGCATCATCACTTTTTACGTAAAAAAAATTACACCATAATGAATTTATAGATTAATTATATATGCATTGATTTAAGAAAAATGAATTATACATTAATTCTACGCATTGGCTCAATAAGTTTCTTATCATAAGTTAAAAAAAAAAAGCCCTCAAATAAATAGTACAATATGTTTTCAAAAGAGATGAGATTTTTTTTTGGGTATCTTCGACTCTAAATCGAAAATATTAGACTGTCTAACCCAAAAAAGAATTACTGAATTCGCTAGCTCGTTATAAAATACTAAGTTGGAGGTTATGTTAGATATGCTAGCAATCTTAATTAAAGAAGGATGTTCCATAAGAGATTTGCTTTGTCGAAAATAGTAATGTTAGGTTAGATAATGTAAACAACCATGCAATCATCAGTGGCGGAGCCACTAAGGGGCAAGGGGGGTCAATTGACCCCCCAGCTTTTTCGGGAAAAAAAAAATTAAATGTGAAATATTCTGATGCAAACAAACAATAGATATATATTAATTAGTTATTAAATATTTCATAAAGGAGTGCATAGCAAATTGGTTGGCTGTTTATTACTCCATTTGAGAGGTCATGGGTTCAACTCTTTGTGATGCTTTTTGTGTAATTTTTTTTGAATATTTTTAGAAGTCTATCGAATGACGATATCATGCTTCATTTTCAAAACATGAGATCTCATCGAGAACAACTTTCTTAATTGTATTAGCTACGTACTTCATTTTTAGAACTATTAAAGCTTATGTTATGTGTATTATTAATCTCGCCCCCCCTTACATTGAATCCTGGCTCCGCCCTTGCTATTGCAATGTAAATCAGCTTGTACTCGTATTTCCATTATTTTGCCTGTTTGTAAGAGAGTGTTAGAAATAACGATTAACTTATAGTTATGATTACTATAAGCTTTAAAACCACAATTATATTATAAGGTTCATTACATTACATTACATTAAACCAAACATTATCGCAGTAAATTCAACAAGAAAGTCGTCTTGTGGGATCCTTCAAAAAAAAAAATTTTACCTCCATATTATCATTGTCTAACTAAGAAAGCCACAATACATTTGTCATCCCATCAAAGAATATATATTTTTAGCAGTAGTAATGCTTTATTGAATAGACAATTAAGAAGCATAGTTACTTAATTAGTTGATATAATGACAGAACGTATTAGGGTTACATGTTACTCTCAATAAATTTTAAAATAATTAATATTTTTTATTTTTCTTTACAAAAATCTAGTGTCTCAAATTATTGTCATAATTGATGTCATGTTAAAAATTCAAAAAAAAAAGAAAATCATAGTGTTTGCCATAAATAAAGACCAATTAACTACGAAAAATTTTCTTTCAAAAAAAAATGTTGAATGAAAAAATATGAATATTACTACAATTTAAAAATTTATAAAATTTATAAAATTCAGTTTTTATGTGGAAATTAATCCAATAATTGGAAAGCAAAATCTGGGAAAAGATTGGGGCAGGGAGTCGAACAGAAAGGAAGAATTAGAATCTTACAGCAATCTAAGGAATCACCTAAAAATTAGAAGGTTTATCATCACCATAATATAAATCACAATATATAAAAAGATTTTAGGTTCAATTAAAAGGAAACTGAAAAAGCTTTATATTCATCAGGTTATTATTAATTAATTACTCCTGCACATCATTGCAAGAAGCACTGCAGATCAACCCATGCACATACACTCACACATATACCCAGAGACAGAAAACACAGACCTAATGGACATACATTTAAGTTTTACTACGATATTACTCCTTATTCTAGTACCTATATGCCTTATAGGAGCTGTCACGGGACTTTTTATATGTCTCTGTCCAAGAAAAAAATCATCTTCTAAAGCCGCTGCCGATCCAGAACAACCACCGCCGCCACCACCACCACCCCAATGACAAAAAAAGGCCGGCAAGTCGAAACGGCGTCGTTACCTTGATACCTCTTCATCATCGTCTTCATCATTACACCTATCATCATCGGATTCATCATCGGATTAACTTTGATATCCGTACACCATGACATCGACATTAGCCGTGCAGGATCGGACAAGTTTAGCCACAATTAACCATCTTTACACTAGTTATTATTTATTTAATTAATATGTTCTTCGTATTTTTGAGGATGTTTAGTTAGTTTAATTGCTATATTTAGAATTACAGTACCGTTTATTTTAAGTCTTTTTTTTTTCCTTTCATTTAGCAGTAGATGTTGATGTAATGTGTTCTTTCCTTGTAGTGAATTTTTTTTAATAAATGTTTTGAGCAAATGCTTTAATTTAATGGCTGCCTACTTCATGACTTCACGCTGCTCAATTGGCAAAATAATAAATCAAAACAAGTTTTAATGCCATAATATTGAGTTGTAATATTAGAATTTTTTTTTTTCTAAATTTCATTCTTCTGAAGACAACATAACCAAAATATTCTATAGACGTATGACATACGTAGTGCAGAAGGTTTTTTATACAATTATCGATATTTTATTTATGATCCTGTTTGGTAAAGAGTTTTTGGCACCAAAAAAGGAGTTTTTTGAGGCCATTAGTTGTTTGACTCTATTCAAAAAATTCTTTAGAGTGTTTGGTTGAAGACTTTTTTGTATTAGCTTTTTCAAAGAGTTTTTTTATTTTTACCACTAAATTGACAATATTGACCATAATAATTTTCGCAAAATTACTTCAAATGTTATTCACAATAAACAATTAAAAAATACTTTCTAAAATGATATATTGTAGGTGGTCATGATGTTTAAGTTAACACTTTTTATTTTAATATTTTCTAAAATTTATCAAATATTTTGTTTTAATTTGTCTTATGGAATAGACAAGCATGTTTATATCATGTAAATTTCAGATATTATTAGTAAAGAAAGTATGATAACGACGAACAAAAGTATTGACATAACCAAAACTAGGAAATGTATAAATGTAATTTTGTATATCATACAATTCTTAATTCATATTTAGAACAAAGATGAATATATAATTTATAAAGATTGTTATGTGAAAAAGAATAAGAAATTGAGTTATAAATGGAATTTTACAAAACAATTTTATTAGAAACAGCTAATTTCACCAGATTAAACATTTTTTCCTAAAACAGCTAATATAATCATTCAAGTCAAACAACTAATACAATCAGCTAAATCAAACAACTAATACAATCAGCTAATAGTTAATGCATTAAGCTAATAACCAACAACTAATAGCTGATTGCCAAATAGGATCTACATCTTTAATTTACTCTTAACAATAATTTAGATAATCAAAAACAAATAATTTAGGTGGTCAAAAATTAATATATATTAATCTTAACCAAATATTGAATCCAAATCCAAATCTAAATCCAACACCCCACAAACTGTTTAAAGGCTTTTTCCAGGGCCAAGATAGCACATGCCTAAAAAGAAAACATACATGATCAATACAATAGAAATAATAACCAGAACTCTTCCGTATCAAAATTATATTTTAAAAACTCTACATTTTATGTTCCCCCCTCTTTAAAAAAAATAAATAAAAGAATAGGAAATTAAAATATATCAACTAACACAAATCAATTTATCGAATATATTTGTTTCCCCAATTGTGAGATCTCATTCCACACAGTAAAAGAGAAGAATGGCAATTAGAATCTAGGAAAAGATTGCAAGAGCAAGCACAGCAGAAAAGAGGAATTAAAATCTTAGAACTGACAGTACAAGAATCAAAAGACCACCCAAGCATTAGAAGGTTTTGGTTCACTGTAATATATTTTATGTTATAATAACAAGATGTCAGAGTCAACAAAAAGGAAACCGTGTATATATAAATACATCAGCTTATTACACCCACCGATGATTGTAAGAAGCAGAGCCCAGAATCAGAGAGAGATTAGGGTTAATTAGTTGGGGGAAAAAAAATGCAGATAGTGAAGGAGATTAGGGATCATCAAGTAATCTTCATGTTAATTATGTGTGTGCTTCTGATTGTCTGTGGTGTTGCCATAGGGGTAGGGATATTCTGCTGTGTCCGAAAGCGGCGGCAAAGCAGCAGTAGCAGCAGTAGCAGCGGCAGCAGCATTTTCAGCACTAGCAGCAGCAGCAGTCGCTGATGATAACACCAACAGCATCCATGCAAACATATCAATTTATACGTTTACAGAGCTTCTTTTTTTTTTTTTTTTGAGGGAAATTAGATACAGGTAGATGAGTATGAGTTTTGAATCTAGATTTTGTCATGCTAGCAAAACTTAATTTTAAAGCTATTATTGTCTTCAGTCAAGTTATATTGTACGAGTGCTGGTCTTAGAAGGGCTTCCTTGTTACTACATGTAGTGTTTCTCTATTTGTCATAATGAGATTCTAGTCATATTAAACACTTGATATGGGTGCTTTTACTGCAGCTATTCAACAACCAGCCCTAAGAATCAGAATTATCAACCCTATTGGGGCTAATCCAGTTGTAACACAAAGCATAGCAAGTCCTAGGGAGAGGCATAAAAGTAAAGGTTTCATCTACAAAAATAAGACCATCTCTAATGCCCAAAACTTTGCATAATAAACATCAAGAAGAGCCAAGCATGTCAGGAAGTATCCCATCCAACACCTGACAGCAAAGCAGAACATTTACCTTCTCTCACTGGAGTCTTTCTGCTCCTGTTCATAACTTTTCGACAGTGATGGTAGTTGCAAGCATTTCAGGCCAAAGATGGCTTCTTCGACATTCATTTTGATCCCTCAGCCCTGGGGCAATTCGCTATTCGGCAATACAGCTTTAACAACCAGCAGTTGCCCCATCCTCTACAACATCCCCAAAACTTCTCATTACACAAAAACTGCTGTTAGAAGGAATCATGCCTCTTTGTGGCAAAAGATCCGACCATATATTCAAAAGAATCTCAGATAATTTGTCACATGGCGAGTCCTCCCACTCACATGAAACATAAGAAAATCACAGTTGGTGTCACAAATCAGATAGTAAAAGGCTAGAAGCTCTTTGCTGCATCAGATATCAGACTGCAGAATGATTGCTTCATTCAAAGAGGCTAGAGCACAGAAAACAGGGTAGATTTAACAAAGGAATTTTCCTTATTGAACAAAAGGTGAACTCTACGCAATGGGGTAAACACAGCAGCATCTTTATGTCAAAGTTTCATATAAGACTCGTTGCCGAGCATATAGCGTTAAAAAATGGCAGAGCCTGCTGCAAACAAAGTTACATAAACAACCCAAAAAGAAAAGTTTTTATTCCAATAAATGAAGAGTTAATTCCACAGGTTTTCAGTCAAGCTTTTAATGAACGTCTGATCATCAGACATTCTCACCCTCGTCATAGCTATACAATTTGGCACAAAATCTATTTGACTGCAAATTCAGGTACTTCAGCTGCACTTAACGGTTCAACATTTCATGGTGAAGCATCACCACATCCTTAATCCTTTTTACATATAGAGCCATAGAGGTGATGGCAGTGGTAGAATGCAGTGCCAATGATATTTCAGATCAAAATAGTATTTTAAAAAGTTTAGATTTTATGTCCCCCCACCCCCGCTCTACAAAAAAACAAAAAGGAAGAGGAAATTAAAATTTATCAAGCAACACTAGAATTTGTCAAATATTTTTGTTTCCCCAATTGTGAGATCTCATTTCACAAGGTAAAAGAGAAGAATGGCAATTAGAATCTCGGAAAAGATTGGAAGAGGAAGCATAACAGAAGAAGAGGAATTAGAATCTTAGAAGTCGCAAGACATCAAACAAAAGACCACCCAAAAATTAGAAGGTTCTAGTTCACCGTAATATATTTTACTATATAATAACAAGATTTTAGAGTGAATAACAAGGAAACCATGTATATAAATACATCAGCTTATTACACCAACCGATGATTGTAAGAAGCAAACGTTAGAAGTTAGAATCAAAGAGAGATTAGGGTTCATTAGTTGAAAAAGAATGCAAATAGTGAAGGAGATTGCGGATCGTCCATTAATCTTGAAGATAATGTTAATTATGTGTGTGTTTCTGATCTTCTGTGCTGCTGCTTCGGGTGGGATATTCTTCTTTCTCCGAAAGCGGCAGCAACGCAGCAGCAGGAGCAGCAGCAGTCTCTGATTATAATGCCAATGGCATCCACGCAAACTTATCATCTTATATGTTTACAGAGGTTTTTTTTTTTTAAGGGAAATTAGATGTAGGTAGATGAGTATGAGATTTCAATCTAGATTTTGTCATACTACTACAACTTAATTTTAAAGCAATTATTATCTTCAGTCAAGTTATATTGTACACGTGCTGGTTTTAGAACGGCTTCCTTGTTACCACTAGAAGTGGTCTCTATTTGCCCTAATGAGTTTCTAGTCATGTTAAACACTTGATATGGGTGCTCTGACTGGAGCGATTCAGCAACCAGCCCTAAGAATCAGAATCATCAACCCTATTGGGGCTGATACAGGACCGGCACTTAGCCAAGGATGTACTGCTAATATCATACTTGTACAGTCAGCAGAGTGGTTCTGTTAACTGTCGAAGGTTAACCATTAAAATGTAATTTCTGACTCGAGAGTCTCCTCGATGAACGTAACAAGAATAGTTGGATACGGTTATAACACAAAGCATAGCAAGCCCTAGGGAGAGGCCTAAAAATGAAGGTTTCCTCTACAAACAGAGAATAACCTCTGATCCACAACACTAGGAATAATAAACACAAAAAAGAGCCAAGTATGTTAGGAAGTATGTTAGGAAGTATTCTCATTGCGCAAAAATGGTTGTTAGAAGGAGTCATGCCTGTGCGTGACAAAAGATCTGACCATATATTCAAAAGAATCTCAGATAATTTGTCACATGGCAAGTCCTCCCACTCACATGAAACATGAGAAGATCAAAGGTGGTGTCACAAATCAGATACTGAAAGGCTAGAAGCTCTTGCTGCAGCATACATCGGAAAGCAGCATGATTGCTTTATTCAAAGAAGCTAAAGCACAAGAAAACAGGGTAGATTTAACAAAGGAATCTTCCTTATTGAACAAAAGGCCAACTCTATTGTTCGCAACGGGGTAAACACAGCAGCATCTTTATGTAGAAGTTTCATGTAAGACTCATTGTCGAGCATACAGGCAGTTAAAAAATAGCATAGTCTGCATCAAACAAAGTTACATAAACAGCCCAAAAAGAAAAGTTTTTATTCCAAAAATGAAGAGCTAATTGTACAAGTTTTCTATCAAGCTTCGAATGATCTGATCTTCTCACCCTCGCAGGCCCCGCCATAGCTATACAATTTAGCACAAAATCTCTTTGGCTGATAATTCAGCTACTTCAGCTGCACTTAACAGTCCAAAATTTCATCATGAAGCATCACCGAAGCCTTCATCCTTTTTACACATAAAGGTGATGGCAGACTTGCAGTTGTAGAATCCAGTGCCAATGACGCACTCGGCAATGCTTGATACGGCAAAATGTAAGTTAGAACTTAGAAGCTCCAACGACTGCACACAAAGTCCCATAGCCACTCAACAAACACGAAGCGAAAGTTTCTTATGACATTGGTAATTTCAACCAAACTACTGAAGCACTACAACCCATTCTCTCAACGACGATGACAGCGAATGTCACTGCTGTGGAAGCTCACAGACTATCACACCAAACCGCGAAATTCCATTGGAACCAAATACATGAAACCCACCTCATAATTACCAAGAAGATTACAAAAAGCACTACCAAATTAGTCAACCAAGAATTAACCCATTTAGTTCATTCACTTGAACTAGCACACAATTGGCTCAACATAACCACAGCAGTCAATTGCTCTCAATTTTTGCATTGCTCGGAGGAGTTGACGCAGACCCATTAACCTGCCCATTCTGTGGCCCATCCATTAGCAACTTAGTCTCCTTTTTAGCAGCAGCGGCATCCAAGTCCGCACATCCAAACAACTGCTTCCTCAACAACCCATGAAGATGCCCAAAAAGCTGCTGTTTAACTAGCTCAAATGCCAAATCCAACCTCTCCAACTGCTGCATAGCATTCTTATTGTACAGAAACAACCCATAAAATAGCTCAAAACTATCTTTCGCGGTATTATCCACCAGATTCAACAAACTCTCATACCCTTTTGTGTTAATGGGAGTGTCCTCCAAATCCAATTTCTCCAAAATCCTCCCCACAAAATGAGTAATAAACTGAGACCCAGCAGCATATCTATCATGCTCAGCACAAGTCATCTCTTCAACCCTGCATCCCTCCCTTCTAAAAACATCCAAAAACGCCTCACACCTCCTGATTCTACACTCAGTCTTCCCAATTCGTACCTTATCATACACAAACGGCAACCCGGCCCACCCTTTTTTCCCAGATTCGGGTCCAAACATGGGATGAGTACACAGAATATCAAAGTCACGAGGCAAAATTTGAAGAAAAAGAGATCGAGGGAATTCCTTTACCGACAAAACATCAACAAAAAGAGTCGATCTTTTGAGCCGCGGCAAAGGGAGCGATCTGAGCACAGGTTCGGTGGATAGAATCGAAGTACACAACAAAATCACCTCCGGATGCTCCTCGCAGAGATCGTGAGGGTCAGAGAAGAAGGCAACACCTAGCTTCGAAGCAATCCCAGTGTAATCGGATCGAGAATGAGCGAGAACAGTGTGGCCTTGCGCAACTAGGGTTTTCGCGAGGAATTGACCATAGTTTCCGAACCCAACGATTGCGATCTTGAGCTTGGGGTAGGAATGGTTGACTTTGGCGAGCTTCGACTCGTAATCGTAGGGTTGAGCGGCGTCGATGTTGCGGATAACTAAGGCTCCACCGCGGGAACGGCAGCGATAGCGGCAGCGAGAGGATGAGAAAGTCAGGGCATGGAAGGAAGACAGGTGGGAGCGAGAGGAGAGAGTAGCTGGAGAAAGCCGAAGATGCGACAACGCCGGCGACGATTTGGCGGCGGAGGAGGGCGGGACGGAGGAGAGAGAAAACATCGTGGGAGGCCGGCGATATGGAGGGAAGGGGGCGGCGGAAATTGTAAGGCAAAAGTTTATTTATTGATTTAAAAAAAAAAAAAGATGAAATGATGTGAACGTGGGCTGAACTACAAGAGAAAAGACAACCATTATCCACAAAAAAAAAAGAAAAAAGACAAACATAGTTATGACGATGTGTGAATTTGGCATTGTTTTTTTTTTTTTTTGGGGGAGTCAAATTCAAAAGTAAGTTTGGCAAGAGAATGGGATTAGTTAAGGACATTTTCAGCCAAAATTTTATTTTTTGAAATTTTAATCTGTTAGGTCAGTAAAAATTTTAAATTTTTAGATATTGTAATTCATCATTTCTTTAATCTATGAAACTTCAATTTAAATAATTTAATAAAAAAATTTATTATTAACCCACTTCATAATACACAATTAATTTTTTTAATCATATAAAAATCATCTATTACCTCAAAAAAAAACAAAAAAAATAATTTAAAAAAAACAAAGAACCGCTCACGGGGAGGCACGGCTGACCGAGATGCCATGCGTGCCCCCTACCTACGTGTCATGAACTGACACCTTCACGTATCCACACGGTCCCACACCCTGACACGTGAGGCATGGGTCGGAATGGCCTAATTAATTATGATGTGATCAAATTTGAGATGAGTGGGTAGCACTATGACCTTTTGAGGGTCATAAATACACGTGTTGCCATACAATGGAAGGTAGTAGTTAATATGTTGGTTGGTGAAGAATATAGATTGGAGGGAAATCTGTGAGGTGGGTGGGTTCATATCCTCTTTTATGAGTAAATAGTTGTGTAATTAGATAGTTTTCACTATTGACCAAAGAGATTTGTCAATCTTATTAGTCATTCTTTTATTTTGTCCTAATAATAGCTGCTGACTCATTCAACTTGAAAGCTGCTAATATCATGCATAATTAAGAAATAATACATGCACGTTGCAGCTCTAACTACACAATTTTAGGTATCACCACGTATTTCGGGTAGTATTCACCTACCCCTTTTAGGTATCACAATGTTTTGCAAACGCTTTCTTTTATAAAACTTTTTCACAAAATTCTTTTTTGTGGGTCTCTTGGAATCAACCTCTCTACGGGTAGGAATGCCGGTAGAGGTAAGGTTGCCTACAGCTGGATCTCCCCATACCCCGTGAAAGCGGGACCCACACTGGGAGGTGTTGTTGTTGTTGTTGTTGTCTTCTTCTAGTGATAGTTTTCCAATTACAAGGTTACACTTATAATAATTCAACTTCTAGTGATATGGTCGGTCTATTAATTATAAATCAGTTTATTGGATACATATTACTCTGAATCATGTTGTAAAGGCCATGCCATTGGATGGGTGTCTATCATTTGGTTGAGAGAGCCTTTCCTAATTATAATGTTATCCCCACTTAATTTCTTGTACTTAAGATTCAAAAATCGTGGTTAAATTGGCTTTGTGTGGGCAATGCCCCTTTCTTGTAACCTTTTTTCTGTGAAATCAATCCCCACACCAATTAATTAGAACAAATAGGGAATTAGCAATTGTTAAATTGCCTACAGCTGGATCTCCCCAGACCCCGCGAAAGCGAGACCCACATTGAGAGTTTGTTGTTGTTATTGTAGGGAATTAGCAATTGGTTACCTCATCATTTTCATATTAAATTTAGCCTAATCTAACTTTGTCACAATTAAATGGTTGATTTAACTTAGTACTGTTACTAATTACTTGTCAATTTTCGTTTTTCAAATTTACATGCATCCTTTAAGTTGAAGCTAACACGATATAGATATACTCATGTACATAACAATGAACATACATGTTTCGAGGTAGTATAACATCATTGTGGTAATGCATGGTGCCTTCCATGTGTTGTTCGTGTATTGCACATGTAGAATTGGAGCTTGTCCTTGGGTAAAAAAATGCTGACTTTTTTTAAAAAGGAGGAAACGACCAGTCCAAACCCACAAGTCCAAAGCCGCCACCCCCCTCCCTTTTCTCCCAAATAAATGACAAACAAAGGTCCTTTAGGATCAAACCTAGGTGGAGAGAATGGGAGACGAACTGATTCCCTTTAAGTCGGTATCAAAAACAGGGATGTTGCAGAAGATAGTGATCGGGATACATTTATGTTACAATCCATAATCTTGAAAAATTTTGAATATTATAGATGAGGACATTGAACAATTTCTTTACAAACTATAAAAATTAAATAAAGGCCTATTAATTATTTATTTTCACTATTTTAATTAGCAATGGGACATCATATCAACAAAATTTAATGAACGTTATCACCACCCTCTTGAATTCTCTCCAAAGGAACTTTCTATTCCGTACTAGTAATACTTAGTTATACATGCATGCATATACTTCACCTTACACGTTATACATATGGAGCACATACACACTCTTACAAATTAAGTAGGAGAAAAAATCCAAAAAAAAAAAGCTTGCATTATCTCCAAATCACAAAATGGACAAATTTGGAGACTTCATTTGATTCCAAAAAAGAAAGAAAAAAAAAATGAAGGAAAATTAATTAAAAAAGTCCCTCTATCTCAAATTTGAGCTTCCGTTGACAACCAAGTCATGCTGTAGTTGTTGCTGTTTCTCAGGAACAATTTTTGTGGGAGTAGTTGGAGGAGGAAGCATCATCGGCTTTGAATCTCTCTCTCCAACATTAACATCGTCATTCCCAGAACAATTAGTCTCCAACATCAACTGCTTCCTCACAAGTCCATGCAAATGCCCAGAAAGCTGCTTCTTCACCATCTCGAACGCCCAATCCATTCTCTCCAGCTGCTCCATCGCATTCTTGTTGTACAAAAACAGCCCATAAAACAGCTCAAAGCTGTCTCTTGCTGTGTTGTCCACCAAGTTCAGCAAACTCTCATACCCTTTGGTGTTTATCGGGGTGTTCCCTAGGCCCAACTTCTCCAGGACCCGGCCCATCATGTGGGTTATGAACTGGGACCCGGCCGCGTACCGGTCGTGCTCGGCACAGCTCATCTCCACCATCCTGCACCCGGCCGCGCAGAACACGTCCAGGAACGCCTCCACCCGGGCGATCCGGGCCGGGTCCGACCCCACCCGGACCTTGTCGAAGACGAAAGGGAGACCGCCCCACCCGGCCTTGCCCGAGTCCGGCCCGAACATGGGGTGGGTGCATAGGATGTCGAAGTCCGGGGGGAGCAGCTGTAGGAAGAGTGACCTGGGGAACTCCTTGACCGACAGAACGTCCACGAATAGGGTGGACCGTCGGAGACGATTGAGGGGCAGCCCTCGGAGGACCTTCTCCGTCGAGAGGATCGAGGTGCACAAGAGGACCACCTGTAAACAAAAATAAAAACCCGCATTTTAGAATACAACGAAATTTTACCATAATCCTTAACGAATGTTCCTACATATGTCAAGAGACATCAACAACAATAACAACATCACCTTTCAGTGTGAGATTTATTTTTATAAGATCAGAAAAGATTCAACTACAAACAATCTTATCTCTACCGACATTCCTACTTTTAAAAAGGTCGATTCCAAAAAATTCAAAAAAAATTACTTTTTTTTTATTTAATCTCGAACCCCAACATGTCACGTGTATACTCGATCACATATATACGTTAGTCACAAACAAATCCGAAAGTATATTTGAAAATTTATCATCAATAATTGGATCCATAAATCATACATGTGGGGCATCCTTTTAAAATAAAAATTCGAATCTTTCCTGTTAATAATACAGTGAAAACTACTTCATGCCAGGCCCCATAAAAAGGAGGATAATTATTTGCCGCCTGTATATGCGGCAATTAGTATCTTGTACTTCATGGACTAACACCAATCAAATCGTACTTACGGCTACAAGACGCAGTATACATGCAACCATCTCCAGGCCCATTGGGCCTACTTCTCTCAAGAAAAAGTTCCACACTTTCATGCTTTCACCCTCTCTCATCTCTCTACTTGTTGTCAAGCCTTAAAGCTTATGAACTTTGATATTTTGTTGGGTACAAAAACTACCAAAATTATATCTTTAAATATAAGGGCTAACAAAAATACACCCATGGTAGACCCACATATCAATACAGGCCGATTCAAGTAGTTCGATACTTATTCCTTTTAAGTAAAGCTTTGGGTTCGAGCCTTGAGAATAGAGTAAATCTATTATGTGAAAGTTCCACCTTTTATTAAATAAATAGTAGCTCGACTCCAGTAAAATAGACGGTCTCGGGCCAAAAAATGCTAGACCATGCATTATTTGTAGATGCCAATTTTTGGATTTGGAAATTTTGTATGTCTTCTAACGAGACACTTATTAAAAAAGAACCAAAAAATATCAAGATAACTAACAATTTAACTAATTAACGAACCTCGGGATGCTCCTCGCAGAGGTCATCGGCGTCGGAGAAGAACTGAACGCCGATCTCGGCGGCGACGCGGGAGTAGTCGGAGCGAGAGTAGGCCAACACAGTGTGCCCTCGTTTCACGATTTCCTTCGCAAGAAACTGCCCGAAATTTCCGAACCCCACAATCGCAATCTTCATCTTATAATTCGTCGTCTTCTCACCATCATCATCATCAGAAGCAGAACTGATCCCTTCTCCGGCGAAGATTCCGACGCCGGGGGCGAGGATGTCGGAGCCATTTACGGAGCAGCGGAGAGAGAGGCGGAGGCGGCGGGGGGAGGAGGAGCTGGGGAGAGAGAGAACAGAGGGCGGAGGAGAGTGAAAGCAGTGTTGGTGGGCGTGAGGCGGAGGACGGGAGTGGGGGTTGGTGGTGGTGGTGGTGGAGGAGAGAGATAGCATGGTTGGGTGGAGGTTGGTGGAAATGGCGGCTGAGCTAGCTGTGTGTAATTAATTCCTGAGAAGAGGAGAGAGAAAAGGGTGGGAAGCGGAGACTTGGGAGGAGAGGGAAAATGGGAGGGCGGGTTAGGTGGTTGCTGAGAATCGATCTTGCAACGAGTCATTCAGGGAACAAAAGGTGGAATTTATAGAAGAATTTCTCGACTGCTTTTCTTCTGTTTTTTCAAAGGCTTAATTTTGACAAGTGGTGGGTGGGTAATAAAATGATATTTATTACTCAGGGTGGGTGCACTGCACAATAATAATTGAAAATCGTCTCTTAAAGAAAATTAAAATGACTGAAGCATAAAAGTATGGGTCATTGATGCCAAAAATTAAAAAAAAAAAAAAAGTATGGGTCACGTGCGGAGGGGGATGGAGGGTTGGTGAGACTTGAGATAACGGTGGGGGAGAAGACAATAACCCTTGCTATGAACCATGCATTCTTCTTGAATATTAAGTCCTTTAGGCTCCGTTTGATTCTTAAAAAAATTGATGAAAAGAAAAATTGAAGGAAAAAAATGTGAGGAAAAAAAAAGTGGAGAGAAAATAAGTTTTTTTTCTCATGTTTGAATTTAAGGAAAAAAAATATAAGAATTTAGATAAAAAATTTGAATATTAATGAACTGCTTGAATTATGTTGGTGTCATGTAAGTAATGTGAAATTGGAGGAGGTTGAAAATTTTTCTCAAACTTTTCTCACAATTTTATGAGAAAAATTTTATCACTTATTTTTAACAATTTTTTCACCTAACTTTCCTCAATATATTTTTTTTCTTTGTGATTTTCTCTAAACCAAATACAAAAAAAAAATTAATTTTTCCAAATTTTTTTATTTCCACCAAATTTTTCAAAGTCCAAATGGAGCCTTAGATTTCACGACAATAAATATTATCTTCCTTAGTTAAAAGTAAAAGATTGTTTATACTTAAATTTTGTATTGTATGGTTAATTGTGTTTATAATTTGAAGAAACTTTACGAAAATATAGAGTTCTATACACAACAATACTTATAATGAGGGGATAATGAGGTTAAAACTCAAGTTTCCAGATTTAAATTGAGATCCAATATGGAGTCCTTGCAACTGAAAAAATTAAATTAGAAATATTTCTTGAATTATATATGTATGTAAAATGGCATGCTTTATGATTTTAAATATAAACTTAATAATAACTTATTATGGTTCCTCTTACTATAATATATATATATATATATATATATACACACACACACACAACAACACCACCTCCCAGTGTGAGTCACGTTTTTGTGGAGTTTGGGGAGATTCAGATATAGGCAATTTTATCTCGATCGACGTGACTGTCATATATAATATATATCTCAAAATTTAAAATAAGAGTTATTATCTTTCTTGGGAAACTCAAACCCATCAACCAAACCATGTGTATTGTTTTTTATATGTTAAAAGATTTTCAATTCTAAAATATTTTATCTTTTTGTTTTGACTTTTAGAACCAATCACTTTCTACACAGAGATGTTTACATTGATAAGATGACTCGTATATGAATCTCATCAAATCTCACGCAAATGATACCCACACGGAACGAAGTTGTTGTAAAGTGATAACAAAAATCTGTCATTATATTTTTTTTTTATTAATGTTAATTACTTAATTGCATGTGCAATGTAATATAAAATCGTTTACGTAGCACATTTTAAAAATTAGTTTTTATTTTAGCTAGTAACTGGTCCGCTAATCCATTGTATAAGGTTAGCCTCGAACGACCTTCAATACGAATTTAAATCAAAAGGTGATCATACCTTCGATTCAACCAAACTCGAACTTCCATCAAGCTAAGCAAAAGGCAATAAGTCAAAACTAATCCCACGTTCCCCCGAACCTCTTCCTACACTAAAATTTCTCTTAAGATCGGAACCAAATATATAGCCCGCACTTATCAATCCAAAAAAAGGGGCGAAAATTAACCAGATATGAACCGAACTTGAAATGATTCAGTCTATTATATTTACATGTGATTGCTTTTTTATTCTAAAAAAGAAAAAAAAATATTGATAGAATGGTCCCATGGTTTACTTATTCCAACTTTATGTTTTCAGCCACCGTTGCATGAATATGATGCTTCCTAATCATTGGTCCCCCCCCCCCCTCTCGCTCTTCTGAACAAAATTGCAGCTATAATGTGCTTATCTTGACATGTTCTACGTATATTTTAAGCGGATTAAATTTTGGTAATTTGTTCAAAGCTATAATTTGCACCATGACATGGTCCAAAAAATTAAATAATATCACATGGAAAATATAAAATTTGCATAGTAAACAGACGAATATTCCTGCATTTCGAAGCCATATTCCATTGGTTTACCATTAGATTTATCAGCTCGGATGGACGGGTTAAATACAGATCGAGTGTATTCGGGTTCGTGTAAAATGTAGGTTGAGTGTATTTCGGGTTCGGGTAAAATACGGGGGGTGTATTTTGGTTTTAGGGTTTCGGATCAACTCGACGGGTTTAGAGCGCCTTTTCTATGACTATGAGTTATTTTTCTTTTTTCAAAATCAAAAATTCTGCATAGTTATTACTCAAAAATGTCATTGTTTAATGAAAAGCATAACAATTGTAATTTCTTAAAAGAATGTTAAAAATATTCAACCTTTTTATCATAATATATGAACGTCTTGCATGGGCGGGCATAGAATCAAGCTCCACGTCGTTTTTGGTAGATCGATTCGTACATTGAAAGAAGGTCAATAACGAGTTGGTCATTTATGGGGCAGCCCATTTAGAGCATTTTAATGAGTTTTAGCAGTTTGATCGCTAATAACCTGTTTAATAATTTAATATTTTTATTAACTAAGCTACCAATGTCCAATCAGATAAACTTTATTAATAGGTCGATCCCAATATGAATATGGCTAGCCCTTTTCCTACCACTAGCATCATAGATCAAGACTAATTAGAACAAAAACGAAATAAAATTGAATAAAAGAAGCAAGAGACATTATCTTGCAGTTATAACATCAAAATTTTAAATTACTAACAATTAATTAATTTAAAAAATAATTAGACATATTTGTTTAATTAAGTATATAACGATATGACTTGTGCATCTTTAATGCTTGTCTTCTTTTAAATTAACTTTTTTTTAAAAGATTAGATAATTATTTCAGGCAATTTTATACTCACTTTTAATGTTTTTTCATTTAAAAGTTGTTTACGATATTATTTTTAGAGAATGGAGAAGAAAAAATAAGGTTATTATTGTTTAATTTGTAAATAGACGCAATAGTTACACAATGTATTTTTAAACTATTCAATAAAAATGACTAACCATTAATGTTAAGAGGGATAAACTAGAGAAAAATAAAAAAAAAGATATAATATTTAGGTCAAGCGGGCGGGTTCGGATTCGGGTTCGGGTCAGGTTTGACCCGCTAATTTGCAGATTTTTCGAATTCGGTTTATTTCGGGTTCAAGTCGAGAAAATCATGTTCAAAATCCAAAATTTTCGGGCAAGTTTAGGTCAGATTTATGGTTTAGGTCAATTTTTGCCATGTCTATTTACCGTATACATGCATAGATCAAAGTATCAAACTTTGTGAAAACAAAAAGGGAGAATAAACTCTTGTATTTACTATCTTTACTTTTTCTTAACTTGATTATAAAAGGGCAACCTTTGGTGCACAAGAATTCCGCGTTCACATAGGATTTGAAAAAGGGCCCCACCTCAAGGGTGTATTATAGGCAACTTATCATGACTTTATCAGTAGCTGATTCCAAAGCTCAAACACGTGACCTTTTGGTCACATGGAGATAACCTTACCGTTGCTCCAACACTCTCCGTCCATAACTTGATTATAAGATGTTATAAAAATTCTTTTATAAGAATTTGTTGTAACATATGAATAAGTGTATATATAGATAACTAAATTGAAATTTAACACCAATAAAATACTATTGGCTAATAAAAATATTGTTATCGTTATGAGTTAATCAATTTGTTCCTTCAAAAAATACTATTGAGTTTAAATTTGATCATTTATTTACTTAATGTTTTTCAGGGGACTTTACGAACAGAGATGCTGGTAGAGGTAAAGCTGCATACATCTGAATCTTTTCAAACCCCGCAAAAGCGAGACGCACACTGAAAGGTGTTGTTATTGTTGTTAATGTTTTTCTGGGTACTTGAAGCTGTTTTTATTTATTTAATGTTATAATTTGCATTATCTCTGACACCACATGGCACATGGTGAATCATTGCATGAAAAATAAAGTAAAATAATTATAAAATCACGTTTGCGTACAAAAAAAAAAATGAGATGTCAAATTTGATACGATTGGAACTAAAATCCCAATCTTCATAATAATTTTTAGAGACTTTATTAATTAAGATAAACGCTGTCACAAAAGCATATTTCCAACTTAATTTTTGTAGCTATAAAAATTGAATTTAGAATACACTTTAATTTCCGGCAGAGTACGTGTAACGCCTCCAATTCCTGATTCCTGATTACTCTAACTTAATTAGTTATTTTTATGTTCGGGTCGTTACAGTACGTAAATTGGAAAAAGGTACAAACACGTTTATATATGCTTTCCTACCAATTTCTTTTATACTCGATCCAACACTAAGGATCGAAGGGGAAAAGCAACCTATATCTGAAAATATTTACTCCTATAAGTCACATAGTTCTCTTTTACTACTATACATATATTTATTATACACACAAATTTAAATATGCGTATACTTATATGATTTATATATATGAAAATACATACTACTGGAAATAAGATATATATGACTGGTTATATGATGAAAGATATACCTTTTTTTTTTTTAGGAAGCTCAGTTTAAGTCTGTAAAAACTCTATCCATGATTATGCATATTTACAATAAACTAATCTTATAGTGGACAAATCTCTTAATAAATTTATCAAGTAGTGTTTAATTGAGGACAAAATGCGTTACAAAGACATATTATAACTGACAATCATTCAACTATATCTATAAAGATCAAAGTAGAGGATCTTCAATTATTCATGTAGCATTCTATAATTCACCCCTTGGGGTGCGGCCCTTCCCCGGATCCTGTGTGAATACGAGATGCTCATACACCGGATTGCCCCATTTTTATTAATGTAAAGAAGTTTACTTATACTTGAATTTGTCATGAATTTAATTCTTTTAATTTATGATCGATATATGTGGTCGTACTAGAGACTTATTTTGAACATCTACTTCAATCCTCAGCACACATGTATATACACATGTGTACGTACATATATACATGTACGCATATGTTTATATATATATATATACTATATCCATGGATATGAGTATACGTGTATAGCACCACCAACAACATATACAACAAGATACTGAAACTTATTAATCGAGAAGTAATAGTCATCGTGCAATACACGGGTAAAAGACTAGTACATATATATATACCTATATATACACACATGTATGTGGTATATTTTGTTAGGAACCTCCAAATTAATACACAAAAAGTCAAATGATTTGCTCATAGACAAAGGCAAAAAGAAAGAGAGGTGTGGGTTCGCAGAGGCTACAACATGTATGGGGAGAAGCTAATTAAGACACGATTTCTATTTTTTTTTAAATGTTCATAAAAAAAAAAACAAAAGAAAAAAAGGGGGTCAGATTATATATAATCAGAATTCCCACGTGGTTCAATGAACTGCACACAGAACACCGACTATAGATAATTACTTAATTAACCCCCAGTCTAAATGAACCTTCCCATAAAAACGACCCAAATCAATTTTACTAATTAATTGAGTCAAATAATAATTTAATCAAATCCAAATAATTGGTTTGAATAACAATATAATATATTTTATAAATAATATCTTCATTTATGGTTTTCTTATTAAATTTTGGTGGCTTTCCAAGTTACCAATTACCTAACATAATACTAGCACTGTTGACCACTTTTTGCAGAAAAAAAAGCAAAAATAATAATTATTTTGTTACAAGACACTTCTTAAGTATCTTATTTGAACTTAAAAGGTATATTATTATGTAAAATATTTTTAACAAAAATGGTATGATTGAATAGTAGAACGGTTACAACTTATAAATGATGTAAAATGTTATTTCATAATTGAAAAATTACGCGTATGATAAGCCTTTAAGGATATGATTGATTTGGTTACGTTAGGGTGTTTATGTTATATATGTTGTCATAGCCAACGGATTTTTACGACTTTACAGTTCATAAATAAGTCTGACTTTTGAAAATTTGGTGATTTTAAATTATTTAATATATTAATTTTGATCAAAATAAGACACTTAAAAGTTATCTTGCTGCAAGATATATATCATCACCTGAAAAGAAAACCTTCGAAAACTTTTGCTCATACACATTGAACCAAAATTTCATTTACCTATTGTTGTATTTAATTAAACTGAATCAAGTTAGTAAAACTACATAGGTCACGGGTTCGAGCCGTGGAATCAACCACTGACAAAATTAGGTTAGGTTGCCTACAATTCACCCCTTGGGATGCGGTCCTTCTCCGGACCTTGCGTGAACGCGGGATACTTGTGCACCGGGTTGTCTTTTTTTTTTTTGAAGTTAGTAAAAATACATATAGCAATTTGCAATTCCCAGAACCAAAGGGATGCTTTCACTATTCTCTTCTATTTTTTTCCTTTTTTTGTGATTCTATTTTTTGTGTGGTAATATTTACTCACGATGCCAAATGCATGCAGTTTTCAAGAAATGATAGGGACATATTTATGACAACCAACCCCCCCCCCCCCAAAAAAAAATCCATTTTTTGTTCATAATGGAAAGAAAATCATGCCAGTGTGACATTTATCATTAAAAGTAGAAAATTTCTTCACAAAAGAAAAAGAAAAATCAAAGTTGGCCAGAAAATTCTCATATAATATCAAGAAAAAACTCACAGAAATATATATATAGGACCAATTCTTTGGAGAAAAACAATTACTATGCCGACAACACCAATTTCCCCAAAATTTAAACATTTTGTTCCTATGATGTTTTGCAATTTTTTTCACATATCAATTTTTTTGTTATTTTTCCATATGTAAATGAGGAAAGACAAGAATGCTATATATTCTTGTCGCAATTTTTGAAATTAATTACCTCATGTTCATACTTTTTTTTTTATTGAATTATCATTATCGTGATTTAGTCAAGAAGAACAATGATGCATTGACGTTTACACACAATTATTCATCCAAACAGTCATATTCAGAGATTAGGAGATGTGTAATAACTAAGAGTATCATTCTTTATTCGTGTGCAAATTAATAATGGCAACAATAATAATAATAATAATAATAATAATAATAATAATAATAAAATCAAACAACAAATAATTAAAATCTAAATGGATCATTCGTAACTCAACTTCATTTGAAAAAGCACTGGATGAAGTGTCGGAACTTATTTGTAAATTTGCCATAGTATTTTTTTTTTTTTTTGGGTGAGATGAAATGTGTGTATTGGAACCAACCTCTAACGCCCCCCCCCCCCCCAAAAAAAAACCAATATTGAGATGAAATACTGCTTAATAGTTAATATGGAATGATAGTGATGATTCTCAAATATCATCACTTTGCACCAAAAATTTTAAAACTAGCATTTATTGTGGTCAATTTAAATTTTGGAAGTGTCCTCACCAAAATTTATTGTATTTTTTATTTATTTTAGCTTCAATCTAATTTTTGGTTCTATTTTCCTAGCGGTCTCAATCTTTCTACAGTTTTCCACTCTGATAAAGTTTCTTTGGGTGAGCTTGGATGATCCAAAGCAATATTTAACTTAATTCTCTCCTCCCTTTGCAGAGGGACCCCCCTAAACAGTCCTGTCTTGAGCCATACGTATCCACTAGTAATAGGGTTCACTCACAAGTGAACTCTTTTTTTTTTTTTCCCAGTGAGTTCAAATGAGTTACTAAGGCAGTACAATGCATTGAAAACGAATAGTCGAATCTGAAATCTAATGTACTCAAAACTTTAATCTTAACCACTAGGTTAAAAATTCAATGATTTTGATCATTGAGCATCCTTATTCTATCTAAACCTAATTGCAATGACTATGTTGTGCTTTCGAAGATCTTGAGCAGCAAGCCACCGGCTTTGGTGAAAACAAGCCATACCATCCACTACCAATTTTCCTAAGATTCAGACATTTTGTTCCTCAGTATACTTTCTTGAATCAATGTGATGAGGGGAAAAAAGGGTCTTGAAACACGGCAAATGAGTTTTCTTGTCAAGATTAGACAATTGCAAAACTTGTCCTCTACTGCCAAACACAAGATTTTCTAATACCATTCTACGGTTTTGTGATAGGTCATTGTACGAAATGAAGAATCCAAGGATGCTTATTCTAGTGGCCATTTTTGAAATTGCCTCATGTTCGTACTTTCTTTTTCGTCTTCTTCTTCTTCTTCTTCTTATTATTATTGAATTAAAAAAAAATAACGACGCGTTGATGTCTATAGATACCTATTCATCTAAACAGTCATATTTGAAAATTTAGAAGATGCTCTAATGACTAATATCTAATGACTAATATCGGTTTTGATCTTTATTCACACGTAAATGATAATGACAACAACGACGATGATATCTTAAAATCATATCACGAATTAACATCGAATTGGATCAATAGTAACTCAACTCGAGTTAAATTAAGAAGAAAAGACAAGGGGAAAAAAGATAGGGAAGAGTGTTGGCCTCATTTGTAAATGTGCCATAGTATTCTTATAAACTAATGTGGAAAAATAAATAATTGCAACCGCTTACATTGGGTGATAACATCTATCTTACTCCAAAAAAAAAAACTCCTACGTGTGTTGCCTTAATGTAAAATAATTATCTAAATTTTCAATAATTATAATTAATTATAAATTGTAAAGTCTTAATATTTGTCAGTTGCTCCTACAAGACAAAATGACACTGTAATTAGATTAACCCTATCTATAAAGACGAAAGACGTGTCGTATGTGTAATGTTATAAATATGAAAAATTATATATATAAATATAATTTTACACAATTTATAAGTTATAACACCCTTTCAATTGAACCAAATCAGTTTTTTTTTTTATTTAATACATGATCTAACACTGTAATTTTTTTAACCAAGATAAAACACTTAAAAAATTTCTTTATGAAGCACTGTTTTGCAAACCACTTGTTTGTAGTCAAACACAATGACTTCAATCTTAACCCCTACAAGCTTAGAGGTTAAATTCGGATCAATCTACGATGTAAAAAGATCAAATATAATGGAACAAATCTTACCCCCTACAGAGTCTGTGATGCTTAAAACGCACTATAACACCGACCATAGACTAGAACCCTAGAACACCTCTGTTGCGTCAATGGCAAGTACGGCAAAACAGTAATCGCAAAATGCCAGCAGCACTCCCGCAGTATATCTAGAGACTCAGCTATACCTATACATGCACACACTAGGCCATTTCTGTAAGGACAGCCCTTCTTCTCTTCCCTGCACCATCAGAGACACCTAAATGAATGATGCCTTGACAAGAATGTACTTGAGGTGAGGAGTATATATTTGTATAACAAAGACGCATAACATTCAAAGAGAAAAGACCGCTGAAACTTGAGCTAAACTCAGAATGCAAAGACCCTAAACAAGTTTCTCAAAAGTGATAGGCTACTAAAGATCCACGTTTTTGATATGGGGGGAAGGGGAAAATGGAGGGACAGAATACGAAAAGAATAATAACACTATGCTGACTCCTCAAAACACTGACCAGAATTATCATCATCGTCTTCGTCGTCATCATAATTGCCCTCCGTTCCCAACCCTCGTCGATGCAAAGGCGGGAGAAGACATAGGTTTGATCAAGCAAAGGCCCCTCAGTCTTGTTTTAACCACGACCTTCAAAAATGTAGACTAAATTGAAAACTTTGCGAAGTTCATCCCTCCGTCCCTATGTTGCGCTTTAGAAGATCTTGAAGAGCAAGCCACCGTGGGTGGCAAAGAAGGGGGCAAACACGAGCGACTCAACAGCCATAAGCTTGATGAGGATGTTGAGGGATGGGCCCGACGTGTCCTTCAGCGGGTCACCCACAGTGTCACCAATAACAGCGGCCTTGTGTGGATCAGAACCCTTTGGACCAAGTTGTCTTGCATGCTCTGTGGCTCCAGCCTGCCATAACAGCCCCAAGCCAGTTTTTTTCTCTTAGCATAACATGCATCATGACTTGTCAAGTCGGGGGGGGGGGGGTAGACATTGCAATTACCTCGATGTATTTCTTCGCATTGTCCCAAGCACCACCAGTGTTCGATGCAGAGATAGCAATCTGCAATGCAACAGATTAATCAAAATAATTTCCATCAAAAAACAATCAAAATCACAAGAGCAGTAGATTTTGAAGTAGGGCCTTGAAGGTTCTAGATTTAGCAATGTTAAGTTGTTAACCCCCACACAACAGAGAGAACGCTTCCAAGACACTCCACAAAGAAATTTTTTAACCTAAGATCTACAGTGGAGATACTTAATATACAGTGCAAATATGGATAATAATTGAGACAGGTAGTTGCAGCAGTTCAAAACCAGCCGCTACATTTAACACAAGCCATCTTGGATAAGGTCAATTCTAGGGAAACAGAAGTAGACATGTGTTAATAATCAGTGGGGATAATTATGGTATATTCCTTTTGGTTTCTTCAAGTACTCAAATCACAGGCTTCAATACCAAATTACCAACTATTAGTTTATTACCTGTACACCAGAGACGAGAGCTCCAGCGAGAACGCCAGAAAGAGTTTCCACGCCAAAGAAGGTTCCAACAATCAATGGCGTAAGCATGACAAGAGCACCAGGGGGGATCATCTCCTTGATGGAAGCATCAGTGGAGATCTTGACACAGGTAGCATAGTCAGGCTTGGCAAGCCCTTCCATCAGTCCTGGGATGGTGTTGAATTGCCTGCGGACCTCTTCAACCATCTTCAAAGCCGCACTTCCCACACTCTTCATTGTCATGGCGGAGAACCAGTATGGAAGCATAGCTCCTACTATGAGACCAATGAAGACTTTAGGAGTCAAGACATCGACAGTTGAAATAGCTGCACGGCTCACAAAGGCACCAAAAAGAGCAAGAGAAACAAGAGCCGCTGAACCGATGGCAAAGCCCTGAAATTAAGAGCATCAGGTGACTTTAGCATAATATTCACAATCATTTAAGTAGAAGAATGCCAAGTTCTTATGCTAGAGAAAATAGTATAGAACCTTGCCAATAGCAGCAGTTGTGTTTCCAGCAGCATCAAGGGCATCGGTTCTCTCACGGATTCTATGGCTCATACCAGCCATCTCAGCAATGCCTCCAGCGTTGTCACTGATGGGGCCATAAGCATCAATGGCCAATCCAGTTGCTATGGTACTCAACATACCAAGAGCAGCCATAGCAATACCATACATTGCCGCAAAGCTGAAACTAACGAAAATGCTGATAGCGATGGCAAAGATAGGGATGATGACTGATTTGTAGCCCAAAGCTAGGCCGAAAATAACATTTGTGGCAGCTCCAGTCCGGCAAGAATCAGCGACATCTTGTACAGGGCTACAGACAAAGACCATATCAGGGCTTTCACAAGGATTACAGGAGAACAGGAAGAGGGCGCAGGAAAATTTGCGTTGTCAAGATTGATACCTATATGCATTGCTGGTGTAGTACTCTGTCACGAATCCAATTATGAGCCCAGCCCACAAGCCAACAGCAACACACAAAAACAGTTGCCTACACATAGAAAGAAAATAAACATTATTAGCAACAACTCCAAGGGAGTGACTTCCTTACTGCTACTAACTTGTTTGCTATGCACGTTGCATCCCCATAGCAAGCTGCCCATCACGTGGGTGACAGGCCACAGCAAGGATGTGAAGCTCCAGGTTATAATTTTTAGAATGCTTTGGTTTAGGGCAACAGTCAACAAACAACTAATGCATGCCTTTACATAAGGCAAACATTTACTTTCTGTGAGACCAACATTTATATTTCCTAATGTGCAGTACATAACAGAGTGTATCATGGGAAAAGGATATGAACAAGGATGGTATAATGTACCAATTCTTCACTTCCTTCTGAGATCCAAAGTCAAAAATGGTGAATGAAGACGGAAGAGCAATCCATGCAACAATTGCGACTCCAACAGTCATCAAAGCAGTAGAGATGATCAGCTGCCTTTTGAGTGCAGGCTCAATCTCCTTAACGGCCTTGATCTCAAAGAAGTCAGTAGCAAACAAGGTTGTGATCAAGCAAACAAGAATACCCACAGAGCTGACCAGAAGTGGGAACAACATTGCAGTCAATTCATGGTTGATCCCAAATGAAGAGATGGATGCAACAACGAGAGCAGCGCAGGATGACTCAGCATAGGATCCAAACAGATCAGATCCCATACCAGCAATATCACCAACATTGTCACCAACATTGTCAGCAATAACCTAAACAAAGAAAGAAGTAGACAATCACATAAGTTTTTAATGGAAGCAGTAAAAAAGTAAATAATCATTCAAGGAATATCAACTATCAGGCAGTGAGAGAACTCACAGCTGGATTTCTGGGATCATCCTCAGGGATGTTCCTTTCAACTTTACCAACAAGATCAGCACCAACATCAGCAGCTTTGGTGTAAATGCCTCCACCAACTCTTCCAAAGAGAGCCATTGAAGATCCACCAAGACCATAGCCAGTGATTGACTCAAACAGACCACCCCAGTCATCACCATAGTACAACTTGAAGAGGTTGATGGCAATGTAAAGCACCAAAAGGCCATTAGCAGCAAGAAGGAAGCCCATGACAGCTCCAGACCTGAATGCAACGATGAAAGCTTTACCGACACCCTTCCTAGCCTCCAAGGTTGTTCTAGCATTGGCATATGTGGCAATCTTCATCCCAAGAAAACCAGACACAACAGATGTGACAGCCCCAAGCAAGAAGGATACTGTACTGAAGATAGCAGTGGCAAGAGCTGGCTTGCACTCCTTGGTTTTGTCAAATGTGCAAGGCTGGCTCTTTGTGCTGAAGCCCTCCACAGAACCAAGGAAAAGCAAGATCAATACAGCAAAAGCAACCATGAAGATACCGACATACTGATACTCAGTGAAAAGGAAGGATGTTGCACCTGTAAAAGTAAATCAGGTTAGTCAATAAATAAAGAAAAGAAAACTAAATGAAAACATTAAATTCCCATACATTAAAGTGCTGCGGTGTAGACAGAAGAATGAGTCTGCCAAAGCTCATCCTCCTCAAAACAGCAAAATACATTTATGTTCTGTTATTCAACAATAAGTTCCTTACCCCTCACTCCAATGGTTTTTACAAAAAGCTTTAAATGTCGAAAACGTTAACAAATGGTTTCAATTCGTGAAAATCTGCTATTTTGGTTGAGGGGGTTCACTCGGAATCAGCCCCTTTGCATGCAAGGGTAATCTGCGTTCATATGTACTTCCTCAAAGCCATCAAAGTGGAATATACTAGGTGGTTGTGCTGGAATTGCTATGGTCAACAATACACAAAACTCTCAGAATGTGCTGCCACTTTCAACCTAGCCTTTCAGTCTGATCTAGTAATAAGAACCAAAAAAAAAAAAAAACATCTAATATGACCGTCTTAGCTTGGAGAACAATATTGTTCATCAAGCAATACCTCATTGCACGTCTGAAGGGGGGGGGGGAGCTCCCAGAGGTCTTTCACTAAACCAAACATAAGACCTTTCCCCGCCGGATGGGGACGGCCACCTGCATCATCATGGCTATTTAGATCTGATTTGAGCTATATCCTGACACGGATCCACCCAAATACAGAACAGAAAATCAAACTACCAGGTCATTTGATTACAAACAATATAATGCCCTATACAATAAGGTAGATACACAGAACACCACCAGGTTTTGATACATAAGAATCATTATGATTCGCAGCGCGCATAAACATGATCTAAGCAAGATAAGGCTCATCACATGGACGAACATAAACAGGCAAACTAGTCTAGGAAACTTTTTGTTCAGGATATGAATAAGAAAAGTATACACATATCTTATCTACCCAGTCTACATTGGGTACTGTTTTTTTAATTTTATTTTTTTTGGTTTGGCATCTAAGGACGCATTAATTAGTTACTTAAAGATAAGTGTTTCCACTGTTAACTCATAAATTGCCAGAGATACAAGTTAAAAGCTAAAAATTGTGTCTCTCCCAACAAGAAGTACTCCCTCCCTTAAGACACAGAGAATGTAACCCAAGCTCAGGAACAGGAAAAGATTTATTCCACATCCCTTCCCCCCATTTGCATTCCTATTCTCTGTGAACTCTTGGCTCTGATCTAAGTGAAGAAAACAGATACAAGCAGTCAAATTGTTAATCATCCTCCCTTGTACCTCAATCCTGTGTAGAATTAAAAAAATTAAGAGATGGCGACAGAAATTAGATAGGTATGACTTGAAGAAGGATGTATCTATTGATGTCAACAGCTTCGCTCAATCTGTGTCAGGTTACAGGAGGTCAAGCCAAATGAAATCTCTCCTCATAGCTTTTGAAATAACATCCACTATCCACATACAAAGCAGCTGTCCAGAAGTATATCATAAATTCTAAATAAATATGCATGCAAATAAAGATTCAATCTTCCTCCACGGAAAGGATTGAGGGAAGATAAACATCGAAGGCCGAGCCTTCGCAAAGCTGTAGGGCTCATCGTCAACCTTTTGTTCCAGTAATGCAACGCAAGGTAAGATCATGAGCTGCAGACTCAATATATTAATCCTAGAAAAGCAAAATGCCGGTTCAGTGTTTTACCACTTGTACTCTAAAAGAAAAGAAAAATAATTAAAAACACACACATTGGCACAAAATGCATTGTCAGTGTACAACACAGAGCAGACATCTGTATGCTTTACTAAACCAAACAAAGGGGCCAAAGATCTCAGAATCCTAAACATATACACCATGTGCCAAACATTAAATAAAATTTAAAAATCAATGACAGATCTAAAACACAGAAATAGGATAGACAAAATCATATCACCAATCCCAATTGGCAGAATCTCAGAGCCCAGCATCCCTATGCTTGTGGGAACAAGACCCAAAGATCAGCTTGTATTATTTTAGATCTGAGAAATCACCTTCATCACGGCCACGATAACACAAGCATTTACAGCAAAGAATTCCAAAATTTTTCAACTTCTTATATCCCAAACTGTAATGGCATTAACTAAAGCATATGGGCCATTTTTTCCTTCATAAAATTACAATCAAAATCATTTCAAAAGTACAAAACAGCTCACATTGAAAGTAACAACATCCCAAATGAAATGCATGATTAAATCTACTAAATAGTAAAGAAGAAGAGAAAGCTTGAGCTATGCTAAAGGCATTTAGAGCAAGAATGAAATTTTAGAAATAAATAGAGGCTTAGGCAAGGCAAACATATGCTTGATTGCAGTTTTGTACAAAAAAATTTGTCTTCGAAGGCAGCATTATTAATTGCCCTTTATCAAACAAAAACAACAAAATATGGGCCAACTTCTAAATCAACTATAGAAATTCCTAAAAGTTAAAGAATCCAGAACTCATGTTTACATAGGCAAGGCTACACCAAGCGGGAGCTTTGGATGTTTTGGAGCTTTGGATGTTTTAGAGAGAGACTTTTCAAGTTTTCTCACACTGAAAGGACCACTAAATTGGGAAATACAGGTGCAGAGTTCAAATCCAGAACCAAAAATCCGTAACCACTGAAAGTAAGTTTTCTCCCATTCAAATTCATTGCAAATAACATTCAATATAAAGAAGTCAGATTTCCCTTAGAACCAACAAATCAACAACAAAAGACACAAAATTGCAGCTAAAAAACATATCAATAGCAGTCTAATGTTCGACAAAGGTTTAGAGAAAAACATGATCAGAAACCTCTCTGAAATCCGCAGGACTTCAAAACTACCAAAGAAAGCAATTATCCAATTCCAGCCAACGTATAATCAATTTTTAAAGGGGGAAAAACAAAGAGGGAAAAGAATCAATTAACAGAGCAACAGGCGCACCGACACACACACAAAAAGGCTTAATCTTGAAAGATGCATCCAAATCTCAGATTGAAAGCTTTCAACTCGTTCTTTATCTTGTATCATTCAGCATCACAAACAATCCATCGAAATTCAAGAAAATCCAGAAGTTTAAGCAGCGAGCAGAGCACTCATCAATCAAACATCAAAAATTCTAGCAAAAGGAAACGAAATATTTATTTCCACTAAATCAACACCAATCAGATCACTTCAAAAAAAAAAAAAAACAGCAAACACAAACTCAAAAAGCTCAAACCTACAAAATCAAAATAAATTCCCAAAAAAAAAAGACAAATTTGAGTTTGAATGATGAACCTTCAGAGACAGCGCCCTGAATTTCAAATAAATTCAATTGCACCAACTCGGCATCAATTACATCACTTCAAATCCAGTAAACACAAAGCGAAAAAGCTGAAACAAGCAAAATTCAAATAAATTAGAGTTTGAATGATAAAACTTCGCAGCTCGCGCTCTGAATTTCAAATAAATTCATTTGCACCAAATCAACACAAAACAGAACATTTCAAAACCAGTAAACACAAACAGACAAACTCGAAAAGCTAAAACCAGTAAACACAAACTCGAAAAGCTAAAACAAGCAAATTCCAAACAAATTTCAAAAAAGAAAAAGAGCTCAAATGAATGATAAACCTTCGGAGATGGCGCTCTGAATTTCGGCGCATTTGGTGACAACAGCGTGGTCATTGAGACCTTCCTCCTCCTCAATGAGGCTGTCGGCGTAGCCATTTTTCCTGTTGTTAGTAGTGGCGGTGGCGGTGGCGGCGGCGTCGAGCCGGACGGTGGAGACAAGGTACCACTGGATGAGAGAGAAGGCAATTCCGACGACGGCGCACACCGGAATCAAGATTTCGGTGCCTAGATCCGGCAGAAGCGACGCCCCCATCAATCTCCTCTGTAAAACTCAACTCAACTCACACGATATAAGCTTTGAAGAGAGACACAGAGAGAGGGAAATGAAATGAGGGTTTGAGAGGCAACTGAAATGAGGTGTGGGCTTTATAGGGATGACATGACAGAGAGGGAGAGAGGTGGCGGCCTTCGCACTCGCCCCTGTTGCGCCTAAATAAATACTATAATATAAATTTATCAGGGAATTTTTATGTCCGGTTTAAGAGATAAATAACTGTGTGGTGCCTCAACACCAGCACCGGTAAAAAATTCTCCAATCTAAATACAGGAATTTATTCGAAACCAAACAAGTTAGATAGTTATGAATTTTTTATTCAAATTTTAAATTTAGATATAGTATTTTTTATATTTTTATTATCTGAATTAAATTTTAACTCAAATTTAGTCTTGTCCGATATAAAAAAAACAGGTATTAAACATTAATTTTTTATTCGAATTTTAATATTGTCCGATTTATACAATCCGAATTTGACCCGAATCCGAATCATTTCCAGGCTACTGAATACTATGATATAACTATATAAACAAATATTTAGATAGAATTGTATTACAAAAGTGTTATGGTGAGACGAGTTTTTAAATGAAGATTTTTTATATGTTTTGAGGTGATGTAACTAATAATTAGTATAATTTTGCTAATTTTTCAAAAAATTATTTTATGTTTTTTGTGCAAAAAAGGGCATGAATTATGTATATTGGAAGAAGGGCAGTGATTTAATTTTGTGATCCATTTGTTTTAGGGCTTGTTCTTTTCGTTGATAAATCTGTTTTTATCAACTTCTATCCATTTTACTCTCGTCAATGTCTACCGACTTCTATAAACTCTTATAAAAAAATTATTCATTTCCAACTATAACCAATATTTTCCAACTTCTATCAACTCTTACCAATTACTTTCATATTTTTTACAAGGAATTCCTTCTTTCTTACCAATATTTTCCAACACTTACCAACTTCTACCAATTTCTTCTAATCTTTTTCAACCTTAATCACCTCATACCAGTCATTCAATAAAATTTATTAAAAAAAACAACTTCTATCAACTTCCTTTCCTTCTATCAATTTTTACCAATTTCATCTATTTACTAACCCCCATTTACCAACAAAAAAATAAGCCCTTAATGATTCATTTTACAGTTAATTGGAATGTTTATTCCTTTCCGTCTAAACTAAATTCACATTCTCTTTTTCTAACACTTTTTTTACTTTATTGAAATGTTTGACGGGAAAAAAAATTTGACATTAAAGAGGTGTTTAACATTGCATTTACACATGTACAAAAACATAGTTGGAAATAAAAAATTATACAAATATTGAACAAAAACATATAATCAGATATAATCCGATTATATCCAAATTTAATCCAATCCGAAGTCGATCCGAATTTAAATTAACATCCGATCCGACATAGTCGGAGTTTGATTTAATTTTCAAATCCAATTATTAATTAAATTGAATTTAAATATCTACACATTCGATTCAAATTCAACATGATTGCTGATGCCAACAATATTTGAGCAAGCACGCACAATGTTATACACGGTTTTCGTGACATATACAGGATAAAATAAAATGAAATAGACGTACCAAGATTGGGGGCGAAATCTAGGGTTAAAAGTGAAAAGGAAAAAAAAAGGAAAAAAAAAGAGGAGGAAAATTATGAATATGAACAAATTAAAGGGAGCCCAGGTAACGAGAAAATGAGGTTTATGTTGGGTGGTTTTGCTGTTTTCCTCTTACTCTTTGTCTCATTAGTTTTGTCCATTTCTTCAATGTCATTTCTATTGTGTTACATCATGTGGACCATGTTAATTAATTAATTAATTAATTAATCAAGCTAGATGCTAGTTTGGCTTGTCTCATTTCAAAAATATCATTTGGTGTCTTTTTAATGTTGACATGCCCACCATTTGTTCAAGGTTTTTATTGTTGTCGAATCAGCTTTATATATATATATATATATATATATATATATATATATATATATATATTGCACATAAGTAAAGATCTTATTTCACTTGACCCCATAACAGGATTGATCTAGATCGAGCTAATTGTCAGAGTAGGCTGGAGAGACTAAAGAACCGACTCAAGGTAATTCCCAAACTAGGAATATATCTTTCCTTAGATTTCGCATCCAATATCTCAAAGTTGAGAAACTAGTGCCCAAATAGTCAGTTGAGCTAACGGTTTTGGTCTATTTTTTTGGTTTGATATTGTCATTCGTAGTGGTGTAATTGGATCTTCTTATACAGAAACAAGTATATACATATATGTGTGTGTGTGTATACATATATACATACATACATACATACATATATATATAGAAAGAGAGCGAGAGAGAGCATATTTATTACCTTTCACTACATGATATGCTTTTAGTGAGAGATTATGGCCTTGTTTGACAAAATAAATAGTTGTTAGCAGCTTGAATTATCTGTTTACATCAACTGCTTGAATTAGCTGTTTGTAGAAAAACTATTGATAAGATTAGCTGTTTTTGACAAAGTTGTGAAACAAAAAGTTAATTATTAAAAACGTTGTTCCAAAAAGCTAACAAAACTAGTTTTTTATACCCAAAAAATTATTTCAAAAAATCATTTTATCAAACACCCAAATTATCATTTTGACTAAATTATACAACTAATTTCGATCAAAAAAAAACTATTTTTGATTAAAAACTCTCTAAAAAACTATTTACCAAACACCCTTATATCAATTACGATGAATCCCTTGACTTCGAAAGCAATTACAGTGACTGTACATACGCAAAAGGAAGTAAAAAATGCAATTACAAATATGCAGAAAACAATGTGCTTAGAGATTTGACCCTAATCGTGTGGCTAAGCTGATACACAATAATTGCATGAATATTTACCTGTTATTTCTGGAACTTTCATGAAATGAATAAACACAATCAATTCGATGATGAAAAGTAGTTGCCCCACCACCCCAATCATGTGGAAGTGACCAAAAACCCTGTAAAAAAGCATAATATTACTAGAAAAACATTTGGTAATTTTATCCATTTATTTTTATTTTACATTCATAATGGTAGGTCGCCAAGTGAGAGTAGAAGAACTGGTCTTATCATTTTTATTGGTAGGAAAAATGTATTGTGTTACATGTATAGTTTCAACCTTTCACGCTAATCCAAGTGCATCATTAACTAATCTATTAGGGAATTGTCCATAATCTTGTAGTAATCGATTAATATTGTGGAATGCTTGTAATAAAGTTTTTTTTATTTTCTAAAATAAAATTTATCGTATATAAAATAGTCTTCTTTCTGTCTTATTTTTATCTTCTGAAATGAGAAAAAAAATCCGTATTTTTTACGGAATTCAAATACTAATAACTAGATAATTAATTTGTTGAAAATCACGCAGTTCAATTCGTTAACAATGCATGTAATGCCTATTTACAAGACTATTTTGGGATAAAAGTATTTATGAATTAGGAACATTTAAAAAAAGAATACAGATCAATACTGTTTAAATATAATAGTCTAAATGTTTTATATTGACTCTTCGAATTTCATTGTATAAATTAATAGGTATACAATATAGTGAGATTTTTTTGTTGTCCTATGATTAGACAATGTTAGCATTCACAAAGATGAATTAATTTGGTACACACAAATAAAAGACATGGACACCATTTTGGCATTTAGTACGTTGTATTGCTATCTCAAGTCCTTTCCCTTTCCCCCTTGTTTCTCAATCCTTGTTATCCTAATTGTTTCTTGCTCTTTCCACTTCCTAATTTTGCAAGTGAAAATTACAAACAAGAAATTAGATAAATTGCTAATATTATCAAATTATTTTACACAATATAAGAGTATTACTTTCTTTTTTTTAGTCTTAGATCCTTCTTTCCACTGGATTCGAGTTGCTGTTGGTTCAATAAAAAGTAAAACTCTCTCATTAAAGATTTTCTTCATTAACAAAACTCGAACCCGAGACCTTACTGAAGAGAAACAAGTGCCAAACAACTTAAGCCAAATATATGTTGATAACATAGCTATATATACTAAATGTAATCAATTTTCTTTTGGTATATATGCCCTAAAGAATTGAAAATAAATCCAATACATCAACAAAGAATGAAATGTGATGGTACATAATTGAGTTCAAATCACTCAACAACAAATTAATCTTATCAGCTAACTTTCTCAGGAGCAAGACTTTACATATATGAAAGTCAAAAATATAATTCATTTCTTTTACATTCACTCACTATATATATATATATATATATATATATATATATATATATTAACTACAGGCAAACATATCCCATGATGCATGATTCTCTCTTGTATGCATAGTGCAATTTTAGGAAAAGACATTAACACATGTATAGTTCAAATGCATTTGAAGAAAACATATCCCATGATGATTCCTTCTTGTACACATTGCATGTTAGGGGAAAAAAAATGACACATAGGCTTACATCTAAGTTCGGTAAATTTAACGACAACAACAATGATAATAATACCTAATATGAGTCTTGCTTCAGTAAAATCTACAAAGATTCAATATAAGTATTCCTACTGATAAAGAGACGAGTTTCTAAAGATCAATGAACGACTATTTGTCGTCAATGTCATTTGGGTCATTAGGACCCATGACACGTAAAATTTGTAATGATAGGTTTGAGTTGTGATATGTGCACAAAATATATCTTGGTGGGTTTGTACTTTTGTCACAATGAATGGTTGTTTGAGTAGGGCAGAGTGGATAATGAAAGCGTTGGCAAAGGAGATTACCATCCATCTCCTTGAAACTTGATTGCTCGTTAGTGGTCACAATTTGTACGTAAATTAAATCTATCCAACTCCAGCCATTGTTGGACGTTGATGCCCCTTGTCTAGGCCATTCCCTGTCTTCCTCTCCCTGTCATACCAACCTGTCCCTTTTTTGGCATATATATGCATACACACACTCTTTTATTGATTTTTGAATTTATGTTTGGCCAATATGTGTATTTAATTAGTTATCTATACTATATATAAAAGCAATGTTGTGATGATGTGGCTTTTTCGAATTTTCTTATAAATTTGAGATTTTGAACCGTTAGATTATTTGATTATATAATCACAACCATCGGATTGTCAATAAAATAATTACCGTCATAATTAAAAATATATAATATCTTGATTTTTTTTTTTGACAACAAAATCTCTTAACTACCTAAAAATAAAATATACTTTGATATCCTTTCCTAAATCAATAAAAATAATTATCATCATAATATCATTAGGTTATTTGATTATATAATCACAACCATCAGAATTTCAATAAAAATAATTACCATCATAATTAAAGGTATATTATTTCTTGACTTTTTTTTGTGGTCGAATCTATAACTACCTAAAAACAAAATATACTTTAATAACTTTTTCTAAATCACTGAAAATATATGTGTACTGAAGTTTATGGATGGTATTAATATTTTAGTGATCCAAGGAAGGAATAAAGTATTAAAGTTCCACTTTTCTTATTTTAATGGTAGACCCAAAATTAATCACTTTGCATATTATTATTAGATTAATAAAAGATATATGAATTAATAGAAGAGCTAGACATAGACGAAAGAATTTTCTTTCCAAACGTTCTTAATGCGGGATAAGGTGTTTTTCTTCTTATATTTCTTGGTCATGAATTAAAGTTCATATAATCACTATTTTCTTTATGAACAAAAATTCGCACAATTAATGACAATTAATTAAGGGTCAAAAAATGTTCCTTTTAAGAGGTTGATGAAGTTTTTTATTTATTTTTTAAATTTGTAACAAGTATTTCTATACCCATATAGTAAGTGACAAAAATTATAGGTTTTTATTGGTAATAATTATTTATAAAATATTACAATATTCCATATAGCAACCATGTCATATACAATATTTTGAGTTTTTTAAATAAAATAATTAATAACTTTTTAAGAAGAAGCAATTATTGACATGAGCAAATTATGAGAAACTATCAACTAAAACTTCTAATATATCAAAATATACTACAATAAGTTTAGCAAATATTTTCGATCGTAGTTATAATATCTTAATTCCTCTATGATAGTCTAAAAAAAATTATCTAATTTATTCATTGTTACGTACTATTGATTATACATTTCCAGTTGTATATTTATATTATGAATTTCGCAAGTATATGGTTGATCGCTGTAGTAAGTACGGGTGTCGGTCTTTAGGGGTGTGTTATGAAATTAGATCGCTATAAAACTAAATGTGATACGATTGAATTAAATTGTCAAGGTTTAGTTAATTAATAACCAATTATTTCAACACGCTACACTGAAAGATCAATATCAGGAAGAAGCTTACTCTATCCATCACCATTAACTTTAATTATGGGAAAATTATGCAAAGCAAAATCAAACTTGAATACCCAAAATACAAACAAAGAACTTAACAAATAGGAGAGAAATTAAGCTCAACCTCTTCACCTCCAACTCCATTCAGCTCTGGCCTAGAATGAAAATCTGGATCTGAACGCATATATGCACCGAATAGAGAATCCAGTTATCCAAAGAACGACCAACACTGAAAACTTGAATATAGGTCAGACTGAAGCTGTGCCAATTACGTTTTGGACACTTTATTTTTTGATTGCTATCTCATTATAACATTCTCTACAGCCGTATGGTCATCTATCAGTATATGTGATTATAAATTATTGTATAGATAAACAATGGGTATTTGTTATGGAGCATTGACGATGCCATGAAGTACAATTGTCTATCACTCTTATTGCGCCAGTAAGCTGGAAGGAGGATGTGTATTACTTACGAAACACTGATGTTAGGTACACCAGGTATACAAGATATAATTGTAATCTTCATTATATCATTGCTAATCAAATTATTACTAAGAACTTAATTTTTAATGTAGGTAGAAGAAGATAGTGTGAATTTTTCATCATTGTCACCACAAATTAACGAATTATCATATCAGTTAACATGATTTTTAGTTTCATTTTGATTACCGACAATCTTTGTCATACTTTATATCGCGTATTTGATAGCCATACGTTGTTTTAATTATTGAGTTTCAATGGTTATACATAAAAGTGCTATCTATTCATATTTTTCAATAAATTTAAGTATCATTTTCTAAATTACAATATTAACTTTGTATACAATGAACATTCCTCGATTATTTTGACTATATATATATATGTACTGTAATATGCACCGTGCAAAGCACGGGTCCATACTAGTTATTAACTAATGCATATGAGAATATCCTTTGACGACTCGTTTGATTCTGTGTAATCAAAGTAGTAATACAATTGAAATGCTAATGATGATTTCATTATCATGTTGTCCTTTAGGATAATTTATGCATATCTAGAATTTTATATGGCAATTAGTTTACAAAGTGCTATATTCATATCACAACCAACCAAGATTCACACCCAAAATTTCCTATTCTTTTAAGAAGAAATCATATTTTGATAAAATTTTCAAGAAATTATCCTTGTATGAGAACTTATATTTTCAAATATATTACTAATGAAATAAGTCTTTCTGGATGTGCGAATGAGACACAAAAGCCGATATATTTCAATCAGATCTCTAATTATAACTTTTAGAGATTTTACCAGTTGAGCAACTAATTAACACTTACATAAATTACATCTTTATATTCACTTCCATGTTCAATTTTCCTCTTCCCCATTATATTGCATTAATTATGCCTTTATTTCGACTTTTCCTACAACACAGCCTTAGAGCCAATCACCAGTTGACAAATCAACTATTATTACTATATATTAGTCTAGAAGCCAAATTAAACGGGGCAAGAAATCAATTTTAAACTAATAAAACATGATGTGATGGTCAAATTTAAAAAGGTAAAAAGTTATTAAACGCTCAATTTGTATCAAACATCAACATAAAGTACTCAATGAGCAAGTGAGTTACGCACCCTCACAAAGACAGTACGTAGCACAATCCTCCATTTTTTTTATTTTTTTTTATTTTTGTTTCCGCCATTGATTGGATGAAAAATGCAATATCCGTCTTAATTATATTAGAAAATAATAATTATTAAACACTCAACTTACGTCAAAAGTCAATATATATAATGAAAATACTAATAAAAATTATTAAAAATATGCGAGGCTCCTAATTCTCTAGTTGTACTATATATATATATATATATATATATATATATATATATATATATATATATATATATATATATATATATATGTCTGTATGTATGATATCATGTATTCAAATACGATGCAAACAAAATTTTTAAAGTTTTTTTTGTTCATAATCACGACTATTTGTTATTTTTTGAAATATAGAAAGTTTTCAATTTAGTTTTGAAAATTAAATGACAAGCTAACTGGATAGATAGACTCAATTTATAATTTATGGCTACTCATTCATTTTTACTTTAAGAGGAACCAATTTATCAAAATAATTTGCTATTTTAGCCTTTCAATTCCGACATTAAATATAACTCACTGAATTAAAACATAGTATTAATTTGAAGTTGAACTTTACACACCTCATTATACCTCAAATTAAAAGTCCAGTGCTTAATTAATATTATTCAAATTAAAGTTGGATCTTTTATATTGACATTCGTTACAAGTTTAGTATTTAATAATTATTTTATCCAATTAAAAAAATGATATTTGGCATGCCCTTGGCTCCCCACCCCCCTCACTTGTTGATATTACATGAATTGAAATCCAACTTTATAGACATGGATTAATAAGAATTTTTAATGGTTACAAAAAGTTAAATCCGAAGGCCTTTTTTATATAAAAAAAGGAACTAATTCTTATTTGAGATAGTCTCATTAGTTTAATTTTCTCTGTGAGTCAATTTCTTTTTGATGGGTTGTTTTTCATGAGTAATTATGCTTTGATGGTATTTTGCAACTACTTTCTGGGCATTATTACACTCAAACCAAATCTAAAATTAAAAACCCGTCATAAAATTTGAATCTAAAACTAATTTTGAATTACTGAATAAAAAACATCCCAAAAAGAAAGCATCTATTGCTTCGACAAGTTAGAAATTGAGATTACCTCGAGATTTGAAACCAATATCGAAGAGCACTTGGCTAGATGACAAGTGTTGCCTTTCTCACGCTCTATACTCGGGGTTCGACTCAGGGGAGACGCATATGTTGTGCTTGGTGCGTAGCTATGCGATTAGGCTTGGTTCCTGGGGTTGTTGCTTGTGTTTTGGTATCCTTCCCCCTCCCAACTTGTGTGTGGTCTGTTGATGATTCCCGATATAGGGGCCTAATGACATGGACATATTTACCCGTATAAAATAATTAAAAAAAAAAGATTTGAAACCAATAGCTCCTTTTTTCTAACAGTTCTCCTAGGGTGAAAGGGAAAGGCAAGGTTAAAGCATATTAAAATTTTAGAAATTTCAAAAAGCTTACATAAATCAAAATCAAAGTGCTTATGCAAATCTAACAGGTGTTGGCAATTTCCATGCATACATACAAGACATTATGTCACCCTTTAGTTAGCTCATTGTTTTATTCCCAAGCACCAAGGAACCCAAAACCAAGTGAATATATTCTTTGACCTAGTTTTTTCTTGCCCACCAAGGAATATCATACATTAATAATCAAGATGCTTATTATGAAACATTTGAGAATGGACTATACTATATACAAAAATGGATGATGAATTAAAAAGCATATATACATCTCTTTTAAAGGGATCTTGCTAGCAAGAGTTGTAATAGGTATTCAAGAAGAACTCATCATACTAAAATTAGTATTCATGATAGAGAAATACCATGCAAATACGTATTTGTAGAAAGAGTAGTTGCTACAAAAAAAAGCGCGTTAATATAAATATATTTTTATTCTAAATGAAATGATTTAGTGGTCAATATTGTGAACGAAAATTTTAATTAGAACCTCAACTTAATGGGTTTAATAAAAATATAAATATAACCAATGAGCTCTCAGTCTAATGATTAAGAATCAGGTCTTGAGTACACTGGATCCAAATTCAATTATACCCTTCCCTATTATATTGTATTGTCCTTTGTAACCCAATCGAATTAAAAAAAAAAATTAAAACAAAGTGTGATGGCTATCGAGAGTTTTCAATTTTCAAAAGTCTCTACATCCAAGATGCTCTTTGGTAGACATTATTTTCTTGAACAATAGGAGCATTGTCTTTGCATTGATACTTTATGTTGTTTTCATCTTATTCTTTCTCCTTTTATCAGGCTTCTGATCAAATCCTATATCATATTCCTATGAGTACATATTCCCACAAGTCAAATCAGCGGTATATATTAAAAGTTGTCTATATGTCAAATACATGCTGAAAAAATATACATATGTGGCAAATGAGAGTACATACTCCCAGATGTATGATATATATTACCGGCTTCTGGTAGGTTTGCATGTGTAGTACCATATTTTCTACAAATGCTGTCCAGAAGGCATAACAACATGTGATTTATATCATGTGTTATTTATCAATAGATATTATTAAAATCCTAAAATGTTGATAAGTAAGAGTACATAGCACCGTTATTGGCCCTTGATGTTGTTGACTTCCCATATGCTGACAAGTAAATCCTAGAACAAATCAAACGAGCTCAATGAACTAGTGGACGTGGGCCTAGTAGTATACATCTGACTAATTATGCACACAAGTCCAATATGCATGGCCCAATTAACATATTACATGATTTGGGCAATGATAAACAACCCCAACCTGCATAATCATTCTATACACTCCAACCATTAATAGGGTAAAAAGGCTTACAATAACTTATCAACCTTGTTTAAAAGAACAACTCTAAATTGTGAAACTCTTGAGTTGGATTCAAATTAGTTTCACAAATGCAATAACTTTGGCTGACAATGTTTACACAGGAATTTGTAGTTTTTAACTTAATTAGAATGACCACTGCACCACCCTCTTTCTGAAATCCCATTGCCTGCGTCAATTTTTACCCTTGTTTGGTTGATCTTTAGACGCTGGAAGTCATCATTTATTGATTGTTCTCGACCTTCTCTTTATTTTCTTTTAGTTCTCTTTTTTATCCTGGTCATGATTTGCCTCCCCGATTATTGTGAATTTTAGGAATATCGTTACGTAATTTATCTCCACGGTTGTGTAAGAGTTTGTGAGAGTTAGATTTCGCAAAGTCACCATTTTGTTTTTACAATGAAAATTGTGTCACCTATTAATGTTCAATGAAATTATCCATTTATTTTTTGCCCCTAAAAAAAGCCCTAATTGCAACTGACATTTCAATGAACACAATCGACTGTTATCCACTAATCACTACTTCTTCCCTCTAGTTAAAAAGTTAAGAAAAAGGAGAGTGAAAAAAATCTTTGAAAAACGAAATTATCTGGCAATACATCTATTATACCCTTGGGAGTATATGCTCCCATAAGCCACATCATCAAATATATATTAAGAAAATAAATATATGATAAATACACGCATGAAATATATACATATGTAGATAACGAGAGTATGTGTTCTCGGGAGCGCATAAGAAATTGTCATTATCTGGATGGAGTATACTGTATAGTCTATATTACTGCAAGGTTACTGGACAAATTACCATGGGATAAAACACACCTGTCAAGAAGCCATTGATGATGATCAAGATCAATGTAAATGGTGCCTTTAATGCCCTTCTTCCACTGTTTGCCTGCATTTTCTCTCTCCAGATTTCTTCACCGTTCAATCCTCCTGATCACAGATATCGTCTGCCGCTTCATAAGCATCAAATTTGGCCTCCTCTTTTTGTGGGTTACCCCCTTTTCAGATTTTCTGCATGTCTTCGCAGCCGTTGGTTTAATTGTGGGCAAGAGAAAAAGAACGGGATTTGCTGCTCCTGACAACCCTCCTTCAGGTTTTCTCCTCTTTCTCTCTCTCTGTCTTCTATTTTTTCTTCGATTGCGTTCGATCAATTAGCTGCTGCTTTGTAAATTTGAGGACCCATTTTGCTATGCTTAGTTATGCCCTCCTGGGGTTTGTTTGAATTGCGAAATTAGAACGAGATTAGCTGATGAATTGTGGAAATTGACGATGACCCATCTCGTAATAACTGGGTAAGAATTATGGGCATTCATTAGTTTCTGGAATTTTTTTTGGGGGGGGGGGGCCTGAAAAATGTGTGATTTTGCTTGAGTGTAACTGATTAGGGATGACCCCTATTTGCCATGCTATGTCATAGTTCAGTTTTCCTTGCTTGTTTGGTGCATCTTGTTCTTGTGATATCTTTGCCTGGATGAAGGTGTTTGTTCGAGCAAACTTGCTTTCTGACATGTATGAATGAGCAGTAGGAAGCTTACATTGTTAGTTAGGGCCATGAGGCTGAAATTGATGGTAAAATGACGGACTTGAACATTTGGACAAATGCCATGTTAATCATTGGTGCCCGAGACCCACTTATAAAGACTTTAAATTTCCAGTTTTGCATGTACATAACTTTGTGAATTCAAGTGGCAGCTACAGAATTTTGACTGTGCAAGGTCGAATTATACGGTTATACCTTCACAAGTATTTAGCTAAGGTCGGATTATACCTTCACAATTGTTTTCTCTGTGTTAAACAATTAAACGACGCATATGCAGATATATGTAACAGCATTACAGCATCAAAGCCTACAAGGTTGGGTGACCTCCCTTCTTTAATAATGTAGACCCACCAGCAATGAGTTGTCCTTGTCTTGGTAGTTTCATTGATCATCCGTGTCCTTTCCTTTTAATTGTTGGGTGGGAACATACTATCTTGATCATGTGAATCAATGAATGTCTAGAGTGACCATCGTCATATATGCATGATGCATGCCATTGGAGTGTTGCTTCATTCATCACCACCGTATGCTTGCTTGAGTGGTTTGCATTGCTGACTGTAAGTTTGGTTTGGATTAATTCGCACACTCGACCTGCTTTTCCATTGATTATTCCATAAAGGGAAGTTCTTCTTCATTTGATAATTCGATTGTTACTTATCCACACCCTTTTCTCATTATTTTGAGGAAAAACCCTCAAAGCAGGATAGATCTTGCTAGTTGAAACTAGGTTTACGTCTGCTCACAAATTGCCTGCTATTGAAGCCGGCTACATATTACAATATTAGCTATATAGCCTAGCGCACAATGAAAACAATGACAGAAAAAAATGTTGCACAAAAGAAACTCAATGTCTGCTGTACCTTGATGCAGCTTATGCTTCCACCTGCTTATCCAATCAGCTATTCTAATATTGTGAACTAGAAGTTCCACTCATCATTAAGGTAAATTATATAATCAGCTTTCTTTCCTCTGCAAACTTTTCCTTGCCATCTGCGAATTTTACTTGCTGGATTTTGAAATTGATTGCCACTCTAATCATTGCTGCTTGTCCTGGAAATGGTTGTTTAAATTCTTGTACTTTTGCCATTGCAGATTTTATGCCATGCCCCTCAGGAAGGGATCTGACACCAGCAGAGGTTAGTCTCCCCCCATGTAATGGACATTTTTTCTAATAAAACAGACTACTCATAAAAATTGCACTCGTCTCCCCCCCCCCCCGGCAAAAGGAAAAAGAAAAAGAAAACTAGCAAACTCGATATTTGGATGGAGTTCGTTCCCTGTGTTTGTGCCCTGGAACTTACACTTAAGGTCTTGCTTCTCTTATTCCATGAATTCTGTGACAGATGACAGTGTATTTTTTGCAGCAGAACTTTTCTGATCCTGAGGACAGCAGTATATTTGAGCCACTTTCTTCTGTCAAGGATATCATGGATATTCGTGGAAAGCAGCCAAATTCTCAATTTTCACTTGGTCAACATCATTGCAACTTGAGTCATGCAATGTTTTTGAAGCGCTCTCGTCATCACTATGGGAACCAGTATTCCAGACGGAATTCACCCACTTGCCCTAGATTCCCTAGTTTTGGAAAGAGCAGTCCTTCAAATGACGAGAGATTATGTTTCAAATACGGTAGTAGATATGGCTCTGAATCAGGAAATCGCTCAGGTTACTTTCCTTGCTCTTGCTTTTTTACTATTGTCTATGGCCTCCTTATTCACATGGATTATTGCTAGGAGAGATTAAACTGTTGTGTAAATGTATAACTATGGCTAATGATGGTGCTATCTCCTGTACTGACTGTGAGTATTGTGAGATTCCCATTCCTTAGCAAGCAGAGGTGATGTTTCTGAAGGAGACGACGGGAACTTTTCTTTCTTCAAAGGAAGATGCAATTATGCAAATACTATTGGCATCAAAAGAAATGTAGATACATGTAGAAGGGAGAGGTGTGATGTGCAGTTTTTTTGAGTGATCATAACAAGTGAAACCATGTTTATCTGTATTAAGGCACTTGGGAATTTAATTATTTCTCCTATGTTAACTTAAACCGGGCACAACACTGGGTTGACTTTAATTAAGTGGAATTTTTGTACTCCAATTAAAATACTTGGAAAATGCATCTTGTAATTTCAACAGGGAGACTAAAAAATGCTTTCTTTTGAGGCAGGAAGGATTTCTTGTCTGTTCATGGTGAGGAGACTATTGTGTCAGATGTCTTGGTAGTGCTGGTAGAGGAAAATGTCGAACCTACAAGGCTACAGCCACATATGAGACATGTGGCCTAGTGGCCTTTGCTACTGATGTTAACCCTGCTTAGGCCTTCATTCTCATATGATCATCATTCTGGCTTTCGCCTTGACATGTTGATTATGTACATTTCATCACCTCTAACTCAATCAAATTATTATAGTAACAATATCTTTTTTGAAGAGAAGATTTTGCAGAGTTCAGGGAGAAGGGTTTGTGGCAGCCAGAGAGAATTAGGACAAGCTCCTCAGTTACGGAAGCAGTTTCACCAGTCGGATTAAAAACAATCTGCGGAATATGCGACAGGCCAGTAAAATGGAAGCCTCGTCACTTTGGAAGCACCATATCCTCGGAAGAGCTATCGATAGTCGCAATTTTAGTATGTGGGCACACCTATCATGCCGACTGCTTGGAACAGCGTACATGCCCTGAAGATATAAGAGACCCACCCTGTCCAATGTGCCTGGTATCATTAGTCCCCAAGGCAGAAGCTGCTTGAACTCAGAGGAGATCGAGAGGTCACTGCTCTACATTAATGGAGCTTTTGATTAGCAAAGAAACAGTCATGTTTAGCGATTAAGTAGGCAGTTTATTGCTGTTGTGAAATAGATGGTTTGTAGTGGCTTAGCTGATCTGACTTCTGACCCTGTACCAGCCTGGCTTAATCAAAATGATACATGCCTTGAGTAGAATACACTTAAGTTGTTTTTCATTTTTCATGGATTTTTCCATTCTGTGTCCTACACCTTGTAATGATGTTACTGTAACACGACTGTTGTATTTTAGCTATTATCAGGCCATTTCGTTCTTTCAGTAGCTGTTTTTTTGGGGTTGCCTCATATTTTGTTGACACAAGGCCTACTTCTGAGCTGCATAATTTCTTACAGTAATTACTAATGAAGCGATTTTATCAGTTAAACTAGCCGATAAATTCAACACAAAGTGAACGTATATGTGCATTGGCACAAGGTATATGCTTAATGCAAGTTGGCCACACTAATCACCCATAGAAAAATTTGACAATCGATTACAGTTGGAAGTCAGTTACTACATGTCATGTAATCAAGTGGGCTGTGGGCATATTATCCATATATATCAAGATAAGATGCCAAAAATCAGAGCAAAGAATCTCTCAGAAAGCTAGAAAAAGTAACATCTTTTTTTCATAATGATTCTCATAACTAAACTAAGTAATCACCCAAGCAAAAGGGTGGATGTGTGATGAAGTTAATTGTACGAAAAGACTACTGAAAATTAAGACTATACTTTCAAGTTAACCATCACTTTTACTCCTGAATCAATTGATTTGGATCCAGCATTGATTTGGATCGGGTAAAGGATAGTAACTTGATAATTTTGTCGAGAAAATAATGTAGTTTAATATGTATTTTTAAATCAATTTTGAATAACTTCATATTTTGGATTGTGCTGGCGTGGGCTCAAGTAATAAGATTATTGTACGTTCGATTTGAGGTGAAGTCAAAATAAATGGTATAGTCAAGCTATTATCAAGATATAAGGATATTTACTCAACAGTATGCCCGAATTGATTTTCATTATATTTTTTTGGGAAGACAACATGGCTACCGATTGGATGATTGGATTTACATGTTTTCTTATATAGCATCGTTCTTTACTTCTCCTATTTGTTGGGAATTTCTTTTAAGTTTGGTGGGTGATAATATACAAAAAAAACCCTTCATACAAAGGTTGACTAATATTCTTTGTACTTACCGTACTTTAAAAATAACTTACATAAATTAAAAAAATTGACCTAAACGAGGCTTAATTTATTACTCAAGCCTTGCTTTTTAGATCATTTGCATATTAGTTCAAAAGAGTCATTTTGGCTAACGAGCTACGGGGAGTTGGGCACTTGGGCTAACTCAACTTCTTGACCATTCATAATTTACGCTAGATCTAATAATTGGATAGACAAGTAAGTCGACATTTGATATTAGTCGACGTATTTATATTGTAACAATTCCAACAATTTAAATTGTAGGGTAAACATCCAAAAAAAAATTATAAGATAATTTAAAAATGAAAAATGACTAATTTTTAAATTCAGGAGGCTATATAAATTCAATCAAGCAGAATAACTTCCTTTTAAAATCAAATCATATTATTATTATTATTATTTTCAAATTTGAAGCATTTTTTGTTTTTAAGCCTGCAAATCTCAAAGGATTTTAAACTGCTGACCCCCCCAAAAAAAAAGAATTTAAACATTCGAGTTTGGTATAATTGAAAGACAGAAGGTGGCGCCAATTATGAAATGAAAGCCTTCTTATGTACCCCACCACAAATTGAAATATAAAAAGAAAGAGTTTTTTTTTTTTTTTCTTTGTATTTTGTTTGGGACTGCTGTAATGGCCAATGGAAAGATCCGAATCTCCACTGAGGAAATTCCCGGCATTATTCCAAATATCCCTCCATCCAAACATGCCCTTGAGACTCTGCCTAACCCGCTGGTCCAGTATTAAATACTCTCTCTCTCTCTCTCTGTGTTGTCTTGGCGCATCATCCAACTGTCACTCTCCTTTCATTTTCCGAGCAGTGGCCGGCATCTAATTAAACCGTTGAGCCCTTAAAAGACCCTCAAAAAATTGACGCTTTGATCTTCCTGGGTGTCCAAAAAGCTTGGTTTTTAAAGCTCATTCTCCTTCAATTGAAGCAAGTTCAACTGTTTTCTCTGGTGGGTGTCTAATTAAATTGTCGGGCTTTCAAAAATCCCCCCAAAATATAAACAAAATTGATGCTTTGATCTTCTTGGGTCTTCAATACTTGGTCTTTTAAGCTCAATCCCCTGCAATCATAGCAAATTCAGCTGTTTTCTGAGGTGGGCATCTAATTAAACCCCCAAAGTTGTAGCAAACTTGATGCTTTGATCTTCCTGGGTCTCCAAAATTTCATTCAATAACACGAAATTTAGTTGTTTTCTGAGGTGGGGTTTTGTGGGTTCCTTCAAATTTCGCTTGTTTAAGCTTCTTCTGTCAGAGATGGCAATATCGGGGGCGACCCCGAAACGCTCGTCTCTGAGCTCGGTCTTCTTAAGAGCAGGGTTTAGCAACAACAACAAGAAGAAAAGATGCTCTTCACTTGCTCTGTCTTCTGGTTCTTCTTCTTCGATGGGGTATGATTATATGGACGATGAAGATGGGACGATGGAGATGGTTCAGCTTGGAGCTGATCGACCCAAGAATGTGCTCATCTTGATGAGTGATACTGGTGGAGGGCATCGAGCTTCTGCCGAGGCTATTAGGGATGCTTTCAAGTTGGAGTTTGGTGATGAATATAATGTAAGATTTTGTTGCTTTTTCTTTCTGGGTTTTGCTTCTTGTTTTTCATTGATTCTGATCTGATCTGATCTGGGTTTTTACTCATTTGGGCTGCTTTTCTTCCATTTTTGTTGATTGTTCCTGGGTTTTTCTGGGGTTTCTTTGTGCGTGCGTGTGTGTCGCTTTTTTGGGGGGGGGGGGTGTTGGATCTTCAGTCCATTTTTCTTCCTTGAATTCTCTTCAATTTCTGTTTAGTCTCTTTCATTTTTCCATGAATCTGGGTTTTCTTCCTTGAAGCTTTCTGGGCATGAAAATTAAAACTGCTAAAAGTTTTGAACTTTCTGTTTGCTTTGCAATCTTTGGTGATTGCATCTTCCTTTGTTTTCTTCTGCACTTTCCATGATTTGTTTGTTTAGCGAATGTTGTCAGTGAGTTGTAATTTCTTAGTAGTAATTGTTTGCATCTGCTGCACAGCCCCTCAACCCCAGGTGGCCAGGTCCCCATCAGAAATAGGAAAAAAAAAGCAAAAAGCAAATATAAATAAAGTCTAATATTTTTGAATTCTCTTCCCATTGTTTCCTCCTTTTAAAAAAAAGTATGCATTGTGGGTTCCAGATAATTGTAAAGGATGTATGGAAAGAATATACTGGCTGGCCATTGAATGACATGGAAAGGCAATACAAGTTCATGGTGAAGCATGTTCAGCTTTGGAAGGTTGCATTTCACAGCACTTCTCCTAAATGGATTCATTCTATGTACCTTGCTGCCATAGCCGCCTTCTACGCTAAGTATGTCACCTATTACCTTCCAATCCTTATGTTGCTAGTTCTTTCAAGCATCGTGTGTTATTCGACGAAATTGCATGTGTTCCGAAAGATTATCTATCTAGGTCCCAAAAAGCTGCTATCTTTTGAAGATTTTCCATGTTTTTAGTCCAAAATGAATCGTCAAGTCTTGCGTACTTGAGGTAAAATGAGGAGTCTAAGCAATGTAGCAGTTAGCATGCAATTTTTACCCTTCGTAAAAGTTTATATGGACATAGAGAATTTTTGTGAACCATGTCAACTAAAAGGTTAAATTTACGGTTGAAGGTCCAGGAAAAGTTTTATAGTATACTATAACAGTTCTAATGATGGTTCTTGGTTAAATACCATGAAAATTATGGCCTTGTCCTACTAATCTTGTGCATGATCTGTAACCATCATTGGCTTTTGGTCAAATTGACAAAACTGGGATCAATCATATTCCAACTGGATTTAATGTGACTAGCTGCAGAATCCATGTGCTTCAGGGCCGAAAGCTTGCTAATTAGTGATTAACTTTTTAGTGCTTGCTATGAGGACCATAATTAGATAACACTAATTTCTCCTAACTGTGTCATCAACCAAGGGAGGTGGAGGCTGGTTTAATGGAATACAAGCCTGATATAATCATTAGTGTTCATCCTCTTATGCAACACATCCCCTTGTGGGTTCTCAAGTGGCAAGGACTTCAGAAGAAAGTGATCTTTGTAACTGTCATCACTGACCTCAATTCTTGCCATCGCACTTGGTAAGTTGGAAACTTCACTCGAAATGATAATTTCCCTGAATGTCAAAGTTGGGTACTTGACAATCAGACATCATTTCCAGGTTCCATCCTGGTGTCAACAGATGCTATTGTCCTTCAGAGGAGGTTGCAAAGAGGGCATTGTTTGATGGCTTGGAGGAATCTCAAGTCCGAGTCTTTGGGTTGCCTGTTAGACCCTCCTTCGTCCGTGCGATTCTCTCAAAGGTGGGTGTTAGGCATCACTTTGACAAATTGGATTATTCTGAAATTTAGAGACGGCTTGTATGCTCACTTTGTTTGATCTTAAATTAACACATGAAATTTACAAGAAAGATAAGAGGTTAATTTCTAAGGGAGCTTGAATACAGTATGAAATTAAAATGTAAGATGTAGTTTGTATGTTTTGTCACACTTTCTGGCTCTAGGATGCCTTGAGAGTCGAGCTGGAGATGGACCCAGAGCTGCCCGCGGTGTTGCTAATGGGCGGTGGTGAAGGGATGGGTCCTGTGAAGAAAACTGCCATCGCTCTTGGAGACTCATTATTCGATAAACAACAGAACAAACCCATTGGTCAGTTGATCATAATATGTGGCCGCAATAAGTCTCTAGCTTATACTCTTGAATCAATGGAGTGGAAAATCCCTGTCAAGGTAATTAGTCATTTAAACCATTGTTTTCTTCTTTTAAGACCATAGTGGTAGAGAATGCAGCTGCTCGCGGGTATGAGATTAACGGTAGTTTTTCTTTACTAATGCCTTCTGATTATATAGGTTAGAGGATTTGAGAAGCAGATGGAGAAGTGGATGGGAGCTTGTGATTGTATCATCACTAAGGTAAACTTAACGTCTATGCTTTCTGCCCATTTCTGTCCACTTTCTAGGTATTTGTACAAACTACATTCCGATAATTTTTTCAGCCATGAGCAAAATGTCTCGCTAAATTGTCCTTATTTTCTTTTGCCATCGAGTAGCTTCTAGTTAATGCCTGCCTTAGACAGGACTCTAGGATATTCGTTTGGTTCGATTTCGAATCCTCTTTTTATGCATTTTACTGTATTATATGTTAAACTACAAAAAAACAGGACTTAGGACTGAAAGGCTTATGACTTTCACAGGCAGGGCCAGGTACGATAGCAGAGGCTTTGATTAGGGGACTTCCCATCATCCTCAATGACTTTATTCCTGGACAAGTAAGTCAAAGCACTTGCTCACTTCATGGTTCTTCTATTGCCTTTCTTAAAGGCAAAGCCCAAGAACATACACTTCAAAGCTAACTTTTTATCCTTTGTCTTACGGCAAACCTAGGAGAAAGGCAATGTACCGTTTGTGGTGGATAATGGAGCAGGGGTCTTCACTCGTAGCCCCAAGGAGACTTCCAAGATCGTTGCTGAATGGTTCAGCACCAAAAGGGATGATCTCAAAAGGATGTCGGAGAATGCCCTCAGACTGGCAAAGCCAGAGGCCGTGTTTGAGATTGTGAGAGATATCAATGTACTCACAGCACAAAGAGGTCCTTCAGCTAACCTCCCATACACGTTGACATCCTCATTTGCTAACCTCCCCTTCATGTAGCTAGTGTGATCATAGTCTAGCACGATATGCTTAACTGTCCAATTTTCCGCAGAAGTGGAGTCTGAGGAGAGTCAGATGGAGGCAATCTCTTTTTGTAGGAAGAAGAATCTTTGTACAGCTAGCTGTTGGTAATCTCATTCTTTGGCTCCTCTAGTTGTACGTGCTAAAAGTGACTCTTTTGGCAATATGGGTAGAGTGAGATTTGTGGTGCCCTTTAAGCTGGGGACAAAAATTATGATGTCATTAGGGTTGAGGGTTTTAGTTTCTTTTGGTGAAAGGAAAGGAATAAAGGATAGGGACATAATAAAAAGTTTTCAATTTCTATTTTTCCCTTTCCTTTTTCTTTCTTTGTATTTTTCCTATGCTATATTTTTTGGCATAGGGAGGAAAAAAGTGTATAATTTCGGAATTTCCTCTGTACCCTCCCCTCCAAAAAAAAATAAAAAAATAAGTGTGTCGTGTGTACGTCTCTTTTCTTGTAATTCAGCCTGAAACTATAGTGATATTTTAGCTATTCTTTTTGGTAATGTATGTAGAAGTTTCAGACATATCATTTCTGTAATTTTTGTCGTTTGATTATTTGTGGAGATATTTATTAAAGTGATTATATGTACCAATAGAAGCTAAAGTTGATGATCATTTTCATGCAATCTCTAAGTAATGCTATGTTTATTTTTCTTGCTTTTCCTTTTATTTTTTGGATGTGATGTCAATTGGAACTATATACATGTTGCTTTCCTTCTAGGTCTACTTCAAAATCGCTTCTAGTGCAAGCAAAACATATGTAAGTACAATTGTAACCATTACATAGATTGAAAAGGACAAGTATTTTGTCTGCCCATAGAAAGCAAAATAGAAATCTACTAGTTGTTTTGCTTAAATTACTAGTAGTCTTTTTTCTTCCGTTACTTTTTTTCATATGCAATTTTTTTTTTTTTTTACATGGTGGTAGGCTGGTCCAAGCCCACTAACCCCCTATTCAAGGGATTCAATGGACCCCTGAACAGATCGGGGTTGGAGATGTCAAAGCCCAGACGATAGCTCAGGACCACAAGCCACCACACAAAGAACACGGTACAAGGCTGAAACCTTGTGCCCCCAGGATCGAACCCGAGGGGCAAGGGTGGCAAGTGGCAGTGTTGCCATCCGGGCAACACTGCTTCGACTTTTCCATATGCAATTAATATAGGGGAAAAGTCTCATATTTTTCAAAGTTACATTTTTATTGCATGAAAGAGATTTTTTTTTTTTGTTTTTTGGGGGAGGGGAGGAGGGGCGGTTTGGTGGTTGAGACTTGAGGCTTAAATATGGTGAAGTGACAGGGGCAATGGAAAAAGGGTCAAATATTTTCCAATGGGAATTATGTATGGATCAGACATAATAATTTTACTATTAAATTACAGAATAATAATGTAAGTTAAAATTCATATAAAAAATATCGATGAGACCCAAGCTGGCTTTTACACTGAACATCGATAGATGGATTCGGACATTCGGCCCACAAACAAAGGCATTAAATCATCTGGCAGGTCGTGGGCTTTTTGGCCCATGCAAACACAAAAACTGGGCAGAAAAAAAAATAAAAAAAAATCACCCACCTGGGAAAAAAAAAAAAAAACAGGAAAGCACACTGGGTAGTTGGTCGTTGATTAAAAATCAGGGTTTCGTCTTTGTTAGATTACCTTATAATCATCAAGGTAATAATTCACGCAATTGCGTTTTTCTGCTTCTAAAATGCTGCTATTTAATCCTAATTTTGCAATCTCGTGGATAAATTTTCGAATATTTGTGTGATAATTTGTGGGTAAACCTCTCTTGCCCAGATCTTTGCAATTGAAACGGCGGATTGGCTAAACTTGTGAGATCGATCGAAGCTACTTTGGTTGATTATAGCGAATACATCATAATGGTAAGATCATGTTCACGTTTAATTTCATTTCTGTTGTCCGTAATCAATTCAAGCTTCTGGGTTTGTATCAGTTTTCATTGAGATATGGTTATAAAGTGTGAATTGGAATTTGAGTGAAGTCGAAGCTGGTGTTCTTTTCCTGGATTATGGAATTAGAAGCCCTTTCAATTGGTTATCTGGGATCTGGAATTTTGCTTGTTCATTGGTTTGAGAAGCCTGTTAGATGAATCTGAAATGACCCAATTGTGTGGAACCGTGGACTTTTTTTTGGGGGTGTCATTAATGGAGTTTTGCCTGCAAAATGTCTGCTTTAGGCTTCAACTATGACTCATGTGCAATTGTCATACAAGCCAAAATGGGATTGACCTGGAGGATTGTAGTCCAACCCAAAATTATATTCATTAGGTTTTTTTGGTTGATTTTGTGAGAAAAAAGGGGGGAAAAAAGAAGAAGAACAAAAAGATAGGACGAGAAAAAAAAAAGAAGAAAATAAGAAAACAATAAAGAAAAAAGCAAAAAAGGGAAAAGAAAAATAAAAAAGGGGCAAGTTTTCTAGATTGCCACAAGTCCACCTTAGCATGGAGTTGATTCTGGGCATTGAAAGATTATTTTGTTTGATGAATTGTGGAGCACCGTTTGACGCTAGGAGTTTGTATTATCTTCGAAACCAAGATGGTAAGGCAAGGTTATAGTTTGGACGGTGAATGGATATGGTGAAGATTGTAATAATATTTTGGCAAGTTTGGTTATGAGAATTCTTAGAAGTTAAGTTGTTACAATTGGGAAGGTTCATAGACAATATAAGTATGGTCTTAGAATTTGGTTGAAGAATTATTCCAGAAAGTGAGAGGATCGTCTTGACTCAATTTGAGGTCTTGAGTGTGGGTGGTATCTTCTTGAACAATGCGTGGTTTTGAATTATTGTGTAAGGCTGGGTATTTGTGGGGTGTATCCTGGACACCCCAAGCCCTGAGTAGGGGGAGAGCGTGTTGTGAGGGTCAATAGATTTGTGAGTGTAAGGGATGACTCAAACACTAGTTGGAGGAGACTAAAAGTGTTTTGTTTTTTTTTTTGGGTGACTGTAGTCAGATGTAAAATATCTTTTCTTATTATAGTGGATGTTGTGCCCTGACCGTGTTTTTTCCCCTGAATGTGGAGGGGTTTTCCACTTTAAACTCTGGTTCATTCCTTCTCTTGTGTGTATGTGTAATGTGTGTGGTTGTATTTTCTATTGCACTTCTATTCCCAACACAACCAATAAACCTAGTGCCTCCCGAGAGGCTCTCGTCTGAAGTGGGATATAAGGGATCAAATATTTGGTCTTGTGAGTGGAAAGAAAGGTGAGGTTTTTGATTTACTAAATTAGATTTACTACATTACAATCCATTGCCTGACGATTGTAACAATTTTGCCTCTTCTGAATATGTGGTGTTTTGTGTGTTTGTCTATCTGACTGCTAATAGGCTATAGGATGATCATGGTAGGTTTACCACTCCAGTTTTGTGGATGAGGCAGGAGTAACAAAGGCTTGTGGTTGCCCACTGCTTCCATTGAAGAGCCATATTAAGGGTCCTGCACCGGTTTCTGATCAAGGTTAGACCAGTCATCTTTTGTACAGATATAGGAGTTCTACTTGTAACTGACGTTTTAAACTCTGTTCTGATGCTCATTGAGGTGCACATTCTGTTCTGTGCAGAAAGTACCGACATTGTTGATGAGGCGATCACTTTTTTTCGTGCCAATGTCTTCTTCAGAAACTTCGACCTAAAGAGCTCTGCTGATAAGCTCCTTATCTATCTGACATACTATATCAACACTGCCTTGAAGAGGCTCGAGGGCTGTAGGACGTTGGCAGAAGGTACCAAGGCAATTATCAATTTGGGTCTTGAGGATGTTCCTGTTCCTGGAGAGTCTGGGTTCCCATTCCCTGGGCTCTTTTCTCCTCCTGGTTCACGCAAGGAAGGAGGTAAATTTTTTAGCTGGTCTGCTTCAGTGCAAATTTAACATTCTCAACTATATCACCTCATTTGTGCAAGTAATATCCATTTAGTAGTGCACATCTTTGAACATTAGGACTAACTAATATGCTTGTTTATATACCATACCATTATGATGGCCTGGACAGGAGGAGGTTTCTGAAAATGGCCAGAACAAAAGAGTTGTGTTTCCTCACTTGCAAAATGAATCTGACTTTAGTGTAACCAATACTGGCTGCTCTTTCCGCTTAACCTCAACTCGTTTAAACGGATGCCATATGGTTGTAGATATTTTTTTCTAGCATTTGCGTACTCTACTTTTTACTACTTTCACGATTTGATAACATAGTACTTGCATCTGGTGCTGTGTTGTGAAAGTATTGGAAACAGACAACATGATTCATTTCTTATCTTGTTTCTTGGGATTGATAACCTCAGACACCTGTATCTGACACTTGATAGTGCAATTTGATTAATGATAATTGAGCCTTTGTTTTAGGCTAAAAACACACTATTTTCTCAAGAGTCACAATACACGAATCTCTTTCTCTATAACTTAAAATGTCGATTTGGATGTAACCATGTGACTGAGTCCAAGACGTAATACAATAGTCACTTTTATTACATTCCTGTGGTTCTCTTTAAGTTTGATGTCCTTGAGCTACTCAAAAACATTTTGCCCCTTCTCTTTTTGTCCATGGAAAACCAGAGCTATTCAGAAACTACCTGAAGCAGATAAGGGAAGAGACCAGTGGGAGATTACTGAGCGTTGCATATAGGTCTAATGGCACTCCAAACAAGTGGTGGTTGGCATTCGCGAAGAGAAAATTTGTGAACATTGTCGCTTTCTAGAGTCCGAGTTTACTTGAACTTTCAGAAGGAGAAACAAGAGAAGCATCCTGTCGCAAGTCAAAATTTCCACCAAGCTTGGAGCAAAATAATTGATACATCCGGTGGCCTCTTTGTCTAAACTCTCCATATTGGAGTTGGGCTGATTGGTGAATCAAAGAACTGGTTGTACATACCCTTCTTGAGCATATGCTGTCTGAACTAATCAGGTTCAAGTTCACTTTGAACAGAAGGCAGCTTCTTTGTTCCAAATATTTCATGTTTTCCACAACTAATGTCCTACTCTCTTCAGCATGCAATGTCTCAAAATCTTTGTTGTATTATGCACTTGCGCTTGTAGTATTATCTTCTATTCAACTATGATTCTGTTACGAACACATGTTGGTTGAAGTAGTTTGACACTTGTTTCTCTTGAGTAAGGTGTCGGTTTCGAGTCTTCTATTCAGGGGCTTTATTTTCAAGGGAGTGAAGCAAGCAATAATTGAAGGCTGTTTTTTTTTTTTTTTTTTTGTGTGTGTGGAGATATTTTCCCTCAAATTTTATCAAGTACATATATAGGTAACATCACCTCTCAAAATCAATTTTTAGAAAGAAGAAGACTTGTCTCAAGTGGTGCAAGTGTCTTTTCCAATGCTCAATTTGACATAACTTTGTGATCAATGATTTGTTTATTGTGAAGAATATTGTTTATTTTTATTCAAGTTAAATGCCCATCACAATCGTGAAATGATGCTTGTTGACTGTTGATATGGGGGGAGTATTGTTTTTTTTTTCTTTTCTAACAATTACATTACATCAACTAAAATCCCATTTTGTATTATTTATCTTTTTTCAAATTCAAAGTTAAAATATGAACTTATGTTTTTTGGTCATGTTTTTCAGACACAGTCAACATGAGTTTGACTTGATTAATCAGGTCATCCGGTTGCTATCTCAGCTAGATTATTGGTAGTACACAATACTCCAATGGGTTCGCATCAACCTCTTCACTGTTCATTGCTGCCTTTAGTATTTATATGATTATATCTTTTAAAACCACCCCTTCTCCAGTTCTCCATGCAAGTAAATTGAAAGAAAAAAAATCTCGAATCCTATTATAAGTAGACTATATAAGCTTGACAACAAAGGGCAGTTTAAAGTACAAGCATCCCGCATTCACGCAGAGTTCGGAGAAAAATTCCACCCCAAGGGTTGAATTGTAGGCAGCCTAACAACGATTTTCCATTTGAGACCCCTATCCCAAAAAAAAACCTAAAAGAAATCCCCTACCAAAAAAGGAAAAGAATCCTCTGATATTGCCTTTTTTTTTTTGGTTCTAATTATTATATTTTATTTCTTATATTTTATTTTTGTGAGGATTCCATTTCTCCTTTCTATTTGCTTCACACTCCTCCCACCTTCTCACAACCAGGAATCTCACTTGTCAATTCCTCATTTTCTTTCTTTTCCAGGAATTTTTTTTAAAGATTTTTAGAAATTTTTCAAATTTCGAAAAAAGGAAAATTAAAACAACCGAAAGATCTGAACACAGTCGAATAGCAGAGCACAGGAAATCACCCTCTCCTTCATCTTCTTCTCCGTCCGCCTCTCTCTTTCTCTCTCCTCAATCTGCATTCATCTTCGAATCAATCCAGTCTATCATCCTCATCATCACCCCCTTTCGATTCTCGGATTCTCGAATTCCTGGATTTGATTTTCGCAGATCTTCAGATGAATCATCGCCATCATCATCATCATCATCATCATCATCTTCTCGGAGTTGGAATCTTGATCCCTCTAAATGACTGTTCAATTGTTTGATTGTTTCACTTCTGCCATTTCTAGGGTTTCCATTGAAGGAGGAGGAGGAGTAGAATCGGTGATGCGATTGCGATGTCCAGGATCAGAGGCATTTCTCTCCCACAACCATGTCCGCATCTTTCGGAGTTCCGATCCAGGCATGGGGCCCACCCTTTTAGGGCTCTCCAAGACTGCGTTCGGGCCGGGCCCATGGGTCGGGCCTTCATACGCCGTCGGGATGGCGGCCGCGAGTTCCCGCGGTGCTCGTCGGCGTCGTGCTCCATGCGCCACCGCCTCTACGCGTGCGTGGCGTGCGCCGCCGTGAACTGCAACATTCACGCCGCAGCGCACTCCGTCGCCGAGGGCGACGGCCACGACATCGCCGTCGACGTGGACCGCGCCGAGTTGTTCTGTTGCCGGTGCCGCGACCAGGTCTACGATCCCGACTTCGACGCCGCTGTACTCGCCGCCGCTTCCGCCGATTTTCTGTCTCCTCATCCGCCACCGCCGGAGAACCTCCGGAAGCGCCGCCGCGTCGACTACCGCCCGTGGGAGCCCGGCCCCACGGAGCGGGAGCTGATCGCCCAAAATGCAACCGTTTTAACAGCGCCAAATGGTGGTTCGAATTCAACAAATTCGGAGTCGGATTCGGGTTTAGAGGTTCCGTGGGGATTGAGAGGGTTGAATAATTTGGGAAGTACTTGTTTTATGAACTCGGTGTTGCAGGCATTGCTTCATACGCCGCCATTGAGGAATTACTTCCTTAGTGATCGCCATAACCGCTACTTTTGCCAGAGAAGACGCAACGGATTGAGGAGAAGGAATGGGAGTTCTAATGTGAATGGGAATGCTAATGCGAATGCGAAAGATAGTTTGAAGAATTTGTTGTGCTTGGCTTGTGATTTGGATGCTTTGTTCTCGGCTGTTTTCTCTGGTGATCGCACTCCTTTCAGCCCTGCTAAATTGCTCTACAGGTGAGCAACAGTGCGTATTAGTTCTGTTTTCTGTTTTTTCGCTGTTACTAATTTTTTGATCTTTTTGTCGGGTATTGGATTTTTCCTTCTAGGATATGGTTTTTTGTTTTGGGTATTATTATTTGCCTGCGATGTCCGTGGATTACTTTTATTTTTGGATGTTAAAGACAGTCATTTTCTGTTGGTATATTTTGGTACTTTTATGAAATGAAAAATGTGTGTTGAGTTTTAAACTGTCCTTGTTTTAAAATTTTTTCCTTTGGGTTAAGTATGTGTGAATTATGGTACTTTTATGGAAATGAGAAAAATCCCTGAAGCTGCCCTTGGTTGACTTGTGCCTTTCTCTTCTTGGCTAGTGGAAATGGCTGTCGAAATCATGGTGATTGTCATTTGTAGGGAATTCAAAAATGGAGGCTCGAAAAATTGTGGGCTTTGAATTCTTGGTTTATTTACTATTTTTTTCGGAATTCCTGTAGTTAATCATAGTTTTGCATGCTAAGCTAATCCTTGCCTAGTGGGTCTAGCTATTGAAGAAGGGTATAGCTGCATCATGATATAAAAATCTATATTCTAGTTGTTCTTACTGAAATGATATATGGGATATCTATGTGCCGATTTTGGAGAATTGTTCTGTCAGCAAAAAGCATGTCCTGAAATTGTTGATTGGTATGTATTGTTTTGTAGTTGGTGGCAACATGCTGCGAATTTGGCAACTTATGAACAGCAGGATGCACATGAATTTTTCATTTCTATGCTTGATGGGATTCATGAAAAAGTGGATAAGGATCGGAGCAAGGTGCAGAGTCAAGGTAGAATTTTCCCCAATGCTGAAATATGTTTAATTTAGTAGTTATTGCTTGTTAATAATGTAACACATTGGTGATGTCGAATTGACAGTGTCTAGAACAACACATAACTTGGCAGATTCTGTGGTTCTTGTATTTTCATTCTTTTCTTGGTTGGTTGGATACTCAGCAACATGCTTTGGTGGACCCTTTCACTTTCATGTCTGGCAAGCTAACTTTTCTTAGTGACAATATTAGGATATCTGATTTTCAAGATTACATTGCTAACATAAAGAAGCTCCCAGACTTACTCATTCCTTACCAATTGAAGGGAAGAGGTAAAATTGCAATAACTCTTCCCCCCCCCCCCCCAAAAAAAAATCCCAAAAGAAAAAGAAACAGGGAAAAAAAAGCAAATAACAGCGGGGAACATGAAAAGCTGATGGAGGCCTTGCCTCAGATCTCTACTTTTGTTTATAAGACAGCTATGCCATTTTTCTCTTTCTTATCCGTATCAACTGGTTGTAGCTGCTGAGCATCTAATTTACTCATTAAGGTAGCATTTATTTACATTCCTGGCCAGTTACAATCAGTTGATATGGATTATAAATAGCTAGGAATTTAAAAAATAGTATAATCAAACGAACAGCTATCATATATTTATGTACCGATATTCTGATCTTTTCTTGAAGCTTAAATATTAATATACTGTGGTTGTGTGACCATGAACTGTGAACTATTAATCTTGAACATTGTATTGCAAGGAGCATATTCTTCTGTTAGACCACCTGCTTAATATAGAAACTAGTGTCTCCATCTTAGTGCATCTTATTGAAATGATATTTCTTGGGTACTGGAAGTCTACAAGTACATGAGAATACAAAGATCTCTTAATATTGGGGAGATATTTTCTTGGGAGGTTTTGGGTTGCCTAGCTTCTTCTTGACTATGGGGACTGAGGAGCCAGGCACAGCGCTTCTATCCAAACCAGATATAGTCATATAGATGCCTTTCAATAATGTTAAGCGGATTCCTGAAAGGATTATAAAGCTTGAGCTGACTTCTAGTTAACATATTGTGACTGGTCCCATCGCATTTTTTTGATGAGGAAACTGGTTCTGATACGTCACAATTCTAAATACTTTATTGTGGTTTATTTGGTCCAGGGTGCTTTTATAGATGAAGAGAGAGCAATACTTCACTACAATTTGTGGCTTTAGTTCTCATATCCTCCCTTAGGCATTGACAAATGCTGTCAGATTTAAGGCCTCCCTGAAAACTTCAGCCTGGATGGTATGGAGTGACCTTCCTCCTGTAAGTGCTTTTTGGCTATCCTCATCTACTTGGTTTAATCTTAGGATTTTCCTGTGTGATAATGATTCTGATGTTGGCTCCATCTCTTGTGTCTCTAGGCTTGAATTACCTGAGATGGATGGTCTCAAGTTCGGGCTAAGGGATTTTCCTAAGTTGGCTGCCCTTATAGACTTTTAAAAGGAAGCTCATCCTGCCTTTTATTGTTTGCCCGAGCCGCCTCCTGTAAGACTGCAACTCAAAGCTCCCTGAAGTGTTGATGGTATATCTTTGGAGTTTCCAAATTTGAGGAGTTTCTTCTTTGGGTTCTAAGGGTGTGAATTGGCTCTCTTACCATGGATTAGGATGCGTTGTGTTTGTTCTTCTTTGCTTGTTCTGCCCCCCCCCCCCCCCTTTCATTTGAACCTTTTAGGTTAACTGCAGACTGTGTGGAACCACTGAAAAGTATAATGGTCCCCTCTGACCCTCCAATTATCTTGTCGCTGTCCTTGTACATGTAAACAAGACAAGATCTGTGTTGCATGTGATATTGATTCAGGAAATAAAGGTCTGCGTAGTAAAAATGAGAATTGAGATTGATCTCGTGTGTTTTTGTTCTGTTCCAAATTCAAATGACGTCAAATTTGTTTTGGTTTATTGTTCTGACCTGCATGCCACTTGCTGCAGGAAGTGGAGACTGCTGTGTTGCCCACAGAGTGTTCTCAGGCGTCCTGAGATCTGATGTTATGTGTATGGCTTGTGGTTTCACTTCTACAACATATGACCCCTGTGTGGACATCTCCTTGGATTTGGAACCTAATCAGCAAGTGAAGACAGGACCCACAAAGTCCCATTGCTCCTCTAATGGTGAAGCACATCATACGAATCTAAACCGCAATTCTAGAACATCAACGCTTACTGGGTGTCTGGATCGTTTCACAAGACCCGAGAGGCTTGGGGCCGACCAAAAGTTCTTCTGCCAGCAATGTCAGGTTAGGCAGGAATCTCTCAAGCAGATGTCCATAAGGAAGCTCCCCTTGGTCTCTTGCTTTCACATCAAACGGTTTGAACACTCTTCATTTCGTAATACAGCACGGAAGGTAGACCGATATCTCCAGTTCCCGTTTTCCCTTGATATGGCACCCTATTTGTCATCATCCATCTTAAGGAGCAGATTTGGGAATCGGGTTTTCTCTATTGAATGGGAGAATCAGGATGCTTCTGATGAATTGTCATCCGAGTTTGAGCTATTTGCAGTGATCACCCACTCAGGCAAGCTGAATGCGGGACATTATGTGACGTACTTGAGATTGAGCAACCAGTGGTACAAATGTGATGATGCTTGGATTACCCGGGTCAGTGAGAGCAATGTGAGAGCAGCTCAGGGATACATGATGTTTTACGTGCAGAAGACTTTTTATTACAAGGCAAGTGAAACAGCTGCACCCTCGTGATCTGCTTATATGCTTGTCATTGTAAGGCTACATAGATCTAGATCTCCATAGAACTTGATTCCGGGGTGTTGAAATTGGGTATTTGTTTAACCAGATACGATGCAGAAGTTTTTCAGATGCTGCTTCCAATTGAAACGAAAGAAAGAGTTCATTTGCATAATCATGTAACCAATTGGGTGGTTTAAAGTTGGAATTGGTTTTGCAGAAGTGATAAGTCATTTTTACCCTCCCTCTGGCTCTGATTTGTTACTGGAAATTTTCCATTTTGAGCATTTAAATAGGTCTTTTAACTGTTTAAATTGCCATCAATGTTCTTTTCTCTGACTTCATCCCCCCCCCCCCCGGGGGGCCCCTTTCTGCCTTCCAAGTGTTCTTTGGTGGAGTAGCATAATGAAAGGCAGCACTTGAAGGTGCACTCTGTCTATTTGTGTACACTTTATGCAGCCTATCACTGTCGTGATGGCAATCTAATTCAGAAGCATGTTGAACCTGCATATGATTTGGTTCCTTTCTTGCCCTCTTGAAACATCCCCAAAAGTTGGTCCATATTTTTTTGCTACATTATCTATTTTAACTAGAAATTAGTAATTATGATAGAGATTTAAATGGAAATTGATGTTCAAGTACCCGCGACCAAACGTGTGTATCTTATTTGCTGTAAAAATTATATCATTGGTCCTGGCGTAGTGGTGAAGATTAGTTATGCAATTTTATATCTATTTTTCAGAATTGAAGTTCGAACAACTTTTTTTAATCTAATAATTTTATCTCTAGATATAATGGTCGAATTATGGATGTTTCAAATGTGAATATCTCTTAAATGATGGATGTAAGACTTTAAACTAAACAAAATAATTTAGAGATTATAATACAGGGATTTTCTTAGAACAAAAATTGACTTTGAATATACCAGTAGCAGAACAATCTTTTAAAAAAATTGCATGTTAATTTCAATTTGAGTCTTAAAATTATTATGTAATTTCAGCAAATGAATGATAAATTTGTATAGTTTAATAATACAACATTTCTTTAAAATATTATAAATTTTACAAATTACAATAGTATTCGTATTTTATATTATAAGTAAAAATTTGAAACATTTTATATAGTTTTATAATGTAATAATTTTTCAACATTGCAAGTACAATAACAAAACATGTTTGCACTATTAGTCAGATACGTGCAATTATTGATAGACCCGACAAAATGGAAGAACATGCCCTAAAATGATCATCTCTTATCAAACAAGGCTATCAATAGGCCTGACAAAAAGAACCCTAAATTCAAACCCGAACCAAATGATCCGAACATTTACCTAGCCGACGCCCGAAACAATTGACAGAAAGTTGACACGAAATCGAAATTGACCTGACTCGAATTTTACTCCCAGACTTATTTTTCTTTACAAAACAAACTTATCATCGAACTAGAAAATTAAGTTAGTGGAATCCATTCCGAATTAAAAATGATCCGACCAAAATCAAAATCGAACCAAATTTGTAAGATCCAAATGCAATCAATCTCGAATCAATCCGATTCATTACCAGACCCATTTGTAAGGTCGAACACTCGAACTCCGCATCATGTGAAAATCCTCACCTAACACACATCGCCACATGTCCAGCAAGATTGTCCCTCACCCCCCCCCCCCCCCAAAAGACACCCAATTTCAGCATCATCGGTAATTTGTTGTCTTTCTCTACCTTCTAGGGCGCAGAGTCGCCAAAGAACAGAGCACCCCTCCTCGTGTATCGCCATCTACACACCAATCACGTTTTCAATTTTCATTATTGGGACTTGCTTGGCTTGTTTGTTTTTTGTCTGGAAAGTGTGGTTCTACTTTTCTCATCTCCATCTGTTCCATATTCCCCACCGTTACGATTCGCCGAGGAGATTTGCCTTCATACTATGGAGCTATAATTTGATTTGGTGTATTTCAAGTGTGGGAATTCAAGGGTTCATTGTTAAGTTAGATTTGGAGAAATGATTCAGTGCGTGCTAATTGGTAGTGGGTCGGTGGTGGTCTGATAGTATTCGGTGGGAAAACATTTGGATAAGGTATTTCTCCTATTCTTATTCGTAAATTCCTGTTCTTTTATGTTTCTTGATTAGGCTAATGATTATGATTCAATTTTTTTTATGTCTTGGGGATTTGAAACCGTAGTTGGGCTACAATTGGATTGCACTTTTGCCCAATTTTTCATTTTTGAGGATTTGTGTGAAATGGGTATCGGTAGGATTCAGAAAAATGCTCTAGTTGGTCTTTGGCTGTGTGAGAATTCATGATGTTTCAACCTTTTTCAGATTCTCATGGGTATGTGATTTTTAGAGGGTGGACTTCAAGAAAATCAAGGAATTCATGTGAAAGTTCTTGCAAATATTTTGAGCTAGGATATGATGCATATGTGATTGACAGCGCGGTTGATGAAAAACCTGTGCCGATAAGAAATTTTGACCTTTCTTACATCAAGGTTGAAGCAGGCTCAGTTTCAAAAGAGGAAATCACTGGGAAGTGATTTTCTGCTGCCGAGATTTTTCGATAGAGGTTAGTTGCAATTCCTTTGATCATATAATGGTGGACATTGAGGGATATGTGTGAGTTGCTCTAGGTACTTGTTTTGATGGTTGCTTGATTTCTGTGCTTCCAATTTAATGATGAACAGGAAGAGGTTTCAAATCCACATTAGTTGGTTAAGTCAAGTCTTACCCCTTTTCGAATTAATCATTTTGGTGGTAGTCTTGTGATGTTCATATTTTTCACGTTTATTTTCCTTTGCCACTATCCTCTCTGTTCCTTAGCAGAATTGATTCATATCGAGATGGGTGATATGTTTGTTTACTAGTTTCATTTTGGGTATCTTTGAATTGAGATTTTGGATGTGATTTTCAAATCTTTTTGATAGATGCTCCTTAGATGGTTCTTTCACTTTTCTATTGACGTCCTGTTATTGTCTTCTTGAAGATGAAGAGCATCAGAGACTGGGTTTTTGCTCAGCTAGAAGCTGGTTCGTTGGTCCTGCCCAGGCCGTTATTGAGCAATAGTTGTTTGGAAGAAGAAGTTCAGAACAAAGAGCTTACATCCTCAGGTACTTGTCATAAATGTGTACAGATTTTATTATCTGGCAAACATCATATATCTCTTGCTGGCTTGCAGCTGATTTTTAGTCTGCTTTCTCATTAACATTGTTGGTGTGTTATCACCTAGACATGTCAATTACCAATAGGCAATAACATTGAAAGGCCGAGTACTATGTGTGGTGAGGCTATACCAACCCGTTCAGACAACCTCTATCATGGGACTTTTAGTTTTACTTCTTCACTTGTGTCAGATGCATTTGTGATGCCTGTGCTTGAGTTTGATTTGTGGATTATAGTTGAAAACTGTAGAGAACTCTGCTGTCAACCAGACCAATATAGATGCTGCTAACTTGTCCGAGTAACATGACATACGTGTGCCTAAGGATAATTGAATGTTTTCATCACTTGTTGTACTACAAGCACCTGTATGCCTTGAGCATTGTAGTAATTGCTGCATGGTGCATTATGGGCACTGGTGTAAGATTTTGCTTGTTAGTGGTGATTAGTTCAGATTCCCCTGTGAAGAATATAGAGTCAAAGCAGGATGGAGTTTCCCATGTTTGGTTATTCTTATTACTTATTCTTGCTTGGAAATCAGAAAAGGAATCATTTTGCTGGTTACGGCAGGCAGTGCCTATCAAGAATTCAAAATGTGGTTTCGGTCCCGATTTCGGTTTCAGTAGCGGTACGGCAAAATTGCTAAAATACGGCAATCACGTTCGATATCGCGGCCACTATGGCATGAAAACGCGGTTCGCCTAACTCCAAAACCTTTCCAATGTGGCCGTTTCGTCGTAGTTCGGCCACATTTTGAATCCATGGTGCCTACTATTGAGTTTTATTGTTTTCGGCGTTTTGCATGTGTGATTTTTTGGGGGGTTGGGGGGAACTCCACTGCCTAAATTTAAATTTATAGTGAACTTTAATAGGTTTCCTGCGTTCCTGTTGATATTGCTCAGACTTGTCTACAACTGTTTGACACATGTACGTGTATTGGTGTCGGACTCATCCTTGTTTTGCAATTCGTGCATATTTTCGCTTCAAAGTATGCGTCAAGTATCCATATCCATATCAGAATTTCGAGAATCTGACAATTTTAGTGAGATGAAGAGTCTGGGTATGATATTTGGACTATGTCAGTGTGGCGCTTTATCTGCTTTTCAATTTGTTTTAGGCCTCTTGAGGCATTTGAACATATGCAAAAGCCAGCTTGGCTTGTCTTTACTTCTCAACTGCATTTAACAGACTAATATCGGACAAAGAGAGCTGAAATGCCTGTCCATAACACCCCCCCCCCCCCCCCCAAAAAAAAAGAATTTTTCTTGCAACTTCTATTTTACTTAAATAATTTTCAGGTATTTTGTTCAATGATCACGTATCATGGTAGTTCCCATTATTATTTTTTTAGAAATAAGAACCTTTTTTTTTCTAAATTAGTGTTGGTAGTAATTATATAAACAGAGTTCTTTTCCTTGGATGAGCACCCTGTTTGCTGTTGTCAGGTTCTCCCCAAAGTGGCCCTATGGAAGTATTACAATTACCTGCCGATACACCTCCTAATTCAGATGGCACTCAAGAGAGTCAAACAGTTACACCTTCTCAGCAAGCTTTTGTTAATGATCCTCTCTCTCATAATGGTACTGAAAGAAAGGATTCGGATCCGCTATCAAAAATTGAGGCTCTACAAATTAATTTCTTCCGTGTTCTACGCCGTCTTGGGCAGTCACCTGAAGATATTCTTGTGGCTAAGGTCCTGTACCGGATTCATCTAGCGACTCTAATAAGAGCAAGGGAATCAGATCTGAAAAGAATTAGTCTTAGCAGTGATAACTCTAGAGCATTAGCTGCAGAACAGGAGGCAGCTGGCCATCCTGTACTGGATTTTTCTCTGAGAATACTTGTCTTGGGGAAGACGGGTGTTGGCAAGAGTGCTACCATAAATTCTCTTTTCAATCAGAAAAAGGCTATAACTAATGCATTTCGTCCTGGCACTGACCACATTGAAGAAGTTACTGGGTTTGTGAATGGTGTTAAAATGACAGTTATTGATACTCCTGGTTTCTGGCCTTCCTCTCCAAGTAACCTACGAAGAAACAGGAAAATTATGCATTCTATTAATAGATATATTCGGAAATCCCCACCAGATGTCGTTTTGTATCTTGAACGCCTCGATAACTTGCAGAAGGGTTACAGTGATTTTCCCCTTTTGAGGCTTTTAACAGAAGTTTTCGGGCCTGCAATGTGGTTCAACACCATTCTTGTTATGACACACTCTGCTGGCACTCTTCCTGAGGGGCCCAATGGATATCCCATCAGTTATGATTCTTATGTGACCCATTGTACAGATCTCTTGCAACGCTATGTGCTGCTGGCTGTATCTGATGCAAAACTTGAAAACCCTGTGGTTTTGGTGGAAAACCACCCCACGTGCAAAACGAACATGTTGGGTGAGAAAATCCTCCCAAATGGACAGATCTGGAAACAACAGCTGCTGTTTTTGTGCATGTGCACCAAGGTATTGGGCGATGCCAATGCTCTCTTGGGGCTCCAGAACAGCATCGAATTAGGACCATCTAGTAACTCTCAGTTGCCTTCCCTTCCTCATCTGCTTTCATCATTTCTCCGGCAGCGCGCTGTGATGAACCCAGATGGGGCGGAAGAGGCTAATGAGTTTTCTGCTTTGGATGACGAAGATGAGGAAGAATATGATCAATTACCACCCATTCGCATTTTGAAAAAATCTGAGTTTCAGAAATTGAGCAAGTCTCAGAAAAAGGCTTATCTCGATGAGCTGGATTACCGAGAAACCTTATTTTTAAAGAAACAACTGAAAGAAGAGTTACGCAGGAGGAGAGACAGAAAGTTACAGGAAGGCCGAAGATTGGACGACGAGGATAATCCTGATGCTCCAGAGGCACTTCCCGAGCCTGCTCCATTGCCTGATATGGCAATGCCTCCAACTTTTGACTCTGATTATCCCATATACCGGTATCGAGGTGTCATAACAAGCGACCAGTGGTTTTGGAGGCCTGTGCTAGATCCCCATGGATGGGACCATGACATGGGCTTGGATGGGGTAAACTTGGAAACAGCTACCGAAGTGAAAAGGAACTTAACTGTTGCAATCTCGGGACAGATGAGCAAGGATAAGCATGATTTCAGCATTCACTCCCAAAGTGCGGTGGCATTTGCTGATCCTCGGGGCCCGACATATTCAGTGGGTCTGGATGTGCAATCTTCCGGTGCTGATATGATCTACACCGTCCATAGTCATGCAAAACTGGGGAACGTGAAACATAATGTTCCTGGGTGTGGAGTTTCTGTGATGTCATTCCAGAAAAAGCATTACATTGGCATGAAAGTCGAAGATACCCTTCTTGTCGGAAAGAGGTTGAAGCTCACAATGAATGCTGGTCGAATGGGGGTTGGTGGCCAAGGTGCTGCTGCATATGGCGGGAGCCTTGAAGCTACTGTAAGAGGGAGAGACTACCCAGTGAGGAATGACAAGATGAGTGTGACAGTGACAGCTCTTTCTTTCAACAAAGAGTTGGTCTTGGGTGGAAGTCTTGAGACCGAGTTCCGCCCTAAGCGTGGCATGAGACTTTCAGTCAATGCCAATTTAAACACCCAGAAAATGGGGCAAATCTCTATAAAAACCACTAGTTCTGAGCACTTGGAGATTGCTTTTATTGCATTTTTCACAATTTTCAGGGCGATTTGCCGAAGAAAGGAACCAAACTCTTCACTAGATGGAGCTCAGGAGATGGAATAAACATCATCATGATATGAATACCTGGAAATTTTTGGTTTACAGAATTTGTATAAGCACTTTTGCACTTGTGCTGAATATGTTGCTGTACAGTTCATGGAGAGATTTTGAACCAACCTTGAGGGTTAGGAGGGCAATGCAAGTTTTCTTCTCATATAAATTCAATGCTGCTTTTTTCCCCCTTGTCTTGAATTGATCATAAAGCAACTGTATAATACAGTTACATAAACCTTAGAATTTCTGTTTTTGCTGTTCTATCATCCCTTTTAAACTTCCCCGGATGCTGTATGGCCATGATCCCATTTGAATCTGCCCTATTGGTACACCATACCTTTTCTTTGGCCTCTCATGAAATTAAAAAAAAAGGAAAAAAAATATAAGGTGTCCACGTGGCATGAGTTCAGGAGGTCTCTATGTGGGGTGTTTGCACCTTCTAGGAGATAAAAAAGGAGTAATTTTTAATTATATTGAATTTTTCCAGTAGATAAGATGAAAAGAAATTTGCAGTAGAAGTGTTTCAATGAGAAATGATTGATGTTTCTATTTTTTGTTTAAATATGGCCTCAAATTTAAATTGAGTTTCACAAATTCATCATGTCATGTTCACATTTTGGCAGACAAATGAGCACCAAATTTTTACAGTAATTAGTTGGCCTTCCCTAACCCAACATTTCTACCATCAATAATGTGCCTTACAACCTAAGAAAATCATGTCTAATCCTTTCTGTTTCTTCCTTTTCTTTCTTTGATTTCAAGTCTTCATTCCTCCATCAAAAATGAAAAATACAACAATAAAAACAAACAATTCTATTACATACATAATACATTCATGAACAATACATAGGTGAAAATATACACTTCTAAAAAACAACATAATTTGCCTAAAAATATGAACCAAAAATCTAGTTTATTCAACAATTTTTTTTTACAAACAACTATTTTGACATCCACAAATTCTACCAACAATCCAAACCCCCCAAAAAAAAGATTAAAAAAAGGAAGAATTTCATGTACAACACCACACAAAATTCCTCTGTGTTTGAGCAAATTTCTCAGCAATGGAGATAGAAATGTAATGTAATAAATTTTAAGGTGAGGAACCCCACAAGACCTCAGCTTGAATGGTGGCAGCTTCAGCATGAGAAACAGAGGCTTCTCTGACTCTCCTCAAGATCTCCTGCTTAAAAGCCCTCTTCTCTCTCTGCCTTAAACCCTCCCCCACCTCCAATTGCACTGCAAATCTTGCCACACAGCTTGCAAATGGATGCTTCTCCAAGTACTTCTCTCTACTCTCTCTCCTCTTCATCTTCCCACTCCCCTGTTTACTCTCTCCTTCCTCTGTTTCATCCTCCTCACAATTGCCCACATCGATCAAATCCCCACCCAATTCAGACCTCTGCAATTCCACAAATTTCTCAACAATGTTCTCCCTGATCATGGCTTCGATCGCCTCTTTTCGCCCGAAATACCCGATTTCGAGCACGCAATCGAACCCGATTACTTGGATTGCCATATCCTCTGAGCTTAGGAAGCTGATTATGTTTGGGATTTCGTTGTTGGATTCGATTTCATCAACTAATGGGCTCTTGATTGACTTGATTAAAGAACAGAGGACTTTGAGGGAGGATGTGGAAGCCATTGAAACCAGAGCTTTGATTGTTGGACCCATTAGAACTTGACCCACGAACACATTCTTGTTGAATCTGATCAATGCTTCGATTGTGAACGCTACTTCTTCTCGAAGCTTCTTTGAATGATCTGGGTTACGCAGAATCGCCTCTAATTCGGAGAAAACCCTAGATTTCAGCACCAAATCCTGCAACTCGCGGTTGAACCCTTGTGAGACTCGGTCCTGAAACTGAGTCAGGAGGTGGATCAACTCGGCCTCCGACTCCGAGTCAGGCGATTCCGAGTCCAACCCATGATTGTGAAGCGCCTTGACAAGAGTCTCGATGCTCTCGCGGTCGATCCAGGCCTGGATTTCGGACTCGATTGACTCGGCAACTCGGGCGATTTGATGAGTCGAGACTCGGCGGCGTAGGAAGGAGCGAAGGCTGTGGCCGCGGGTTTTCTGGAGAGTTTCAACGAGGGTTTTGAGGTAAGAGAGGTGTTTGGAGAGCTGAGAGAGGTTGGGATCCGAGAGGATGGTGTCGGACTGGGTTTCGAGCTCGAGAAGTGCTTTAATGGCGGTCGAGTTGGACTCATCAGTGGGTTCTGCACTCGGGTTGGATTGTAGCTCTTGAGAAGCTTGCTTTAAGAGCTCTAGAACTCTCAGGACTTGCTGGTTCTCTTCCTTCTCTACTTCTTCCATCTGGGCTCGCAGACAAATTACAGAGAGAGAGAGAGAGAGAGAGAGAGAGGGAGGGAGGGAGGGAGAGAGAGTAATGGAGAAATTGAGGTCTAATTCAACGACCAGTCAAACCCCCTTCTTATTTGAGGGCGGAGATGAAGGTGGCATTTGGAGGGTTTTGGTTCAATCATCATGATAGCAACCAACTTTATTGATCAACTTATTAATTACTAACATAAATTATGAGATAAAATAATTAATTGCTAACATGAAATAATGGTGGGCCTCTCGGAATCGGGGACAGGATAAAGATATCTGTAGAGGTAAGACTATTTATATTTGAATCTCTTTAGATTTTGTAAAAGCAGTATCCACACGGAGTTATTGTTATCATAGCTGTACGAATATGAATTAAAGGATATTGCAATCACATTCCGTCCCCCCCCCCCCCCAAAAAGACTGTGGTTTTTGTTGGTGCATATGAAATGCGAAGACTGATTATGTCGGAATTTAAATTACATTTTTCATAGAAACTCTCAAATATTTTACCATAGTTGGCATTTATATGGAAAACTCTTTATAGACAATATTCTGAATTTTTTTTCCTTTAAAATTTATTAGCCTTTTTTGTACAATTATTGCTTTTGTCTTTATATCTCACAATTATTTAGATGAAACAAATCTCAATAAAGATAGGTGCATTTATAAGTAATGGTAAAGTCAAAAATGAGGAGAAGATAGTCAAATTAGATTACCAACTCTTATTAAATTCAGTTGCCATTGTGTTTTTTATTACCTTAGGTAAGGTGTGACACTTCAATTTGAGAAGTCATGATATGAACATTTTAGGTATATTATGTGGAAGTATGGTAGGGTCTGGTTTTTGAAAATAATTTTCTTTTTAACATCCATAAATTTTATTTTACTTTGTTATTTATTTGGCAAATAATCCATCCATTTTTATTTTTATTTTTTTTTGGTTTTGAATCCTCCATCTCACTGGAGTCGAACTAATGTTGGCCTAATAAGAAGTAGAGTTCTCCCATCACAAATTTTCTCTATTCACAAGAATTGAACTCAAGACCTTACTTAAGGAGACCTTATTTTATTTTATTTTTTTGGTTCAAAGACACTAATGGAGAGTTTTAACGAGTAGGTTATGCTCACATATTTGTCCTAACAGCCAATTGAATCTCTAGACATCAATATTGTTGACATTTACGATATTCATCCAGAATAATTTGACTGTAAAATTAGGCATCTAATATATCGAATTTTGGGGGGGGGGGGGGTTTATCATTACAAAATCAGTGTCATTGATTTGTTAATTTGAGAACATGGGAGTCTATTTATCACCTATGGTTGTGGATAGTATACACTGCTTTGCCTTTCCCCCCATTATCATCGATGTGGGATCAATAAGAGAACACATAATTGAATTCCTGGCTTTGAGATGTTTATTTAATCTACATTGCTACCAAGTTATAAACAATTTTACCTTCCGATTTGACACATGATAATTTATTTATCATACGTAGATAGTAGATCACCTTCACCTATTCATGCCTACCAATCACGTGTAAAAAAGTTCAAAATTTCTTTTAAGTACTTGTTCTTTGATGATTAGTGCTTATAAATGTCCATCAATATTGATGAGTATTGATTAGTGTTAATTAGTGATGAAATTATTACTAGAAAAAGTAACTAATGGGAGCTGATTAATACTGATGAGCGTTGATTAGTATTAAATGCTGGTAATAAGCAATTATCATAAGTTGAAAATAATGTACTTTATAACAAAGAAAGACCAAAAATTGTTCTCGATAAAGGGGTTGTTCTTGTTAACATATCATAAATATTCATCATCAGTATTCATCACTAATCAATACTTATCAACACTAATTAGCAACATTCAACACTTGATTATATTTCCTAATTCCTAGTTATATTTCAACACTATTTAGAAATCACCAACACCATTAACATCTATCAACACTTACCAATACCCATAAGCATTATAACTTATCAATAATAAGTTAATTATTACGGTCGAAAAGAATATGTTGAAAAATTGAACACAAATTTTAGGTATCAACTTTTAAAAATCTTACTAATAAGCTAAAAAGAACCCACCATTGAAAATGATTATTTATTATCCAACAATTAATATTTCATTTTTTATTCTAGCTACAACCAAACATTTAATTTGAAAAAATACAGTGCACCTTTTAAATTCTAATACAAAGTCTAAACAAATAACATCTTTGACATAATTTCGAAACATTTTTATAAAATAGTCATTAAAAAAAAACACAGCTATCCCTTCTTTTTAAAAAAAAAATAATCTCAAAATCACTCTTATTTTTATTGATTATCCATAACTCAATATGTCCCAAAATTATGGCATAGAATCGGACGTTCTACTGTTGGCAAATTTGGTTGGGTTGGTGACTGATTTGAGAAATCTTGTCCAGCCCATGGTTCGAGTCCCATCCAGCACATGCTCATGTAATTTCAAATTTGTTGTCATCCATGTCAAATCATTGGAACATTTTTTTCCAACAAATAACAGTTTTATTCCTTTTTTTTTGGCATATGAAGCATAAAATCATATGTCGGAGTCGAACGTATGTTTTTGATAATAATTTCTAAAGACTTTGGCAAAACATCTTTATTCTTAAAAAATTTAAAATTACATGACCATCCATTCTTTTTAATTTATATCTCATAGTAAAGTCTGGTGAGTTGTGGGTCTTGTGGAATCAGTCTCTCTATGGGCAGAGATGTCGGTAAAGATAAGGTTGCCTACATTTAAATCACCCCAGACCCCGCGAAAGCGGGACCCACATTGGGAGGTGCTGTTGCTGTTGTCGTTGTAGTAAAGTCTGGTGAGTTGTAATAGAGTGTTTACACTAATTTGATTCGTGAAGAAGTAATCATTTTTTTGTTTTTGTATGAGGGAATATATATATGTCCACGTATACAATTTCTATATTCAATTTCTGTTTTTTGGTTGAGCGAATTCAAATTTCTATCACCGACTTTTTAAAATCTCTATGGAGTATACATCATATACTGATTGAGACGATTCTATGTTTGAGAGTTTTAGTATATATGAACTTCAGGCATCTTATTGTGGAAGTGTTTTACTCCCCCATTAATTTAAATTGCATCCTAATTTTCTGCCTTCTTGGTGGGGAATTGATGATTTTATGGCAATTTTTCTAATTCCCCCCCCCCCCAAAAAAAACAACCACATAGTATATATTGTTAAGATTAAAGTGTGAGGCACGTAAGTTTTGTGACTTGTGAGGCACTTTCAAGATAGACAATTTGACAAGTTAATGTTATAAAAAAAATAGCTAGAAGTTATAGCTTTTAGGTATACATCATTGGACATGTTCTCTAAAAGAGTAAGACATCAAACTCTCTCAAAATCGATCTCTCCTTTTTCGGGATGACAATGCCTATATCTAACTAGATTTATCCAAATCCCTCTAAAACAGGATCCACACTTATTGTTGGTATTGTGACTAGAAATTTTCTTGATGAAATCCTCACATGTGAGACCGTTGTAAGTTAACCAACATATGTTAGTTCAAGTGGTTTTACACTTATTTTCCTTAAACAAGTTCTTGGGTTTCGAGTCTTGTGAATGGAGAAAATCTGTAATGGAAGAGCTCTACACCTTATTGGATCAATAGTAGCTCGACTCTAGTAAAATGGAGGATCCAAGACCCCCCCAAAAAAAGAACATTGTAAGCTTGTAATACGAAGGCTCACATGAGAACCACCACCATCTCCCAGTGTAAGTCCCGCTTTCGTAAGGTTTGAAAAGATTTAAATGTAGACAACCTTACATCTACAAACATCTCTGTCCGTAGAGAAGTTACGTTGATTCTAAGAGACCCACCAAAAAAGAGTTTTATGACAACTGAATACATTGGTATAAAGTGTGTTTGAATTTAATTTCAGCATATAATTAGTTATACAAGTGCACTTACCCAAGATATGTACAACTCCTCTCCCAAAGATTTTAGGGGCTTATTAAGTGCAACACATTTTGGGGACGAGCTGATACCATGTAAATACCAAAAATTCTTCCTATCAGACACTTACATGAGTCAAGCAATTGCATTTCATGTATCATCCTTGAAGGAAGAATTTGCTTATAGATTTTTTTATTTTTATTTTTATTTTTGTAAGAAAGGTAAGGAAAACTATTTAGGAAGCCATTCTTTCAAGAGTCCTCCCTAGATATGTCCTCATAGAGGATACAATTTAATTCCCAATATGGAACCCTATCCCACACTAGAGTGGAATGAGTGATAAACCTAGCTCAACCAGCCAATCAACTGCATTGTTCCCTTGCCTGAATATATGAGAGATGGTAATGTTGTTGCAAAACTATAATTAGGTAGTGATATCCTGTAGTGGGGTTTGCATTTTACATGGTGCTTCGATTTGAGCTTGCACTGCTTGAATGAAAGTTTTGTTGTCACCTTCGACATTTACATTCTTAAATCCCGCTTGTATTATGGCTTTGATGTCATTTCACATTGTCGTTGCTTTTGCTACCACAATTGATGTTGTAACCAGATTGAAAGTTGCTGCCTGGATGAATCTTCATGCCCAATCTCGAATGATGAACCCTCCTGTTGTTCTTTGAGTTGTTTTGGACCTATCAAAGTTGATTTTGATGAATCCTCCTTCGGATTCCTCCATGCTATATTACTATCCGATGACTCCTTTTGAGGTTGGTGGCTGAGAAATTTTGGTGTGGTCTAATGGGATGGTTTTGCAAGGTTATGCCTTATGCGTCATTCAGTGCTTGACTTTTTCACTTCCAGAAGAGAGATTATCAGATTTGAATTTTCATTACGAAATACTTTATTATTTCTCGTTTTCCCTATGCTCCATAAGAGTGCAACCATGCTATCCATCTGCATTAGAGGATTAGTTTGCCTTAAATTGGCTAGCCAGTTCTGGACGTTTATACTATGCTTTGTTGGCATAATAACCGAGAGATTATCGGATTTGAATCCCATGCTATACCAATTCTATTTTTATTTAAGTATATAACAAATAGGAAAATTATAAATAAAAGAGCCCAACAACAATATCCAATTACTATCTTATTTATTATTTTTTTTGGTCCAAACTAGTGCCACAATTGAGAGACTAGCTTGTACTATTATTTTGTTTAGGGTTTACAGTGAGTGTTATAACACAATGACCACATGATGCTTCCCCTTGTGTGGATCGGGGAAAAAAATTATAATTATTATTTTTGTTTTGGGTTTGAAGTGACTAATATAATGATCAGATGGGCAGCTGAGAAAAATAAAATGATCGATCATATGAATGATGATGATGTAGGCAGGGCAGTCAATACTCTTTGTCAGCATATGAAGAATATGCCAGCCTAACAAGACAAGAAAGCAAATTACCTTTTTTTTTTTTTTGGTGTGTGTACGAACCCAGACACTTAATACCACAATTGCCCATGATTAACCCATCAAAGAGCGATCTATGGACAAGGAGAATCTTTGATTAATCCAATCTGTACTATGTAGCAAAAAAAATCTGATCTTCACCAGTGAAGTATGTGTACAACTGGTAAATTATTTGAACACGACAACACCACACAGCATCCAGCCATGATGGAACTTTGTCAATGTCAATTCATCACCCATATCTCTCCCCTTGTTTATAATCCCTTTCCGCTCAGACACCCTCCTCCTTCTATCTTTGTTCCGCTCTATCTGTCTCCCTCGCTCCCTCTCATCAGCTGATGCTTCAACTACCAGGTGACCCTTTTATCCTTGCATGATTTACAAGCTTTTGATAGTTGCGTTCTTTCTCTTTTTCTGTTTTGTTTACGCCCTTTTGCTTGATTATTGAATTGTCTACTGTATCATTCATCTTTGTTGTTATTGGATTCAGGATCATGGTTGAATTATTAAATTAAAAGGAGAAAAATTACTTCTGTTTGACTTGGGGTTTGCCTTGGTTAATTTCATGCAAATTGTTGTCAAAATCATGGGAAAATTTAACTTGCTTTGTGGGTTTTTGCATTCAGACGATAGGTGGAATTGGGTCACTGTCAATTTTGGAAATTTGCCACAATTGAAGTTAATTTGGTTCATGACCTCTTCTGTTTCTTTATGTTAGCTGACTGCGTTAGTATCTGTTGATTGATAGCATCGGTGACAAGGATGGGAAGGATTCTGTTGTGGGTGACTCAGCTTCTGCTTGCATCTCTTGCCCTGAATGTTGGCAAGGGGAATGCTGGGATAACAAGCACTTTTATTCGATCCGAGTATCCGTCAACCGATATCCCTCTTGACAATGAAGTGTTTGCTGTTCCAAAGGGTTACAATGCACCCCAGCAAGTATGCATCTTCATTCCTGGCTCTATAGAGCAGATAATTTCCACAGCACAAACTATTTTATTATAGTGATGTTATATTGAATATGAAGCTTCTCTGCTTTGAATGAGATTGTGAGACAATTTTTGGAGAAAGTGATTCATGTAGAAACCAACCCAGAAATGACTTTCTTGCGCCTTTCCTTGACATGCCTTCTTTTAGCATCATATGTCCTTAATTGGAACTATATTAGTTAAGTTTCAAGTGTCTGTTTTGTCGATCAATGGCAATGGATGGTAATTTTGGGATTTGTCTCCAGACTTGATAGCTCAAATTGCATATTGTGTGTGTTATCTGCCCTTGAGTCTTGTGTATGATAGGCTAATCCATGGGATATGCATGCTGAAATTACTCATCTAATTTGCACTTTGTGCATTGCGTAAACTTAAATCTGCTCCTTTCGTTCTAGTTTGTTTCGATCCATATTCAAATTATTTCTCTAGCTCTATTAGAAGTTTCTTTTTTTTCCTGGGTGAATTTTTTTTTTTTGTTGGATACTCTCTGTGGTTGTTAAGGGTAGATCTGCATACATTTGGATCTCCTCATACCTTACTTCGGTGATATTTGCCATGGGTTGGGGTGATAGAAGTTAGTTAAGCTTCTGTGCAAGTGTGCACTGCGTAAACTTCTTTGTTTGGGGATTGGGGATGATGGTAGTGGTGTGATCTAGAGAACATGCTTGTAAATTCTATCATACATATCTTGCTGATTTTTCAGCACGAGGATATGTGACGTATTTGATGTAATGTTGACCTTAGTCTGTGGATTTAACTTCTGAGTTCTAGAAAATGAGATAGCTGTATCTGTTTCTCTTCTCTGGATTATTCTTATGGATACTTTGATGGCAGGTGCACATCACACAAGGTGACTATGATGGAAAAGCAGTCATAATCTCGTGGGTGACTCCTGATGAACCAGGATCCAGAAAAGTGCATTATGGTACAACAGAGGGTAAATATGATTTTACTGCAAGAGGTTCAGTAACAAACTACAGCTTTTATGAGTATAATTCTGGCTACATTCATCACTGCCTTGTTGAGGGCCTTGAGGTGATTAATTTTATTCAAACATTTGGTTGTCGCAGCTTTTTCAAGTGTATGTTCCCTTTTTTGCTTCGCTTGTATGTCTTATTGATTTCCCCTGTATTCTTTTGTGCAATCCAGTACAACACAAAGTACTACTACAAGATTGGAAGGGGTGCCTCATCTCGAAAATTTTGGTTTCAAACTCCTCCTGAGATTGATCCAGATGCTTCGTACAAGTTTGGTATTATTGGTGAGGTGCCTTTGCTGCTTATTTAACTCTTTTGCGTGAATTTCTTTTGGTTAGCTGTAAAAATTGGATTTTGGCACGCACACATCCAGAGACAATAAGTTTGCGTGTTATAATGTGGGTTTCTTAACACTGTTCCGCACTGTTGCTTAGAGATCCTGGTAAGGTTTAAATGCCTCTCTGGATTTGTTTATTCTGCCCAGAACTTCACGAGGAAGTTAAAGGTTTCCCCTACATCATATAAGAAGAATGCAACTGGAGAACTAGATGTACAGTGCCTCTCCTTTCTTTTCTTTAATTTCCCTTTTTGGGGGGGGGGGGGGCGCCTGTGAATGTATTATGTATGTATTTCTTTTGTTCAACAAATGATATCTAACAATAGCTCTGAATGGGAACATGTTTGCTCTGGTGACCTCTGATTCTAGATTATGACTTTGGAACGTCTTCCCGTCAACTCCCCACCCCTGGCATCTCCTTTTGCTTAAAAACAGAACACTGATGAGTAACAGTAGGATATCATGGTATTTGGGAACGTTCAGGTGATTTGGGCCAGACATACAACTCTCTTTCAACACTTGAGCACTATATGCAGAGCGGCGCCCAGGCTGTCTTGTTTGTCGGAGATCTTTCTTACGCTGACAGATACAAGTATAATGACGTTGGCATTCGTTGGGATACGTGGGGTCGTTTTGTTGAGCAAAGTGCAGCTTATCAGCCTTGGCTCTGGTCTGTTGGAAATCATGAGATAGAGTACATGCCTAAGATGGTAATTGAACTAATCGTCTTCTACTCCTAAACAATTTTGTTTATAGTCTAATACTCGTCTTTGAAGGCATTAGGCCCTAGTCATGGTGTCACACATCTGAATGCGGGTCATACTTTTGCTAAAATTTTTAACAAGTAGTGATTTATGTTCTAGATATTTCCTTTAAGAAATCCAATGAGTGCAATTGCTAATGGTTGCCATTTTTCTGATCTTCAATTTTTCTACTGAATAGGATGACACTGGGGACCCCTAATAAAGGCTTTATGCACCATTGTTGGGTTTTGTTTGGAAAAATAGTCTAGTAATTTTGCAGTACTGACAACATGCCCCTTGCTAAATTATTTTAGGGTGCTTTCCACCACTAAGCAGTTTAGAGTCCATTCTACAGCTTCATTATGCCCTTTTTTGGGTGTTTTACAATTACATGTCAAAATCTGCAAAATGGTGCCAATGAAGCCATTGTGCCCATTAAATTGTTGAGAGGAATCTTGTGAACATGTTATGAGGTTTGAAGATAGAGTGGTCAGAGCCTTTTGGTCGTACTGCTGTATTTTAAAGAATTTAGTTGGAGTTATTGCTGACTGTTACATTGGTTGATGGATGATAAATATGCAAACCAATTGTCATGTCTTTTTTATCCATTGATAATTTTTAATCAATTTGTTTAGGGGGAAGTTGTGCCATTCAAGTCATTCCTCCACAGATATGCAACTCCTTACGAGGCATCTGAAAGCACTAATCCTCTTTGGTATGCTGTCAGGCGTGCATCTGCCCACATCATAGTGCTCTCCAGCTATTCTCCATTTGGTAAGCTTCCATCGGAGCTCAACTGTCTGTCTTGCTTCTATTGCACTGGAGCAATGGATGCACGTTTTTTTGGTTTTCAACAAAGGTAACTGCATAATTTTTCTTCTTTTGAGTCTCACGAGTCCCTGAAAAGCCATATGAGTAGCATCATGTCTAGCACAGCACATTAGTTGTTGAAAATCATGCCAACCTATGATGTTTCCTGTACTAGCATATGCAGTTCAGTACCCTTCGCTCACCCCCTCCCAATTTCACAACCTCTTTGCGAACTCCCATAGGAGCAAGTTATAGGCTCTGGCTGTGGGGATGACCCTGGTGGTCAATATACCATGGCTGCAAACTTATTCGCTTCTGGAAGATTGTGGAGTGACTACATGTTAGGATCGCATATTGTTTATGGCCTAGTTTAGCCATCGTTTTGATGCTTGCCTTTGGAGACCATATATCCTGTGTTGGTTCCTTGACCCTAGATCTATACACGCTAAAATGTGTGTTGAACAAATGTCGGTCAAAGTAGTATCTGTCAATTTAACTCGACAACTATCCTCCATAGGCATGTGCCTAGGTGTCAGAGTCGCCTATTTTGTGAAAATGGCACATTGCATTTGTCTAAATGCAGAGTCAAGTGTTCATACCCTTGTTCAAGTGTTGATTTTCTGACATGGCTAATCAAGGACAAATGAAGAGTCAAAGTATCGGTGACGTGGGATAAGAATAATGAAGGAATAACATATAGGGAATTTGGGTACATCTCAATATTTAGATATCTGATGCATTTTGATGCTGTTTTTTTAATAATTGTCATATATGTACTTTAGGCATATTTTAAATAGCACTAATAAAGATGTTTAACATTATATCAATGAGATTTAGTTTCCGGATCTATTAAGATTATTTCAGGTTAGACATTTTTGTCCTGCCCTTTGTTATCACCGTATTTTTAGTTTCCCAAGGTTGGTTAGTCTCTTACCTGCATAAACCTTTTCTGTTAGAGGAGAAATTAGACTATGGATGCTTATTGTTCCCATTAAATTTGAGTGAGTTCATTGTTTCTCCGTTTGGTCCTATGTGAGCGCTTTGTTTTAGGTAGTATCCTACATCAATCGATCAGCATCATTGCTTGACATGAGGTTTACAAGCTTGTGCTTTGTTGTGTTTTCACCTTTAATTCTCTCTTGCATCATCGATAATTCGATATTGATACTGAGATTTTCTCATTTTTTGAACAGTGAAATACAGTCCTCAATACAGATGGCTTAAGAAAGAACTGAAGAAGGTGGACAGGGAGAAGACACCTTGGTTGATAGTAATAATGCATGTCCCACTTTACAACAGTAACAAAGCACATTTTATGGAGGGGGAAAGTATGCGATCTGTCTTTGAGAAATATTTTGTCAAGTTCAAGGTCGATTTAGTTTTTGCAGGCCATGTTCATGCATATGAAAGATCGGTAAGGATTTCTGCCTTCACAGACAACCCAACTCGATCCCACTTGACCCTTCATTAAAATGGGATGCATGAAAGGTTATAGTGATCTATCTTCTGCGACATGCCGGGCTGCTAGAGCCTTACTCAAGTCTTTCAATCCGGCAGCCTGGGAAAATTATTGTGTGTACTGTTGTACCAAAAATTTGATCTAGAATGTCTCTCTGTAGGATATAATTATGAAACCAAGTATCTAGGACTGATATTGCTTATTAGTCTTGCACCGAAGGATTCTACCAATCATAGCATGGTATCCATACAATCCACATTATAAGGCCACGCAATCCAAAACCTAAGTAAGGCTAAATTTCTTCTGTTAGTACAAACTAGGAACCACGATCCCACCCAAGTGTATGAACTATGAACCACGAATCCACCCAAGTGATCCAAGATTTTTCATTGGCAACTACTGTAATGACACCACCACCAACCAATGCCAGTCGCATCTTAGTGGGTCTAGGGAGATCCAGATGTTGGCAATCTTACCCTGCAAACAAAGAGAGCGATTATGCCATTCTTGGCAGCTATGGTCACCACAAACCCTTACCATGTTAATCAAGTGGTGTAGTTCTGAGATTATAATGGTTGATGGGAAAGATTCTCTTAACTGATACTCCATTTTCCTTGCATCAGTATCGGATCTCAAACTTAGACTATCAAGTATCAGATGGTGAAAGATATCCTGTACCAGATGAATTAGCTCCTATATACATCACTGTTGGAGATGGAGGAAATCAAGAGGGCCTTGCTGGAAGGTGATATGCCAACCACTTCTGAAATATTAGCAATTTTTTTTCAAATTGTATATGGTAGGATCTCTTTTAATCGCTTCTGTCCTGCAGGTTTAGAGATCCACAACCTGATTATTCCGCATTCCGTGAAGCCAGTTATGGGCACTCGACACTGGAGATCAAGAATAGGACACACGCTTTCTATCATTGGCATCGAAATGATGATGGAAAGCAAGTCCCCGCTGATTCATTCGTTCTATATAACCAGTACTGGTAAGTTCACCATTTTGATGTTGGAGTCTTGTACTTGTGCAGAAGCATCCAAGCATCTAGTAGCTTGGTGGGGAGAAGAGGGGGGTGGCCAAATGTATATAGCCTTACATAAGATTGCAAAGAGACTATTCCTGTTGATTTAAGAAACATCGACTGCCTACTACTCCACATCAAAAGCAGTACGACGATTTAGTGGGTCATTTCGCTTTAGGTCATCATAATCTATGGTTGAAAAAATGGCCAAAAGTTCCCCCTGTTGGGTGTTTTCCATTTTTGGTGCATGTATATCTTGTAAAAAATAGTCAATTAACTGTTATGGTGATGCAGGGCAAGCCAACTACGGAAACCATCTCGTACGACAATTGTGGGTGGAAGTGCCTCTTATTAGTGACTCTCAAGGCATTGGATGATTTGTAACAAGTTTGTAAGCTTATGGTGTATATGTGTTCGATTGTAGCCTCATGGCATACGTTTGGACCTTAGTGTGAGGGGTAAGGTTGCATGTATTTGCACCTTTCCGAATCCCACTTTGGCATTTATCTAAACACCTGTGTTCTGTGCTTTTCTTAATGCATTTCGATACTGCTGAGTGTGGGTACGCTCGAACTGCTTCATAACCATGGGGACAGGGGGCCGTCTGTTATCCACCTTTGGTAACAGTAGAGCTAACTTATCAGATGAAAAGCGATAGCATTAACTAACGAAATAAATTGCTGTATTTAGTCGGATAAACCAAGCCTCTAATCTACACGTTTGAAACTACCTGTAACACGTTGAAACTAGTTGCAATCTGCAAGTTCTTACGCATTACTCAATCATCCACTGCTAGAAACACTACTTCCTATCCGACTTGCATGTGTTAAGGGTGCCGTCAGCGTTCATCCTGAGCCATGTTCAAACTCTCCATGAGATTCATGTTTGCACTACTTACAGTTTCCTTGTTCACAGACAAAGAGGATTAGGAATTATGACAAATGAAATGGCAATGTCTATTTCAACAAATGGTAAGACGTGTTTGTCAATTCAGTAAATATTTGAGAAAAAAAATTTCTTACAAAAACTGAGCTCAAAACCAAGTGCCACACTGCCAAACGAGGAATAGAAAACCATAGGCTCAGGTGATGAAGCAATTCCAATTCTCCAAGGGGTTCATCTTCTACTAAAATGAGCATTTTATGATTTGGTGAAGTTTAAGCTAATATGACAAATACAAGGCTTAACAAGCAGCCTAGTTCTCAATAATTTACATCAAAGACTTCACTACACTGCAGCATTGTGTCCCTGCTGAAGCAAAATATAGTAAATTCTGAAACTGTTTGCTCTGCTTTGCCAATCGAATTCCTCTATGAATATGCACATTCCATCTTCAGTCCCTTCTGTATACCATTCAGTGGCATCAGTGGAAGCAACGTACATAATTTACAACAAGGGGCTTCATTGTTTCTCACAAGTCGCGGTAGACAGGTTGGGGTGTCCACTTGAGATACAGATTCAGGGTCCCTGTCTTGGCTCCATCTAACGGGATGCTGTCTTTATATTCCCCTTCTAATATAGCTCTTGTCAATGTCAAGATGCATCGACCCATGTAATCCTGCAGAGTTAGGAAAACAGCATAAGCTATAGGCCTCAATGCAGCTCACAATGAATCAACACTAGACTAGCCGGCACTGCAGGTTTAGGGATATTCAACTACAAAAACAGCTGTTCTGCAAAACCATGAGAGAAACCTTGATTCTCATTTCTCATTGACATCCCCAATCTCATTCACATTGATATCCCCAACCCGTGGCTAGTGAATAAAAATGTCCTCTATTTTTTGTTTGGGGGGGGGGGGGGGGGAAGGGGGAATGGTATTGAAGAGAGATTAAAATCCCATCTGAACCCACATCTCATATTAATCCTAGGGACATGCCCGGCAATGGTAAATGCCCAAACAGTTAGCTCCCGGCCCACATGTAAACACTGCTAATAGAGCCCTCCTGCAGGCCCAAAGCCAAGGTGTGGTCACCAAATGATGAGGAAGATGGAATTAGAGTTCAGATTCCCTTGTTTTAACTTGAAAACTACAGCAGATTTACCCTCATGATATCACCCAGTGACTCAGCTGAACAGTATTCCTGGAGATATGAATGAAAATAAATCATTACTTACCTTGCCAAATGTGTCATGATCCCACACTTCCAGAATAAGCATGTCATGAAGCCCATCCTCAACAAGGAAATCAAATGTCTGATTCCAAACTGGATTTAAGCTTTCATTAACAACCTGGTTGCACGAAACAACCATCACTATAACAGCTAAATACTAGAACTTACTCCCATTTGATTACAGTGTACAGTCAAAGCATCAACATATTGGCCCAGAAAAAGGAAGGAAACATAACATAAGCTGCAGAGCAAATTAAAAATGGTTAAATAATGCTGTTCTCCATCTTCAGTGATCCAGTACTTACCCGAGTTTTGTTTTTAATTTCTGATTTCTTCATGGTCAATATCACATACGGATCAGACTTTCCTAATAAATCTGCCGCTGGCAAGTCATCAGCAGAAATCACTGTAACAGACAGCACTCCTCTGACAATTGTTTCCTTCCTCCTGGGAACTAGGCTGACCCCATTTTCAGCATTTTCAGTCCCATCTGCTCCACTTTTAAGAACTTTCTCCAAGGAAGTCAAGGAAACTGAAGCAAAAGGATTGACTCCATTCTCTGCACCTAGAGGGGAATACAAAAGCTCCAAGTGCACCTACAAGTACATCACGAAAAGAAATCCTGACTGGTATTTACTTATATAGAATTGGAGCTCCAATGCTAAGGAGATGCTTGGAAATTTAACAATCCCTGATTTCAGAATTTTTAATGTTTTACCACCTGTGATGATTTCAAACTGTTGAGCAGCTATATATGACACTCAAAGGAGAGAGAGAAGATCGAATAAATATAATGCGAATAAACTGCCACAGAAACAGAGATTTTCCAATTGAAAAAGGCCAATTTGAGGAAAAGGATTCCACAGGGATAAATAACTACGATTTCTGAGAGACCCAACCACACCATACCATCAGCCCAACACCACTCCTAAGGCTCTTGCCTAGTTTGGTGTTTCTCATGCGTACAGAGCCTTATCCTTAGAACTGTAGATATACTTTCTCAGTAGACAACACAGCAACAGTCTTAGTGTCTGTCCACTGAAGCACTGACACTAAGCAGTGTGACCATTTCCAAGGCCATAGCAAAAATTCCTCTAAAGTAAGCAACCATTGTGTGACCACAAAAACAATTTTGAAAGGGGCTCATGATTGCAAAAACACCTCATGCTACTTCACAACAAAGAATAGGTAGATACGGTTATTTACGGTCCAAGAGTCACTCCATCTCTATGCACAAAGTAAACTCCAGCAGCTAAAGTAAGATTTTAGCCAAAGCCAATTTCAGTTCAACAGCAGAACATGCATTATTCAAAGTTAACAAAACATATTCTACATTTGGAGGTTGGGGATGAATACGACTGTCAAACCATATTCCAAAAAGCAAAGAGCAATTCATCCTTCCCAAATGCAGCAGACAAATCTCTGTGCTTCTCACCTGGCCCCGGTCTTTAGTGTCCCTCTGGATCTCTAAATCTTTGACCAAATTGAGCCATGCACTCTTAACTTTACCAGGCTCAAGGTCTTTCAGCTGGACTTGACCACAGCCAATGAGTTCAGCAGCCTGAAGACCCTCATCATCATAAATTTTCACCACCAAGTGTTGAGTAGATTTATCTTCTACAATGAACGAAAAGTGCTCATTCCAGATTGGATTCAACTGGTTATTCTGAATATACAAAAAAATATTAATGCCAAGAAAAAAACTTAAAAATTTTCAAATACATTAATGCGGTAACTTACAATTGTCTTGCTGGTCTTCATTCTGTCTTGCGTAGGCCGTACATATAATACAGCAAATGGATCTGATTTTCCAATCAGATCTTTGTTCGTCAAGTTTTTAGCTTGCACAAGCTTCACGTCCAGTGTTCCAACAGGTTTTAACTCAAGGTCACTAGGCATTAAAAAATATTGGAGTTTAATACAATATTCCGCAGATAAATGATGGCATTATGAGGCCTCCATGCTGCAGCGCTTACCTATAGTCCCCAGGCAATATGGGAATAATTTTCCTAACAGGCCACATGATAGAATCCTCAATGGCATCCCTTATTGTGCCCTGAACAAGCAATAATGATTTTTAAGGCACAGTGACAGATCAAGCATATAATCTGAATAAATAGCAGCCTCAATAGTTACAGCACTTGGGTATCAAAGCTTGATTGCAGACATCCGTAAATGAATGTAAAACTACACTCGGAACTCAGCTGTAATATTTAAAAAAATAAGACCAGTTTTTGAACGTAAACTACATGTCCAACTAAATCATACATTAGATTGATACAACATGCACAGGGATTCTCATATCGCATTAGCTGTAATAATTGTTCGCTGGAATCTAAAATTTCCCATGGGATATATTCGCCAGAATAGAAACTGAATAGCAACTCAATTCATAGTCACTTGAAACAGAGTACTAATTGTCTATTCAAGAATAACTTAGGAGAGAGAAAGTGAGTTAAAAGGGAGATGGTGTCATTATCTAAAAATGCATTCAATGTGCAGCACCTAGTGTAAGGCTTTAGCCAATAAATCAAGGAGATATGACAAGTGTTGCAGCAAACCTCAATAGCATCATAAAGCCCAGGAATTGCAGATATGTCTCCTCCAACCACTTTAAGAGTAAAGTCCAACTTTTTCTGCAACAATCATGGTAGACATAACTGAGAAAACTGAACGAAACATCCACAAGAATGTACAGAACGTGGAAGCACAAGTAAAAATCCAGGTGCGCACTGACACACACAAGAACACAAACAAGAATGTGATCACACTTCCATAAGAGCTTGCTTGCAGAGCCTAACAATCTATGGATACCAATAGGCAAAACCGAACATCATCAAAGGGGACAAAAAATACAGTTCAGCCAACAGACTTGACCTTGATGTTGGCTGTCATTCACCTTCTATGAATCTCTAAACCCCTCACACTGTTGTATAAGAAATGAGAATGATTTTGCTTCGACTTTTGAAACTTATGGAACCTTACTGGCTAAGGTAGTTTTCTGACTCTAGCTTGAAGAGAATCTAAGGTAGGGTGTCTAAACCATCGACACCTCTGAAGCAGAGGCACATACGAAGAATGATTTTCCTTCTCCGTCCTCCCTCTCTTCTCCTTCCTCCCTCCACGCCCCCCCCCCCCAACCCCCTGGCGGCCCTTTGGGATTGAATGTCCACCTATTAATTGGAATCGAGTACTAAAGCTACCATGAGCTCTTTGGGAGTGGATGTCCAACTATTAATTGGACTAAAACTACCATGAGCTTTTTGCGAGTGGATGCCCAACTATTAATTGGAATCAAGTACTAATGCTACCATTTACTTTAGTTGTAGTTTAACAAATACTGACAGTCTTTGTATCAACAGAGTTGAGCACATGAATGTGGAAATGTGACAACGCTGGTGTGCAAGCAGCCAAGCATGCACATCAAAGACCACAGACCCCCAAAAAACAAATTTAAACATTAAAAAAGGTGATGGCAAGGAGTCAAACACAATGGCAGACAATAAACCTTTTCTTTGGAAAGATAAAATAATTTACATTTTTTCCATCTCGTTTTGATCCTGCAGCTTTACAGCTTCACCTCAATATGAGATTGCAATTTACAGAAGAAAATATATCAACCAAACAAAATTATAAATTTATAACCTAAGAGGACAAGATAGCCGGCAACAAAATTCAACCTGCAACCTTCAAAGAACCAGAGGATCTGGAGAAAAATAGAAGCTAGAAAGTATAAGAACAGCTATTGAGGAACAAAATGCCAGTCACAGCTACAATTACAAAAAATACCAGCGAACCACCCAAGTGATACTCTTTTTGATCAGGGCTCTTAGACCTGGATAAAGTGCTCAGAAACCTTCCATTACCTCAGGATAACTCAACCCCCCCCCCCCCGGGTGACTAAAATAAATGAGCTCAGATCTAGTGAAACTATGCAAGTTCCACCCTTAACCTCAACAGAATTATTGGCAATTACTATCTCACCTTTTTTCTCAATGAAAAAATGACAGCTCCAAAGCCTGGAAACTCTGCAACTAGAGGCTTAAATATCAACCTGAAAACACCAGTGAATCCAATGTCTTTTACCTACATAAAAGATAATCAAGATCTTAGAGGGAGGATACACATCAATAGCACTAGCTTTCAAACAACATTGCCACATATCCTTTTCCTCAGGGAAACACACAAACACACACTCATAGAGGATGTCTTCCACAGAAGAATTGCATTTTCCAGTTTTGACACGTTTGTCATCCTTGCACTACTTTTTGCTTCTCATAGGAAGTTCACACATTAGCAAACATTTATAGATAAGCAAAACAAATATGCGAGTTTTAAATACTGCAAAGATTTTTTTTGAGTTTTAGTCTCAACTTAAGTAAAATAATTGTAGTTGAACAAACAATCAGTTCACAAACTTTTTAGATAAGCAAAACAAATTTGCAAATTTTAATCACTTCAAAGATTATTTTTTTTTTCACTTTAACCAAGATAACTGTAGTTGAACAGATTATCAGTAATCATACAGTGGACAAAAGCAGTAAACAAACAAACCAACAACCAACCAGCAAGCACACAAGTACACAACCCAGATCCAAATACACTGAGAGTGGCTGGGGAAAGCCTTGACCCTCAATCAACAAGCACGCATATGGAGTATTCTAGTATATGTATATCAAAGTTGCTCAATTAAACCAAACAATTGTATAATAATCCCCCTCTCCCCCTTGCTGCAAAACAGGCACACCAAGGCAAATACAGGTGGGACAGGAATCAGGTCTATGGGACCAACTCCCAAAGACTTTACCAACTAAGCTTAATAATCCTTTTTCAATGAAAACTAATAATACATAAATATTGCTTTATACCTGCACAGGTAGTGACACACCAAGCCGGGTCTTAATATCGAGGACAATGCTCGGATTTCCATCCCAATTCATCTCTAACTCCATGGTAACACCATCAGCGTCATCTTCAATTATTGCAACCCCTAAAAGAGTAGAAGTAACCACAAGAGATTGATGACACTTTAGGTCTACTTTTCCAGTGTACATAACCAATATGATTTTCACAAGAAAGCAAAATCAGCAAGCAGTCTCATAGTTTCTAAGTTGATAGCTCTACATTCCCTATTTAAATCCCTGGAGGTTGATGATGCCAAATTTCAATAGCGATCCATCCTTGTTAACAACATTGACGGCTTGTTCTTCAGAGCTTATTTCTTGAACTAAGCTCAACTTATCTTATCTGACATTGCCAGTGGAATGTTGGGACCAAAGATTAGAGATATTGGGGGTGAGGAAGATTCTCACGAGCAGAGTCACTGGAGCTGCCACCAGAGGTTAAGGGAGAAAGACCAGGGGAAATAGAAGGAGGATATAATGAGCGCGGAGCATAGGCTTGGTGTAGAAGCCAGGCCAGCGGCAACCCAATGCAGTGATGGTGGGCGATGGGGATGGGAAAGGAACAAGAGAGAGATTGTTCTTTTTTTTTGACATCATTGCTGATGTTGTTTTTGTTACTGCTGTTAGTATTGCTATTGGATTTGAATTGAACTAGAAAAGTAAATCAGAAGAGCCTAGAATAAGTAATCTGAACTTATATGAAGTGAAATTTAGTTGAAAAGAACAAGAATTGGGGCCTTACAATCATTAAACAATATGCTTTTTTTTTTCTCATACTTTTCTTAGTTTTCAGTTCATTATTCTAGAGCCTAAGCAGAAGAGGAACTACACCAATCTATCCCAAACTTGGTGATCAAACTCTACTACAGTGACAACATGACAGGGGAGGTCCTGGAGAAAAATAACTCAATGCCAGGATGATTTATTTTTTTTTAAAAAAAAAAAACTCTCCTACTAATTACTTTTTCAAAATGGAAGGTTTGTCTTATTACCTTATTATATAACTACCCTGCCTTACCATACCACTATCCCAATGCCTATACAATCTTATCAGACCTGCAAGGCTACAAGTGTACAACTACAAGAAGTAAAAATGGGCCATTTTGGCCAATTTTATTGATGAGGATTATGGTCAACTAAAGCACCTCTTTAATTTGTCCTATGCTTCCTTTCCATAAGTAATAGGGATAAGGTTGCTAAATTGAAACCCCCTACCTCGCCATGAGCAACTCATAGTGTTATGGATTTGGATCTGGACATGTGCTTACATGTGTGCATACATTCGCATGTGTTGTGTTGCGTATGGGACTATGGGGAAATGGAAAGGGAACTGAATGTTACAAGCCTTCTAGTTATAAACTCTTCACACATAGGAAATTTAAAAAGTTGTAGACACCTCCTGGCCCTTGACAACATACAGTCCAATTTCAATTTTGCAAAACTGAGTAGTAAGATTCCTAGGACCCCCAAATGAAGGTTATTCCAAACAATGTTTGGGTCTTTTTAACACATGTCCTTTGAGATGTCAAATGGTAAGTACAGCTTTCATAAACCCCTCAAAATTTCATAATGTATTTCAGGTTAATCATGGATAATTTAAAGGCATTGCAAGCTTATATAATGCCTTACATTGTGGAGTTATAATTGCACTGTGAAAGAACATAATGCTAATAAAGCCATTAGGATCATTGGAATCTCTGCACGAATGTTCAAGACACACTAGGAAGTTTCGGAGTAGAGTACTCAGAACCTCCTTGAAACCCCAAAGACACCCCATCGTATATGGCTTTGAAATTAGGGGAAAATCTCAAAACGTCTTCAAATGGTAACTATATGCTCTTAATCACGATTCAAAATGTTTACCAAAGCTTTGTGTAAGCATTCTAGACCATTTAAAGCATATGTACACCACCAAAGCACCCATCTTTAGGCTGTCAAAATGAAGTTTTATAATCTACAAGATGGTTCCGGCGAAGCCATTACACTAATCAGAACTATCTAAATAAAAATTTAGAATGCAACCGTAGCTTTTCAGACACATTAGCAGAGCTTGTAGGGACCCTAAAAACAAAGACCATTGTCAATATTTTTGGTGAGTGAAAAGTGGTTAAATGGTGATTATGTGTAGTAGTTTGAAGAATTTCATATCCAACATAATTCCATATTTATAGTGTTCTCAACATGACTAAAATTTTCCAAAAGGGATATTACTACATCATAATAGGCTTCAAGTAAAAATGCAATGGACTAATATAACCCAAATTCCCACCAAAAAAAAAATTAAAAAACAATTGGGTACCTGTAAATTGAGGAGCAACGGTACCAAGAGTGAGCTTGGAAAATTTCAAGGATGACAAAATAATTGGTCTGTACTGCTCAAGCACCGGTTCCACAGACTCCCTTATCAACTCCGATGCAGCCTAAAAATTCTCATACATTAAAAAAAATTAAAACTTTAATTAAAAAAATTTTAAAAAATAAGAATTTGGGGAATTAGGAAGAAAAAATGAGGCATTAATTGAGAAAATACCTCATCAACGTAAGGCCAGATCTTGTCAAGATGAGCATTGAGCCAAGTCAACTGAAAATCCACTCAACCAAATCAAAAACGCCGTCGTTTTGCATCCACATTCTGAAATTCCAGAGCGAGAAGAAAGAGAAAGAGAACCTTTTGGTACTGAGAGAAGACGAGCCAGGAGGGATAGTAGGGAGGAGGGAGCAACTTTCTGGAATCTTCCACTGTCATTCCAGCAAACGCCGCAATCGTCGCCGCCTGCAAAACCTGAAGTCAGAGAGACAAAGCCGAGAGACAGAGAGTGCAGAGGAGAGAGAGTGGTGGACCAGTTGGGTGCGACGGTGAGATCGAACATTCTGGAAGCGGACGAAGAGGACGATGAGAGAGATTCCGACGACGAATCCGAGAAGCAGTCCGAAGATGAACGCCATGGATGAATGAATGAGTGATCTGAGATTTTTTTTAATTTTTTTTTTTTGGGTTTTGATTTGATTGGATTCGGGGTTTGACTGTTATCAAAGCTGGTCAAATGAGGGAGGAGAGAGAAAGTAATGGTGAAAAGGAGCGTGATTGGATTTGCCGATGCGCTGTTCAAACTTCCAAAAACTACTTTGAGGAGGCGTTACCAAATCCACTGTTCTCTTTTTCTTTTCTTTTTTTCTTTTCTTTCTTTTTTGGGGGAAGGAAAAAGTTTTTTAAAATGTATTTGGACATTTTTTTTTATTATTATTATCAAAGTTGAAATATTGTTAGTTGTTTTAAACTTTACTAAAAAGAAGAGAATAATTAAATATTAGCAAAGGAATTAAAATTAGGATTAGAATATATACATTGTCATAAAGTTATGAAACACGACGCCAAACAACCATATCATTTACCATATATACCGTCATCAAATTAATCATCAAATTAAAAAATAATGTTACCCAAACAAAAAGTGTGGCATCAATTCTTTGAAAAAAATTGATACAGAAACAGTAAACAATTAGATAATAATCCGTTGTACAACTCCTTACTATTTTAAAAAAAAAAAAGAAACATATGAGAAAATATATATTAAAACTTAACTCAATTAGTAATGATCCTTGAAAATTCCATAACATAAACTAATTAATAATTATTTCTTATACTTCGTTCATCTTATAATTTTTGTTCCCTCCCCCCCCTCCTTTTTGTATAAGTCCCATAATAAAGTCTTTTTGTACTATTATTGATACTAAAAATTTTCTCTCTTTTTTTTTAAAAACAGCATAAATATAACTTTAAATGATGCTCCTTTAAAAAATATAAATTATTTAAGCACGACAAAAATTATAAAACAAAAGAAGTATTTCTCAAAAAAAAAATTATTTAAATTTGCACCTAAACTTTTTCTTATGAATTATTTTATAAATAATTTTAATGTTTTAAAATGCTTTAGTAATTTATCTTTGTCCTAATTTCTCCTCGTCCAAAAAAGGCGTTGCCGACAAAAAATTGACCATTAATGCCATGTGGGCATGTGGGGGGCCGGGGGCCGGAAGACCAAGCCAATTATATGCATCTTAAATGGATGGTGTAAAGTTCTCCGCGATTTATTTGTTTTTTTTTTGGGGGGAAAGCAGACGCCTAGATTGAGGTCGTGTTTGGCAACATGTTTTTGGATAGCGTTTAATATTTTGAACAGATTAATACTAGTTAATTTTTAATATTTGGTAAATTAATATTTTGACTAACATTTCAAATAGTATTTAGCGTTTTAAGTAGCGTTTTTGAAAAGTTAGTAGTATTAACGTTTGATATTTAAAAGTAGTGTTCTATATTTTTTAGCCAAAAAATATGCTTTAAAAATTTTATCTTTGAAAATTATCTGTATCATTATATGTTAATTTACATTAATCACCTAGTATAATAACTAAATTTACCGAACACATTAGTTTCAACCGCTAATCTAAACAATTATCTGCTACTTGAACGGCTATCCACTACCTAAATGGCTAACTTTGCCGAGCATGGCCTTAAAGTATTCACAATACTGATCAATATTTTGAATTATTGCGTGAAGGTCTATTTATCCACGTTAGTTTATGTTTTAATTTTTTGGATCTCATTTCTCTCATTTTTTACGATGCAAGAGTTGTCATTTTGAATTATCAAATAAAATACTTGTTATGAACTTTCTTTATAACACACCATGTTTTGAAGATTTAACAAAAACCCAAAAACTAAATTTAAAAAAAAAGAAAAAAGCAAAAGAAAGAAAGAAAAAGACAAAAAAATAAGACGGGGGTACAGATCAAACTCACGAGTCTTTAGATGGATCGTGCATTGCAAGAGTGGCTGGCATGAAAATGGAGCATGCATGTGAGCCGTGTGGAACTTGTTCATGTCACATACGGTAAAATTATTATGCACGTCTATAAGCACTAGCTCTCTCATCTAATTCATATATTTATTCTCATGTATATTTGTTATCTATTATATTTTAATATATAATTACTTATGTTTCACATGTGAATATGCACTCTCGACAGTACGATATAAATTTTGGTCACGTACAAAAATGTAGGGCAAACTATGGCTCGTACAAATGGAGAAGAGCTTTATTTACTACTAGTGCTTGTGTCTATATGAAGTTTGGAAGGGGTGCAGTGTGAGGAAATTTCTCAAAGGGCTCAAAGTAGATCAACTTACACTATCTTCTTGTTTAAAAGAACTTTGATCATATGCTAAATGAAATAAATCATTATTTAAATTGAAGTAAATAGCAAATTATTTTTAAATTCAAAAACAATTTAAATTCAGATGAATCCAAAAAGATCGAATGATCTATAATGAAGCTCTTTTTAGGGCCATAAATTTGGACCTCTTATATAACAATTAAAATATTTACATACATTATTTGCAGTTTATATTATCTCATAATTAGTTTTCTACATTAAGTCATATACGGAGTCTGTTAAATATTGTACATACATTATTATTATCTATTCAAGACTTAAAAATTTTACGTACGTTATTATTACTAATAAAACAAAAATGTGATAATCCTATTGACAGTTGATTTTTGGACTTAATTTCTATAACTTCTTAGTTTTTCTTTTTCATTTTTTTTAGTTTATTTCAGCTATAATAAACAAAACTTATAGTTCACTCTATTTATTTATTTTTTTTAAATTCCCTTCTTTATGCTAAAATAAACGAAACTTCCACTTTTATTTCAGTCCAAAAAAAAGATGCCATATGTATATTTCCCCCTTGTTCATCGTATTAGATCATCATCTTGTCCATACCTATATTTTTGTCTATTCATGCCCTACCATCTAACCTAATTAGGATTCAATTCCTACCACCCTAGTGAAGCACCTTCAACTATGGATAAAAGGAAGCTTCCCTTCGTCATGCCAAAGGCCCTGTTCGACAAAATTAGCTATTTAGGTAGTGAATAGCAGTTCAAGTAGTGGATAACTGTTTAGATAGCTGATAGCGTTTCTAATTATAAAAATTCCTGACAAAAAAAATTATTAAAATTAGAAAGTCGGTTTTGATAATCTAATTAAACAACAATATTCAACTGAATTTTGAATAACTGCTTATTTTTCACCAAGTTATAAAAATAAAAAAGCACATTCTTCCATATACTCTCGAGAGCATGTACTCACACACATATACATTTTTCAATGTGTATTTGTCATATGAGCGGTTATTAATATATATTTCTATTACATGATTTCCGGGAGTACATGCTAAGCTCCCGAATCGTATGATATAAGCTTTGAAGTTCTTGGAGAAGAAACACACTTCCTATACAGAGGGTATTATTTGATACTAACAAACTGTGACTTCATTCAAATCTTAACCTAATTTGCGCGTTTTAATTCCTTTGAAAAATATCATATACCACACCAAAACTTATATCATACACTAAGGAGTATATACTCTTGGAAGCCACGTAAGCAAATGTATATATTAATTACCACTCATATTCCAAATACGTATTAAAAAATGCATATATATGTTGTAAGGGCAGTACATACTCCTAACAGTATGTAATAATATGCTCACTACAAGACCAACAACACCACCTCTTAGTATGAGTCCCGCTTTCGCGGGGCTTGGGGAGATCCAGATGTAGGCAACCTTACCTCTCCCGGCATCTATGCTCATAGAGAGACTGAATCAAAGAGACTCACCAAACAAATTTTTGTGAAAACATTTTATAGAAGAAATATTTTACGAAAACATTTAATGAAAAAAAAACTAAGGATACACAACAGATAATGAACTAAGAAATACTAATAAATCAGATGACTGTAACTATGTTTTTTTTTTTTTTGTCCATATGAGCCACAAAGGGCAATACAATACAATGGAGATCGGGGAATCGAACCTGGGATCTAATATACCCAATACCTCAATCTTTACCACTAGGCTAGGACTTCATTGGTATGACTGTAACTATGTAAATAAAGGTACAACATAAGTACAATATAGGTGAAGTAGGTAACATACCTTTATAAACAGAGGTAAGCAGTAATGCATTATCATATTAGCTAGCAAGTACTAGTTGGGTACGTAAGTACTGGACCCACTACAAGACCATACTTACTTAAAACAATAATAGTAATCGTCACGTGACTTTAGCATTATTAGCTGTCGAGCTCACGTGACTGCATTAGTTGTAGCTGGCAAGTACCAGTACCATTTTTTTAATTGTCAAGCTGGTTTATATGTATATCAGCATGCTGCATGCATTTAGGTAAACGATGGTATTATGAAGATTTTTTATTTTTTTTTTTGTGGTTAGTATGATTATATACGTGTGCATGAAATAATATCAATCAATGAGACTTAATTCTATTAATTTTCTTGCATAATATGTTTTGAAATTTGCATATGTTAGTCTTAAAAATTTTAAATGACCTACACAAATTAAATCCTAGTCTAACTTTTTTTTGGGGGGCAAAATCATTCTGCATATTTATTCAATCAAAGATTAATGCAATTATTAATTATGTGGTATTAATATAACACGACCATTTCTATGATCACCTCCTCCTAGCTCTGTGCATAATGTTCATGTCTTATCTCGCATGGCCTATTATTGTTAATGAAGGATTTAAGGATTCAAGACCGTACCATGCATTGGAGAAATATTAATGAAATAAGTAAGAAGGTTGCACGACGATGAAATGTTTACTCTATATTCATCATAATAGGCGCTCAACCCAGTGGTCCTAGACAGACTACTACAAAACAAAACAAAACAAAACAAAACAAAACAAAACAAAATTGTAAATAAAATAAAAGAGAGAAAAACAAATAATTACAAATAAAAAGGAGAAAGAAATGATCTATATGAATAAACTAAGAGGAGAGGAGAGTGGGGTAGGTGGGAGATACGTTGACTTGGGTTGTTGACAAACATCTTTCTTAATAATATTATATTATCATCAAAATTGTTAATCATAGTTATAATTCAACCACTTAGCCATCAAATAAGTTTTATGTTAACTTAAGGAAAAAGATTAAATTTTTAATACATAAAAGATTATATTTATATTTTTCTAATTATAAAATTACACTATACATCATTTGTATATCATAAAAATATGGAGATTTGACGACTTTGTTGTTAATTCTTAATTGAGGGACTCTATAAATTACTTATAGTATCTGATATTCTTCCTTTTAACTTATAATTCATTTGACGTAAAAATTCTCAATTAAAATGAATTGTGAATCAGCTCGATAAATTTTTTCATTAATCACACAATTGTCGTATTCTAACATGAAAATAGCTGAAACTAGTGGATTTTAAGATTTAAAAATTAATATATATAGCAAGTTAGTAACACAGACTGTACTTTATATCAAGAATTTTACTGCATAATTTGCAAAGAAAGGTTGTTCTTATTGAGTTTTTTGTTTACATATATATATATATTTTATACAATAATTTTTTTCTTAATATTTGAATATTCAATCACCAATTAAAATAAAAATGATTTTTTAAAGAAAATTTGCACATGTATTTCACAAAGCAATAGCCGTCTTTTGTCCATCTTGTCTTGTGCTTAGACCTTTCACCTTCTTATGCCATCTCCATCCAAATTTCCTTGCTATATAAGAATTGGAGTCCTTTCTAGGCTCCAATTTTATCCTGCAAATTCCGTAAGAGTCACTGTTTCCCACGCCTCATTTTCGACTCCTTCTGTGAAGATCTCTGCAATGTCTTCTTTGGCCAATGGAGAAGATGAAGGGTCTCTTGTCGACCCCCTCCTTCTCTCCAACCACCATGATTTCTCTCTCCACCGCCGCAACACCACTTCTCAGCTTGCTCTTGTTGGCGCCAATGTTTGCCCCATTGAGAGCCTTGATTATGAGTAAGTTTCTGTTTTTGGTGTACTTCAATTGCTTTTTCTGCCCATCTAATTCGAACCCAGTTGTATATGATTTAAGTATTTTTCTGGGTTTTTGCTGGTTGTATGTTGGGACCATATTTTGCTGCTTGATTTTGGTCCATTCTGGCTATCTTGGTATTGGGTTTTTGTTTATAGCATGGTGGGTTCTTTTTTTCTTCATGATTTTGGTTGTTGTGGTGGTCTAGGGACTGAATGCAGCGAGGGTTTTTGATTTTGGGTTTTGCAGAATCATTGAGAATGCATTTTTCAAGCAAGATTGGAGGAGTAGGGGGAAGATCCAAATATTTCAGTACATTTTTATGAAGTGGGTCTTGTGTCTTCTTATTGGTTTGGTAGTCAGCTTCGTTGGGTTCTTCATCAACCTTGGAGTGGAGAATGTTGCTGGCATGAAATTTGTGATCACTTCCAATATGATGCTGGAGAAAAGGTTCAGTCTTTTATGAATCATTTAAATTGTGTGAAAATTTACGTGGAAAGATTGTGACTTGGGCATTTGATAAGTTTTATTTTGGTCTTATTTTTAGGTACTGGACAGCCTTCTTCGTTTTTGCAGCTTCCAATTTTGGCCTGACTCTATTTGCATCCTTATTTACTGCACTTGTATCCCCAGCAGCTGCTGGTTCAGGTATACCAGAAGTTAAGGCTTATTTGAACGGTGTGGATCTACCTAACATATTTACTCCAAGGACTTTGATTGGTAAGGTGAGAAATTTTCGTTGAATAGTTGTTAGCTTGTTTGATTGGTAAAAAAAAAGACCTCTTTAACTTCTATGTTTGTTTTTCATCATTGGCAACATTCTGGATAAACAGTCCTTCAAGTTGTGTCTGATGAATTCAGAATGTCTGCTTCCTTCATTAGTAGAATCGTCCTGAACTGAACAGTCAACTGGCATGTAAACTGTTCTGAGTTTGATGATCGGATTTGACAAATGACTATCCACTTGTGCATGAGAATCAATCCTTTTACTGCGACCACAACTGTGCATTGTATGATCCAAAATCAATTTCAAATGTCTTGTTAGAATTGGGCTTCTTCTACATGAGATGTCTTTGGGACTAGTACTGCTTTGCCTTCGGTTTTAGTGTACGAAACTATTATTTTCGAGTTAAAAGGCATATAGTTGACACCTCAAGGGGATTGTTTTCCATATTTGGAGTGCCATGGCGGTGACCGTGGACGACTTTGTGTAGGCCATGGGTCTAATGTGTTTTTCTCTTGCAGATTCTTGGGATCATTAGTGCTGTTTCATCATCCCTTCTTATCGGAAAAGCTGGGCCTATGGTGCACATATCTTCATCTATAGCAACATTGTTGGGTCAAGGTGGATCAGAGAAATATCATTTGACTTGGAAGTGGCTAGATGTTTTCAAAAATGATCGAGATCGAAGAGATCTCGTTACATGTGGGGCAGCTGCTGGAATTGCTGCTGCTTTCCGTGCTCCAGTTGGTGGTGTACTGTTTGCTTTTGAAGAATTGGCTTCTTGGTATGGAAATAGTGCTTTTCTTGTTTAATATCAGTGTGAATATAATTGCTTTCCCTTATACTTTTTTCACTTATCCAAACCAGGTAAGCAGCATTCCACTATTGTAGGGATTTGCTGTTCCGTTCGGCTAACTTTGCTGAAGAAATATTGTGTTCTTTGAACAGCATACTTGTCATAGCTAGCAATTGATTCTCTCTTGATTATGTATTGAACTTGCAATTTTCAAAGCATCAATGTTGTCTGTAGTTTTCCAGAAACCTGACAACTTGATGGGAACGGCAATGTTTTGAATGTGACCTGGTTTCAGAGTTCCCAACTGACTAGCTATAATGATTGAGAGAGGATGTAATTACCTTATTGTATTTTTTTGTCATTTTTTTAATCGAATCTTCAGGTGGAGAGGTGCTCTGTTATGGAGAGCTTTCTTTTCAACAGCAGTGGTCGCTATAATGCTTCGAGGTTTCATGGATTTCTGTTACAGTGGCAAGTGCGGCCTATTCGGTACAGGTGGTTTAATAATGTTCAACGTCACTTCAGAAAACTTTGTGTATCACCTCGATGATGTGCCTCCTGTGCTGCTTCTTGGAGTCATAGGAGGCATATTGGGAGCGTTGTTCAACTTTATTCTTAAAAAGGTTCTTCGAATTTACAATCTAATTCATGGGTAAGTCAAGCTATTTATTTTCAGTGGCTACGTTGCAAATGTTGTATTGGAGACAAAAGTTAGGTCCTTTTGTTACTGCATGTTTTGACTGGAACCTTTTGATGTCTGTTTTCAGGAAGGGCATTGTTTACCAATTATTTCTTGCTTGTTCAATCTCTGTATTCACATCCTGCCTTCTGTTTGGGCTTCCATGGCTTGCATCTTGCCAAGCTTGTCCAAGTGGTGCATCTGAGGATTGTCCTACGATCGGCCGATCTGGTAACTACAAGAAATTCCAATGTGCTCCAGGTCACTACAATGATCTTGCCAGTCTAATTTTCAACACAAACGATGATGCGATCAGAAACCTCTTCAGTCACAGCACTGATTCTGAATTCCACGGCTCATCGATGCTCATCTTTTTTGTGACCTGCTTTTTCCTGAGCATTTTTAGTTATGGGATTGTGGCTCCCTCTGGTCTCTTTGTACCTGTTATAGTGACAGGTGCATCTTATGGACGTTATGTTGGAATGCTAATTGGCTCAAGTACAAGTCTCAATAATGGCCTCTTTGCTGTGCTGGGTGCTGCTTCATTGCTTGGTGGATCTATGAGGGTCACAGTTTCAGTGTGTGTTATGCTTCTCGAACTTACCAATAATCTGTTATTATTGCCCCTGGTTATGGTTGTTCTACTTGTATCCAAGACTGTGGCGGATGGTCTCAATGCCAACGTGTATGATATGTTGATGATGTTGAAGGGCTTTCCTTACCTAGAATCTCATGCTGAGCCATACATGAGGCAACTAACTGTAGCTGATGTTGCCATGGGGCCCCTTCTGTGTTTTCAGGGCATTGAGAAGGTCAGAACTATAGTTGACATTCTCCGGAATTCTAGGCATAATGGGTTCCCTGTGATTGATGAGCCGCCCCATTCTGAGTCCCCGGTTTTGTTTGGCCTGATACTTCGTGCGCATCTTATTGTGTTGCTAAAGAAGAAAGCTTTCTTTCGTACACCAGTCTCGGCTGGTCTTGATGTCTTTGACCAATTCTCTTCCGTTGATTTTGCGAAAGGTGCATCAGGGAGTCATGACAAAATTGAGGATATTGAATTGACAGATGAAGAAATGGAGATGTACATTGACCTTCATCCGTTCTCTAATGCCTCACCTTATACAGTAGTGGAGACGATGTCTCTGGCAAAGGCTCTTATACTTTTCCGACAAGTTGGTCTCAGGCACATGTTGGTGATTCCAAACACACCCGATGTAAGTTGCATGCCAACTTTCTATCCTTGTTTATCTGTTTAAGCTCCTCTGCTCCCAGCCTCCCATTCCCTCTATGTTACTCAAAACTCTGTGCATACAAATTATCAGGTGGAGCCGGGTCCGTAAACCCAGCAACATGAAATCTGTCCCCCCACCCTCCCAACAGACCCCCTTTGTTTCTGGAAAAGGTACCTGTGCCTACTGAATCCTGAGCCTATCTAATAGATATTGCTAAGCTCAAGTGTCCGGTACACATTGAGTTGTGAAAAGCTTGCATCTTTTTGGTCTAAAATGTGTATCAGTGACAGTGTGACGCCAGGACTTGAGGTGAAGTAAGTACTGTGTAACACCCCCCCCCCCCCCAACCCCCCCTGAAGAAAGGCAAAAGAATAAAGAAAACCCTCAAAAAGTAATTCGAGGCCACTTTTGCAGACATTTTGTTTGATTTGCTTCTGGTATAGGTACCTTAATGAACTGGCATCTTTGAACTGAAAATCAAGTGACTTTGGTTGCAGAGACCGCCTGCTGTGGGCATTTTAACAAGGCATGATTTCATGCCAGAGCACATATACGGTTTGTATCCTTCACTGGCAAATAGGGCAAGGTGGAAGAGGCCAAGGTTCCGGCTTCCTTTCCTGTCTGAATCCGCCTTTAGGCAGACACCACCATGCACAGAGATAGTCGTTGATAGGCCGAGCAGAGGTTCGTGACAGCATAACGACCGGTATCACTCTCTCCCCCCCCCCCCCTCTCTCCGTGGGTGATGAAGTCTGGGGCTTGGAGTCGATCTTGTATTCAAAATAGAATTCTTTTCTTCCCCCTAGTGAGCATTTGTTGTTTGTAAAAAAAGGAAATAAGTTGCATTCTTTGGTATTGCCTTTCAATCTGAAATGTTTAGTGAATGGCAGTAAGACATCAGTTGTGAAAATTTTGCTGGGAAAAATTGTTAATCTTATAGTGGATTCTCTAATTGTATCTTACTATCTGGACGAAGTCCAACAAGCTGGATTCAGCCTTTGTTACTTGAGATTTCTTAATTGATCTCAGCAGAGTCATTTCATTAATTTGGTGCAATTTTTGTGGCATTCTTGTCAAAAGAAACTTTCAAAGGGATGACTTTTGAATTACGCAATTTTCTAACAGAGTATCATAGAGACCATTGAACTCATAAAGACCCTGATAATGCTTTATACCATTTTCATTGGAACAAGGTTGCAAAATCGTGTGACATTTACAACGAAAGACAAAAAATGGAAAGACAGGATTGATCTAGTCCTCCATGTACGGGCACTTTAAGAATGTACACACTATACACCCTCAATGCTGAAAAAATAAAAATAAAAATGGATACACAATAGCATCCCATAAATGGGAATTTGATTTCAACACGAATTTTCTCAGGTACTACCTCACCATGTAAATATGTAATAAGCAAGTGAAATGGCAAGAAGAGATGAGCATAAAAATATCCCTATGATCTACCCTTTCTTAGCACCGTTGTAGGCCATCCTAATTGCCCACAGTTGCTCCCCAACAGCTTTCATGTCTGGCCTATCAGCTCGACCGGGAGCTGCACATTCAAACGCCAAACGAAACATCTTCTTGAGAATTCTGACACCAACTGGTTCCTGCATTAGAGGATCCATAAGGCTCTGCACATCGCCTTCATTATAACTGCTGATGGCCTGCAAAAAAGTTGTTGACAAAGTGTTATACAAGTTACATGGTAATGTCATGATAAGAAGTTATGGGCAGAGGGAGCAACACAGTTATGGTTGACGTTAGAGGTGACCACATGAGCAGGTTGGTTTGACACTGCCTAGGTAAAATGCAACCAGGCTAGCTTGTTGACCAACCGAACTTGGACCTGCCTTGGGCATGAGCTTAAAAAAAAAAAAGGGCAGCCCGGTGCACAAGCGTCCCGTGTTCACGCAGGGTCCGGGGAAGGGCCGCACCCCAAGGGGTGAATTGTAGGCAACCTAACCTGACTTTGTCAGTGGCTGATTCCACTTACCTTAGGCATGAGCTTAAGCAAGCCAATTTGGTTCTGGAATACGTGGTTTCTAGGTCAGTTCACCCTATCCAGTGAACATGGTGCTAAGCTGATGACCAATATGGCCAGACTGTGGCTTGGTCCAGTTCACACTGTCCTGACTCGGATATGTTTAAGTGAAAAAGTTGATGATATATGAAGCAAATTGCTTGGCTCAGTTTGGTCGAACCCAGCAAACTGATATAGGACCTTCCAAGAGTTGAACCTGTTGAGCCAACCAGGCTAGTGGCTCCAGCCAAATTTCATAATTTCATGATAACTTCATAGATCAGCCTACTGGTCACCACTGTGATCTACCAACATGAGAGGATAACAAGCTTACCCATCGGATTAAGACTCGCTCTTGGGCAGGTCTTTCAGGTTCCACAGGACGGCGACCAGTGAGGGTTTCTAGGAGCAAAATCCCAAAAGAGTATACATCACTTTTAGGAGTGAGATGATAGGTCTTCATGTACTGGGGATCAAGGTACCCCATTGTCCCTTTTACTTTGGTTGAAATATGAGTGCAATCACTTTCAACCGGACCTATTCTTGCAAATCCAAAGTCAGCCACTTTGGCTGTGAGATTCTCTGTTAGTAGAATGTTGGATGACTTCACATCTCTATGAATGATTTGTTTCTCTGCATCAAAAGATAATTACAAATGCTGTCATCTCGGTATGATGCGAAAGAAAAACCAAACCATTTTATGAGAGAATTGCTTATGCAAAGTGCACTATGATCTTAAGTTGAAAAAGTAACCAAAAAGTAGTTGTCAAGAGAGTGGACAATTATAGTCCAGAAGAAACAGGTGAAATAATGCCTGTTACAGTTTAAACAGTAGAGTTCTACAGTTCCACTAGATCATCTTGATGTGAAGTATTTAGCAAGTGAATGGGAAAGAAACTAGAACAGACTCTAAAAGCTAGGATGGTTTTCTTTACCAGCATAAAGATGAAGGTAAGTTAAGCCATGAGCAACATTGATAGCAATCTCAAGCCGTTGATTAAAATCCAGTATTTTGCCCCTCTGACCTGCCAAGTTCAATGCCCAAAAACATGAATTTTCCACACTGAAACAAGAACAACATATTAAGTATCCTACTGCTGATTTTGATCTTACCATCCAGATGTTCTCTCAAAGTACCATTTGGAACATACTCGGTCACAATGAGCCTTTCATCTGCCTTGTCAACATATCCTAGCAGTTTCACTAGGTTGCGGTGCTCAATTTTCGACAGAATCTCAACTTCACTGTTGAATTCAGCAGAATCAAATTGTTCCTGTATCCAAGGAGGAGAGTTTAATTGAAACAGTTGGTTTCAAAAAGAAGGGGAAAAAACAGTATGATTGCATTTTGTACCTTTTTGGCTCGCTTCACAGCCGTCCACCGTCCACCTTGTAGCTGAGCCTTGTATACAGTCCCAAACCCTCCTTCACCTATCTTAAATGATGGAGAGAAGTTTTGTGTAGCTTTTGCAATATGACTAAAATCAAGATGCACTGATCCAGACCTATTGAGATTTAGGGAAGTTGAATTTCGAGGACTGTATGATGAGTGCCGCATGGGACTTGCTTGAATCTTTTCAAGATTGTAACTGCCCTCAAAGGAGGAAGATGAGTCCGCTGCAGAACAATAACTATCTTTTAGCAACCTTTTCAACTTCTGAATCACTATGGTTGCATTTGAGATCAACAATAATGCGAACAACCAGAACACAAAATTATCAGATAATTCAGATTAGAATGCTTTACTAGAATTTCATATGGAAATTTCACGACAGCATTTTTCGTATGATCTAAACTGACTTAACATCACAAGAATTTCTGAGTACGGATGACATAAAAGTAGAATAGGGAGATCCAGACATATGCAACCTGCTCCCCTACAAACATAGGTGCTATTTCTGATACACCCATGAACAAATGTTCACATTGGTCATTGAAAAATGGAAAGAACTAGCTTCATTTGGGGGGTGGGGGGGTGTTACACTTACCTGAAGTTTGATTCTTCTGAAAAAGAGCAGAGGCATCATTCTTCTTCTTAGATTGAAAGCAGGGGCAGAGAAAAAAGCAGCCCAAAACAAGCACTCCAGGAACTGCCATGACCACAACCTTTGAAGAATATGAGAAATGATTATCATTTTTGGCATTGTGCACCTGACTTGCAGGGGATATAGCTTCTTCTTCAACTCCATTCAAGAGAAGTTTCCTTCCAGTCTCATAAGGAGCCCCAGATGCAACGACCGTGAGCCATTGCACACAAAGTAATAAGCTTAAAGTGCAAACCGAAATCCGCACAGCAGTTACTTCAATTCCCATCCCTAGTGACCAAAGTTGATGATGAGCATCCCTCGTTCACACTCCCATTGTCAAAAAACAGCCTGAGGGGAAGGCCATATGTCATGTGTAAGATTCAGACAACATAGCAATCAACCGAACCAAACCAAACCAAACCAAACTATTATCCCACAAACCCGTGTCTCTAAAACAAAAATTGTAGAAAGGTTTATGTTGACCCTAGATGTCGAAAGCATTGACTAGGCTATTGCTTCATAACAAAAGAAGCAAAGAATTTGATTGAGACAGTTTTGCTTTAATTAGTGCTCTTGCCAATATTGACCCTTCCACCTGTTTAGAAAGTGGAAACCTAAAAAGCAGTAATTCACGGTCAGGGAAACAAAAGGTGGATGGGGAAGAGAAAAAACTAAAACAAACACGAGCAGCATCACAACCAGATAGAGTAAATTCTACCACTTTGAAACCCCAGAATAGGAACCAAATGATTCCAAAAAATTTAGCAACATAACTAGAAAGGAAGAACCAATAGTTATAATTACCAAATAAAAGTATTTGCAAGCTCATATTACATACAGGATATATAACCACAAATAGAAACACCCAAAATTAAAGTCCCAACTATTCCCATAATCTTCTTATTAATTATAAACCCAACATCCCAAACGCAAGTTTGATGGAATCACAGAATGCAAAAGGGTCAACCCTTGAACATATATACTACTATTTTGGTCACAGACTCACAGTTCAACATAAAGAACAAGAATTTTCAACACCCATTTGCTGAAAATCAATAATCAAGAAAGACCCATGTTCAAAACAAGCTAAAACATGAATATGAACATAGCATTTGGCACTATGGGTGATGAATTGGATAAAAGTACTCACTTTTTGTGTATAAAGGATTCAAAGCAACATAGCAAAAAGTGAAGCAGTGAAGAGAACAAACCTGGAAAGAGGCAGCTAGAGAGAGAGAGAGAGAGAGAGAGAGAGTAATGCTTTGTTCCTCGAAGGAAAAAAGAGAGAAGCCGAGGAAGAACATGAAGAGGGGGGTGCTGTTTAATAATCACCCTATAACCCAAATTTGGAGGTTTGACGTCAAATATTTGTAGTTGGAAATGTTGACTTTTTTTGGTTGATATGATTAGGTGAAAGAAGAAAGTCTAGCTCACGAAAAGTATGTTGTGACGATTTGGTAAACTCACCCCCATGAGGAAAAAAAAAAGACAATTTATATACAAATGTTGATATTGGTCCTGACTATATTATCTGTGTAATGCGTTGAGTCTGTTCATTATGTATGTTGAGTAATTATATTTTATCGCTTTATAACTAACTGTTATTTGAATTCGGAAAAAATAAGTACTTTTGTTGTAGTAGTTTTACTATGTCACTTATAACCAACTAATCATACCATATTCCTTTGAATATTCTATAGAGAATATGACCCTTTATTGAGAAAATTTTCATACAAAATATTCCCAATGTATATAAGAGTGGGATAAAGTTTTTCCTCTAATTTAATATTTAAAAAGACAAAATAAATGAAGTTAATTTACATAAGATGTCAAACCTAAAATTCACTTCCCTTTATGCATTATATTTAGGGGATGGCTAGACTGGAGAAGGGGGGGGGGGGGGGGGGAAGAACAAAACAAATGAAGCTTTAACATTATGAACAACTTAATAGATCGACTTCAATTAAATGAAGGATCGATTAAAAGTGAAAAAAAAAAAGACAGACGATGATTATATCTTCCTGGTGCTAGATGGTTTTTTTTTTTTTTTTTGGTCTTCAATCCTCAATTTCACTTGAGTTGAGTTATAGTTGGATAAATATAAGGTACAACTCTCGTATAACTGATTTTCGCCATTCACAAAACTCGAACCTAATATAATTTAAAATGGACAAATCACTTAAACCAATATATGTTAGTTTAGTGCTAGATGGATGAGTATATTGAATATATATTAACTAAATATTCTATTTTATTGAATTAAGAAGTCCACCACCATCATAATTTTTTATTTTTTTGGTTGGGGCTGAGTGAACATCATCATTATTTAATAATTAGGGATGGTTTCAACTTATAATAAAAGTAAATTTTGCACTCAACTTTAATGTATTCAATATTTTTCAATCAATCCATTGTATATGTATTTGAAGGCAGAAAAATGTTAGCATGTCTCTTTCCATCCCTGTCGTGACAACCATTGGCATCATATCATACTAGGAAGTCTTCTTTTTTTTCTTTTTTTTTTATCATTATCTACATAGAACTAATATTACGCTATATGATAAACATTCAAGCTATGTTCGGTAATAGAGGTTGAAGTAGAGGTTAGTGGTTTGTAGTGGTTAAAATGTTATGAACTACTACTTAAAAGTGTTCGGTAAAATAGTGGATGAGGTAGTGGTTAGACGTTTGTGTAGTGTTTTTCAAAAGTTAATGAAAGTAGTTTTTAAGAACCTCTATCTAGTGGTTGCATTGGAAATTACAAAATTCATCTTTTTATTTATTCAAAACTTTTATTTATTGTGCCCTTTTTAGTCATTTTACATAAAATTGCTACTTCAACAGCTACATTTACGAAACGCATTTATTTTAAATTGTTGTTGAACAGCTAGCCACTAACCGCTAGTGGTTCACAGCTAATCACTAGTAAAACTACTAACAGTTAGTAAAACAGCTAACCATTACTAAAACAACTAATTTTACTGAACAAACCCTCAATAGAATCAAATTATTACTAACACATAATGATAGAGTTCTTCTGTTACGTATCTTTTTATAAAATTTGAATAAAAAATTCATTTAAGCGGAACAAAAACCAAATTTTCTGAAAAAATCAATATTAATGTGTGCACACTATAAATTATACGTACATCAGACAATAAGTACATCTAAAGCACACTGTCACATTGTGATCAATTTATTTTAATTTTTATCATTAAAATTCCTATTTTTATGCTGATATTTTTCATCTAACTATACCATATTGTATTAATATATGATTCAATGTCTATTTTATTAACGTATTTGAAATAATTGTAGTACATATTTTTCTAGTCAAAATCTTTGAATTCCCTGCTTGAATAGGAAATTTATGGGACCAATTAATATCAGTTACGATTAAACAAAGTCAAAGGATCAATTTTGTTCCCCAAAAAAAAAAAAAAAAAAAAACAAGTCAAAGGGAATTGAGTTTAGCCAGTGTTCCCGCCAGCACCAGAGCGTGGCCCAATTTGCACGTGGCGGCGGGAATTCAAGCACCTAAGTACCTAACTGCCCCTTCATGTCTTTACACATTATTATGGGTATTTTCCATAAATTAATTATAGTGTATTTAATCTGTATATTTTCCAGCAATTCATTTTTTAAAATTAAAATCACCTTAAATCTATCTGAATATTGATTACAAATTCTTAGAAAAGAAGTCTAATGAGAGCGAATAATACGATAAATTTTTTGAGAAATGACATTTTTGAGGTGTTAAGATGACTAATATCATATTTTAGAGTGCTTCTTAATTTCTAGGTAGAGCTAGAAAACGGGTCGAGTCGAATCGATCCTTTCAATAAGCAGGTCAATTTCGTGTCGATTTTGAAAATAACTTAGATTTGTCTAGAATTGAAAAATAACAATTTTTCATGCTAAACCGTTAAATCATATCGGCTTCAGATCCAAATCGGTTCGGGCCAGGTCGGATTCGGGTTTCTCTCAGTAACTTCAGGTCAGGTTTGTGTCGTGTTATCGACATGCTTTCCAGCTTCATTTTTTATAGGTAACTCATTAATTAGTGTATCGACCTGGTCAAAACACTAATGGCTCGTTTGGTTCTATGTAATCGAAGTGGTAATGCAATCAAAATGGTAATGGTGATTCTATTACCATGTTTGGTTACCATTAAGTAATGTAATCAAGATTGCATTGTAATTACATTTACCTCAATCTATGCAATTACAATTACTTGACTTTTCCTAAACAATTTTGATTGCATACCTTTGAATAAAAATCCATCCAACTATAAGCTATTATATTTGGGAACTTTCTATCTCTTATCTCCATTGTCTCTCCTCTACTTCCCCTCTCTTATTAGTTTGACACCATTTTTTTAAGGTTTGAAGCTCCACTCATCCCTCTCTCTCTCATGTCCATATTAGATAAAATTTAACTTAGACCATGATCGTATTATTGTAACTGTATTTTTGTACCTTCTAGACATCATGTCTCTCTCTCTCTCTCTCTCACGTCGTCATCATCATCATTTTCTCTCTACTTGGTAAACTTGAACAATATTACATTATTGTAATCTATAAGAAATAGAGTAATGTAAGTCTCATGCGAAATATCGTAATCATAATGATAAAATATTTGATGATATTTATCAACGAAGCTACAAATAATTAAAATAGGCAAAAATAAAATGCGAATTGAATTGTAGGTACTTCACGTCACGTGTAAAATTAAGTATTGTTTGTAGATGAATTCATTCCATTACACTTGTAAAGACTTTGTAACCAAACATTGTAATGCAATTATTATCCCATTCCATTACACTAACAATTGCATTACATGGTTGATTCCATTGCATAGTGATTGCATTACTTTCAACCAAACGCTACATAAACGCTACCCAAAACGATATTACCGAACACAACCTTAATTTGGTAGCTAAGCGGGGCATCAAGCATGGCATGAATTTGAGAACATAATAAACGCATAATTTTTATATATATAAAAAAAGATTGTATAATTAACAACATAGGTTGGTTTAAGTGTTTTGATACTTGTTCCCCTTGAGCAAGGTCTTGGATTTGAATCTTGTAAATGAAGAAAATTTGTGCAGAGACAGGAGAGTTTTACCTCTTCTTAGACTAACAGTAGTTGGACTCTAGTGAAATGAAAGATCCAAAATCGGAAAAAAAAAAAAGATTGTATAATTTTTAACAGAAAAAGAAAGATTTGTTAATGAAGAGTTATACAACATCTACAATAAAAATCATCTAACAAAAATAAATCTATATAACATTACATAAATTCTCATATCTAATAAACTAATGATAAATATATTGTTGACCTATTTAATAAACGGGTTAATTTCGTGTCGGGTTTGAAAATAGTTTAGATTTGCCTAAAATTAAAAAATAACATATTTTCACTATAAAAGTTCAAGTCGTGTCGACTTCGGGTCAAAATCAGTTTAATTCAGGTTGGGTTCATGTTTTTCTCAATAACCTCAGCTCAAATTTGTGCCTCATTCTCGTGTCGGATCAGGTTTTCCCAACTCTAAGTTAAATACAATAGATAATCAAGCTAAAAAGAATGGCCTCAAATAAATTATAAGTCTCAATTAAAGTTTGAATTTTTTTTTCTAAACTGAGGTATTTTTTCTTGAGTTCATCCCTATTGTGTACATACATGCATGTTGCTTTCACCATAGAATTTCTTTTCCCTTCTTTTTTTTTTTTTGTTTGACACCAATTAAAAGTGGAAAATGATATGAGATTTTTTTTGGAATGTTCCCATAAAATCGAATATAGACTGAATTATTGATGCATGATTGAGAACTCATTATTAAATGGCATACCAAATTGATATACCACAAAGTAATGCAAATATTAATTAGGTTGAAGAATCTTATTGGTATCTCATTGGAATAGACACTTGCTGTCAGTCAAATAGGGCCTCAGACAATATGTATGTTGTTGGTGGTGGTGTTATCAGCAAGATTTTATTAATTAAAAAGTATATGATATTTAAGAGATTGTAGCTTCCGAGAAATAAATACAACAACCACACCACTTTTCAGTGTAGGTTCCGCTTTTGTGGGGTCTGAAGATATTCAGATGTAGGCAACCTTACCTTTACCGACACTTCCGAAAAACAAAGATGTCAGTTAAATAGGACCTCAGATGATGTGTATATCTACGTTGATGACAATCTAATATAATAATCTCCCTTTTTTTTTGAATTAAAAAAAAAGATGTCAGTCCAATAGTAATCATTAGTATCCTTCAAGTATTTAAAGAGGAAAATGTTAGGATGTTTAGCTAATTTTCTTTAATGAGATAATATGGAAGGATAAGTTAATTTCAAAATTAAGATATCCATGAGCCTAATTATGTTGATTTAAGTTTTTTGAAAAAAAATATCAATATATGAATTCAATATTCATATTCCTCAAGATATGTGGTTTTTTTTTTTTTATTGACAAGCAAAACTTTAATAACTATGTGATATTTTATCACTAAATACTATAATTTTATATGTATACAACCATTTTTTTTATATGAATTCAATAAACATTTGCCTAGCTTCGACTAATTTATATAAACCTATTTTATTTTTTTTTTGGTCTTTAGGCCCATGCTTTATCCGGACTGGACTATTGTTGGATAATAAAAAAGTTAAAATTCTTCTATCTTTTATTTTTCATTCACAGAACTTGAATTTAAGACTTTATTTAAGAATAACATATGTCAGATCATTTAAATCAACTTGTGTGGATATAATACTTTATTATTTCAATAATTTGTCAGATGAGTATAATTAACCCAAGATTGTTATGGGACAATCTCATTATGCCGCCACTATTTTCTTTGTATATAATATAATTAAATAATCGCTAACTTATTATTATTATTATTATTATTTAAGATGATACTATTTCTTTTAAATAAACTAACACGTACATAACTACAAGCTACTTCTTTTTTTTTTGGAATTATGATTATGATAGGTTGATGTTACGAATAAAATTTATATTTATATTTTACAATAATAAAAAAAATTTTAAAATTTTTTATGAGTTAAAATTAGCCATTGAAATGAGATAAATAGAAGATAAATTTAGGCCAAGAAATATCTAGAGGAGTTGGACCAACCTTTTTCTAGCCATACATGATGAATTATCAAGCAAAGAAACGCATAATACTCAAATGATTCCCATCATTCATTTGTCGTATTAATCATCAATAATACAAAATTACCAAATAAAAATAAAAATAAAAATGAAAATAAAGGAATGAGTGGCAAACAAAACCTTGAACAAATCCCCTGTGCATGCCACGTGGCGACACTACAAATTTTCTGGCTCAATAAAAAATTTAGGTTCAATTTCGAATTTTTTTTTGGTATGAAAAAGAAAAAAGTACTCGTGACGGCACTTCTACCTTGAAGTGCGTGGAAGAGTTATAGACTGACAGACTATTACTGCCTCATCGTGGCTGGTTAGATAAAACAACATACATATGATTAAAAATAAAATGAAAGTTTTGGGGTGGTGAAAATTAATAATCGAATATTAATATTGAAAGTATTTATTTTTAGTAATATATGGGTAATTTTATATCATATTTTTTAGATAAATTTGAATTTTAAAATGAATTTAGACATTTTGAATTTCATATATATATATATATATATATATATATATATATATATATATATATTTTTAAAGACAATATTATTTTGAACTTGCTTAAAAAATGCTATCTAAAATGACTGTATAAAAATAAAAATAATTACCCTCAGATTTCATAGCGTTAGGAGTTATTTTTGAAAGTTGGATTATTAATTTCACCGTCCCAAAACTTAGATAATTATATTCGAAAAACCTTTAGCATTTTATAGAAATATTTAGTGCAGTAGTTATATAATGAAGTAAGTTTTGAGTGAAATAGTTTCATTGAAGTATTTAAGATAATCAAAAATATAAAAGATTAGACTTTTCATAGAGAGTGATACATATTAGTAGGCGATCCTATATAAAAAAAAAATGTAACATATTGTATCATTTATTCTTTAAATGTGCAGTGTTTATGAAATAATACGTAATAGTTAAACGTGAATAACTCGGACATTTCAATACGTTATTAATATTCTAAAATGTAGTAACTTGACTTTTCTTTTATTTGAATTTATGTAAAAAGCGTTTCATATTATTTGATGTCAACATTCTAAATTATTATTATTATTATTATTAAAAAAATTAGCCATTTTGACCCTTTAATTATCTGTTAAGGAAAACCGGCCCTCCAAATTAACTCTAGTATAAAATATTTAGAAGCCTAATAAATACAGAAAACAATTTAAATAGAACAGAAATTCATTTCACTCTATGAGATTACCGTTAATGGTGACAACTGCCTCTACTAAACGCCAATGCATGTGGCCTTGATTCACCCCCCACTCCCTCCCCCATCTCCGTTGCCTGCCCAAATAAATCACCCCTCCGTCTCTCTCTCTCTCTCTCTGTCTCTAAAACCGCCATTAGAGAACTGGGGGAGAATTAAAGAGCAAAAAAGACTCAAACTTTGCTGGGTAAATTAACTACCAACTGGGAAGAAGACTTCATCAGTACTGTGAGAAGAGCTGGGGTTGCCGGAAAAAAATGGCGGGAAATGATTGGATAAACAGTTATTTGGAAGCAATTCTGGATGTGGGTCCTGGGCTTGATGATGCAAAATCATCTTTGTTGCTTAGAGAAAGAGGTCGTTTTAGCCCTACTCGGTATTTTGTTGAGGAAGTTATTACTGGGTTTGATGAGACTGATCTCCACCGCTCTTGGGTTAAGGTTTTGTTTTTAATTTATCCATCAGGGTTCAATTTATCTGGCTTTTGGTATTTGTAATTATGTATATTTCTAGGTTGATTGAAGGGGTTCATGTTCTGTTTTTTGGAGTTATCTGACAAAATCTTTGGGTAATTTGATTTGGTGATTATGTAGGCACAAGCTACCAGGACTCCTCAAGAGAGGAATACTAGATTGGAGAATATGTGCTGGAGGATTTGGAATTTGGCTCGTCAGAAGAAGCAGGTGCTTCTTTGGTTCCTCACTTTATCTGGTTTTTATGGTCAAATTTATGGAATTTTGGAGGCAATGTTGAATCTTGGGTTGGATTCCTTGATGGGTCTTTGAAATTATGATCTGGGGTTCTTCTGGTTTGGTGGTGTGGCCGCACAGTGCTGCGTAAATCAAAATTTAGTAGGGAGAAAATGAAAAAGATGAACATTTAATTTGGTTTATATATGGAAGTTAACTTGTTTTCCTATTTGTGGGAAATATTCTTCTTTAATTATTTATAATTTATAGAATGTTGAGTGATTGTCATTTGATGCAGACTCGAATGTTTGACTGTCAAGAACTTTCTCCATCATGGGCTTTCTCCACTTGTTTTTCTTTGTTCCCACATATCTGGAGAATAAACTGGGAATATTGACAGTATTGCTTACTGATTTTGACTCATCTATTTTATGTCACTAGTCTTTTGGTCAATACAATGCTGCTTCATTTGACTTACTTGTTTCCCCTTATTTACCTTAATTTGACTTGTGCCTAGTTGCAAATTTCAACTTTACATTGATGAGGGGTAACTGGGTATTTGATTATCCTCATGCCTGCTTTTTGTGTGCTTCACATGGTGGTCCTGTTATTTTACTTGCTATACAGCTTGAGAATGAAGAGGTTCAACGCAAGGCTAAACGTCGTATGGAGCGAGAGAGGGGTCGTAAGGAAGCAATTGCAGATATGTCAGAAGACTTGTCGGAGGGAGAGAAGGGTGATACTGCAGCTGATGTTGCAGTGCATGGTGAAAGCAACCGTGGGAGGTTGCCAAGAGTAAGCTCCGTTGAGACCATGGAGGCTTGGGCTAGTCAGCAGAAAGGGAAGAAGCTTTACCTTGTATTACTAAGGTAGCAAACTAACAATGTATCAGCATTCAATGCGATGGCTGCTTGCTCGTCGTACTTTTCCTGATATTCTAGTTACACATTAGTTTTGTTGCAGAAGGGAACAAATCTTTCTGTAGCGCGATTTATTAGTTATGTAGTAATCATCTTCATGTGTGCAGTCTGCATGGTCTGATTCGAGGTGAAAATATGGAACTTGGTCGTGATTCTGACACTGGTGGTCAGGTAACATTTGACTTACTAGATATGATGATAATCTTGTCAAGGACAGACTGAAAGGAAGCATTTTTTCCCCTCTTTGTACACAGGTCAAATATGTGGTTGAACTTGCAAGAGCTTTAGGGTCGATGCCAGGGGTATACAGAGTTGATTTGCTCACTAGACAAATCTCAGCTCCTGATGTGGATTGGAGTTATGGGGAACCTACAGAAATGTTGAATCCAAGGGATTCTGAAGGTTTTGATGATGAGATGGGGGAAAGTAGTGGTGCTTATATTGTTCGTATACCATTTGGACCCAGGGATAAGTATATACCTAAAGAACAACTCTGGCCTCACATACCAGAGTTTGTTGATGGTGCTCTAAACCACATAGTACAAATGTCCAAAGTTCTCGGAGAGCAGATCGGTGGTGGAGAACCAGTGTGGCCAGTTGCCATCCATGGACATTATGCTGATGCTGGTGATTCTGCGGCTCTTCTGTCTGGTGCATTAAATGTTCCAATGATTCTCACTGGACATTCGCTTGGACGGGACAAGTTAGAACAGCTCCTCAAACAGGGTCGAATGTCAAAAGAGGAGATAAATAATACTTACAAAATAATGCGTAGGATAGAAGCTGAAGAGCTATCTCTTGATGCCTCTGAAATAGTCATAACAAGCACAAGACAGGAGATAGAGGAACAATGGCAACTGTATGATGGGTTTGATCACCTCCTAGAACGTAAACTACGTGCAAGGATCAAACGTGGTGTAAGCTGTTATGGAAGGTTCATGCCTCGCATGGTTGTAAGTCTCTGGAAACTAGTAACATCTGTCAAGTGAGCCTTTATTTGTGTAAATTAATCAATGAAACCTGAATTGTTGTGACATCTGGTGATCCGTTTACAGTCGGTTGCTATTCTTTGAACTAGCTGCTTAAATTCCGGATATCCCCTCTCCTGCGAAAAGAGGGCTTTCTGTGGGTGTCCCTGCTTATGTCTTCAGCTGTAAGAGAACTTTATCAATAGGAGATCCAGAGAGCTTTGGTCTAACATAGATTTGGGTTGTTAGAGTATCATATGTGGTAGCTTGTAATCAACGTTGCTTAGAACAGTGGGTAAATGGTAGTTTTGTTGTCAATAGGTCATTGCCATGAAGGTCTGATGCATCTTTATGGCCCGCTAGAATGATATGAATACCCTGCTTCATGCAACATAATGCAGATATGCAAGTAGAGGATACATGGAGTTGCTTGTCTGATTCTCCTGAAAAAGGTTGAAATCCTGCAATATGTTTCCTTGTAGCTCCTTGTTTTCCTGCTCTGGAGCTCTGTTGTACTACTTCTGCCCTCCGTCAAACCACTTCTTCCTATTTAACTAGTTATGAAGTGCAACGTACTCATTCAAGAAGAAGATCAACCTCTTATTTGCTTTTATACTTTGTTTCGCATTAAAAAGAAAGATCTTACTTCTTGTCAGTGGCAGTAGTATGTGTCCTGATGTAGTAATGAGTTCCTAAATGTAAGCTGCAAGAAATAAATGACATCTTGAATTGGGTTTTTTCTTCACAGTCTCTTTCATTCGTCTGCTTGATCCTGCCAAAGTATAAATGTTGATCGACTAGGTTGATTGTGTTTTGTCTTTACTTCACTCCGTTAGTTTTCTCAGGAAGTTTATCACATTCTGCAGATAATCCCTCCTGGGATGGAGTTCCATCATATTGTGCCAAATGAGAATGATATGGATTTTGAAACAGAAGGAAGTGAAGAGCATCCTGCATCACCTGATCCCCCTATTTGGGCTGAGGTTCTGAGTTGCTCACTTTTCTTGTACCTAATACTGTTTTCTTCACTTATTTATCTGGCCAAGTTATTTTATTTGCCTCTAGAACTGTGCTCCCAGTCCATTAAGACATAGATGGGAACTGTTTCTCATTTAATTTTCTTTCTGTCATGCAGATAATGCGCTTCTTTTCTAACCCAAGGAAACCAATGATCCTAGCTCTTGCTAGGCCCGACCCAAAGAAAAATATTACAACTTTGGTCAAAGCATTTGGTGAATGCCGCCCACTGAGGGAGCTTGCAAACCTTGTGTGTCGTCTGTCTGATTCTCTGTTCTTTGATCAACACATTATATTGTATATCATCTCCATAATGGTTTTGTTGCTTGAAGCTTAGTTGACAACTTTTGATTCAAAATCTTGCAGACACTCATAATGGGTAACCGAGATGGCATCGATGAGATGTCTAGTACAAGTGCTTCAGTTCTTCTGTCGGTGCTGAAGCTTATTGATAAATATGATCTGTATGGTCAAGTTGCATATCCCAAACATCACAAGCAATCTGATGTCCCTGAGATTTATCGGTTGGCAGCAAAGACAAAGGTACTTTTTCGCATAGCTCAAATTTGCTGATATATTTTCCTATGATCACTAATTTTTTCGAGTAATTTTCGGTATTTTCAGACATTTCTGTTAAGTATGTTTTTGTGTAAGAACGTGCAAGTCTGTAGAGGTGTGAAATAATCTTTGTGCAGGAGGTCTGTTTTCATAAATTTATGCTAATTTGTTTGGTGATGCATCTGCTCCACCCTGTAGCAGTATACAGCTCGCATTGCTGGTTTCATGAAATTTTTGGAGAGTTGGAGCCTTTATACGCTAGATATTCATTATTACAAAGTATGCCCTGATAGGAAAGCATTGCTGTAAAATGTGTTTTTGAGTTTGGTTTATCAACTATCAAGGGACAAGTATATTTTAGGTGAAGATAGTCATTTTAGATGCACTTGTGTCAAGAGCAACTGTATCAGACGACTGAGTGGCATCCTATACCAGTCAGTATGCCTGAGGTGGAAATGGGCATCTCTCTTGTCATCCTTGTCCAAGTTTTTAAAGACCTGAACTTTCAAACTGCTACAGCATTATATAAAGAAATTCTACAGAAGCATGGTGAGCTGGTTATTGCAAGATCATGTACCAAAGAACCATCTGAATACCGTTTGCATTTATAGGTGAAATGAAGTCATATCCATAACACGGAAGTTGAACTGAAGGGGTTTTTTTTTTCTCTCTCTCTCTCCCTGTCTTTTTTTTTCTTTTTCATAAGAGATGATTAGAAGAACACGCCTTTTAGGAGGGGGAAAAAGAAACAGATGATCATCACCTTTCAGAAAAGAAACACATTGAAAAGGTATGTCTTTCCATGAGGGCCACCATGCACTCTCTACAAGACCATTTTGATGGAGGAAAAGATGTTCCCTCAATTCTTACAAACATCTTCTGATCCACGAATACACTCGTTATTATAACTGCAATACAATGTCAAGAGTTAGGCTTCATTTTATCACGATAGTTGGTTCTTGAGCCCTGACTGAACATTGATGGTAGAGGCAAATTAAGCCTTAAGAAAAATTATCTTCTACAAGCTTTGGGCCATTCCCAAAATATCATTCAATTTAAATAAAACACTCCCAACTAGTGTACATACAGTTCAATAGTCATGGATGGTCACAGCATCAAAGTCATTATGGTATTAGGTTAAGTGACATAATATGCTGACCTGTCAATCGAAAAGACGCTAAAGCCTAAAAGTGTTTAGGAAACAGCTTAAAGTTGATTTGACAAATCAGAGTCAAAACATAAATATAAAAAGCTAGTCAGCCAGAGTTTCTAATTATTAGAACGATCATTGTGTACCAGAGATTTGACAAGGTGCAAACTCAGCGTAACCAATGACACTGAGTAGTCACAGCAGGCACGACTTGTGGTCTTCAAGAATCCATGTAGCTGCTTTCTGCGTCAAGGTGAGGACAATCCTTAAAGGGGAACAAAGGAGTGGGAAAGAAGGACCACTCAGTCAGATAATCTCATTTACCAAAGTTTTATTGCAATATAGATAGTTTCTACATAAATCTTTTGTAATCATAATGGATTCGTAAGCTGCATATGGACAATCAAAAGGTTCATGTTGCGAGCTTGCATTGGCATGAGAAACATCTGGTAAATTCAATATCACTGCACAACATCCTTTCATATCCCTAATGGGTGGCACAAGTTGATAGAATACTGAGAGAAGATATCTTTTTAAGTCGAGGTGAGAGCTTGGTGTAATATGCCTTTTGGATTGAGGTGAGAACTTAATGTAATGGAAGTTATGAAAATGGGTTTGTCCCGTAAATCTTACCCTTTTTGTTTAAATGTCGTATTTCTGCAGGGAGTGTTTATTAATCCAGCTTTTATTGAGCCGTTTGGGTTGACTCTAATAGAGGTACCTCTTACATTGCTCATGAAGTTGCTGCTCGTCTTTTTCAAAGCTTGAGATTTTCAGCTATATTCCCCATTCCACGTTAATTCACATCTGTCTATTGCAGGCAGCAGCTCATGGCTTACCTATGGTTGCTACAAGAAATGGAGGTCCTGTGGATATTCAGGGGGTAAGTTCAACTGCATGAACTGGTCCATTATTTAGGAAGTCTGGATTTTTTCCGCTTTGTTTTTCGCAATCACTATTCTTATTCTTCATATAAAATTTGATATTGTTGCAGGTTCTCGATAATGGCCTTCTTGTTGATCCCCATGATCAGCAGTCTATTGCCACTGCTCTGCTGAAGCTTGTTGCTGATAAGCAACTGTGGGCGAAATGTCGGCAGAATGGACTGAAAAATATTCACCTGTATTCTTGGCCGGCGCACTGCAGGACATACTTATCTCGGTTAGCCAGTTGTAGACCAAGGCATCCACAGTGGCGAAGTAGTGATGAAGGGCTTAACCATCATGAACCTGAATCTCCAAGTGATTCTTTGAGAGATATACACGATATATCGCTAAACTTGAAGTTCTCACTAGATGGAGAAAATAGTGAAATTCTCGGCCATGATGTAGCATATGAAAGTAAAGCTGTCAATGACAAAAGAAAGTTGGAGCATGCTGTTCTTTCATGGTCCAAGGGTGTTCCAAAAGACGCACAGAAGGCTATTTCTCCTGATAAAGTTGACCAAGCTGCTAACGCCGGAAGATATCCGGCATTCAGGAAGAGGAAATACTTATATGTCATTGCTGTGGATGGTGATTTAGACGGACTTTCTGGGATTGTTCAGAACATATTTGATGCTGCTGGCAAGGCGAAGATTGAAGGTTCAGCAGGGTTCATATTATCAACATCCTATTCGATGTCCGAGATTCAGTCATGTTTGCTTAAAAAAGGCTTCAACCTTCATGATTTTGATGCATATATATGCAATAGTGGCAGTGATTTGTACTATTCATCGCTGAATTCAGAGGAGGGTCCAATTGTGACAGATTCTGACTATCATTCACACATTGAGCACCGTTGGGGTGGGGAAGGCCTCAGGAAAACTCTGCTTCGTTGGGCAGCTTCTTTCTCTGAGATGAATGGTGAAAATGAACAGCAGGTCATCATTGAAGATGAAGAAGTTTCCAGTGAATATTGCTTCGCATTCAAAATAAAGAACCCAGAAAAGGTAAACTCATTCCAAATTTATGGTAATTGGCTATGTCATTTCCTTTTCTCTCAGTTGTGCTACACTGTCCTTTCTTTCCCCCGTCATTTATAGGTTCCCCCAACTAAGGAGCTCCGCAAGACAATGAGAATTCAGGCTCTCCGATTTCATGCGATTTATTGTCAGAGCGGGACCAGACTTAATGTGGTTCCAGTCTTGGCATCTCGTTGTCAAGCACTTAGGTAAAGCTACAGCTGTTCTTATCTGTGTTTCTTGATATTCTTGCTATTATTTGAAATCTAACAAAGATATGCTCGCATTATGGAATGCATAAGCATGCGCACAAGTCAGAGTATCCTGATAACTTAAGAAGTAAATAGAGGGTGTATACTGTATAGCCACTTGTTCTGTTATTAGGTACGTAGAAGAGCAACAAAACTGAACCTATTCAAGTTCTTACCCATACAAGACCTGGAAAATGAGTTGTTTGGATCTGATTGACTGATTAGATTAGATCTTGCAAGCGCATGTAGGAATAGCGAGTAGATAGGCATTTCAACATATGAGGTTGTTGAGAGAATGATATCACTAAGTTTCATGTTGTGGTTAAGGCCTCTCGTGTTCATAGTAGAATTGTATTTCATTGAATCATTAATATGCAGATATCTTTATGTTCGTTGGGGTGTTGATTTATCAAAGATAGTAGTATTTGTTGGAGAATGCGGAGACACCGATTATGAAAGCTTGCTTGGCGGGGTCCACAAGACCATAATACTGAAGGGAGTCTGTAATGCTGCTTTCAATTCACTTCATGCAAATCGAAGCTACCCTCTATCGCATGTCGTGGCACTTGACAGCCCGAACATCAGTGAGGTTGGTGTAGGGTGCAGCAGTTCTGAAATCCAGGATGTGTTATCAAAACTGGAGGTTTCCAAAGTTTGATCAGAAAGCATTTGTGGATCTCCAATCAGTTTCAAAAAAACAGATACATACACTATAGTTTAAGTTGTCTCATTAGTGATTAGCCTCTAATAAGTTTACTATGCTTCTGCCATTATAGTTACTGTAAAGTTTTCATCAAAACGTTGGTGGTATTTTCCCCACCATGTAAGAATGAGGTGGAGAAATGCAAGTGTGATAATATTAATTGTAGTTACAAATCTTTGACTTTTTTCTTGTTTGTTTGTCAGTATATTTGGGTATTGTTGAAGCATATGCAAGAAACACTGCAACAGTTGCTTTGCTTTAGATTTGCAGCCATTTTACTCCTTTTTAAATAGAAAACTGTATTACTTCAAACTCCATTCTATGCTAAAACTGACCCATTTCGGAACAGCTGACCTGAATGACTTGAAAGTTGAAACCCAGCACACCTGACCTGAAACCCTAAGCTTGGGACCAGGAAAACAGCCTCTGATACAAACCTAACTCAACCATCTTATTATTTACCCGGCAAATATTGATTGTATGTGTTTCTCTGCTTGATTTTATTCATCTTTTTGTTTAATTGTATTCGCCTCTCTGCTTGCATGGGTCCTTGTACAGATAAGGGTCCTTGCAAGGGTAAGGCTGTATGCGTTTGGATTTTCTTAGACCTCACAAAAACAGGGCTCATTGTGGAAGTGAGATCTATACTAAAAGTTATTGTAATATTGATTGTATTTGCTTTATAAGGTTTTGGACGATCTGATTGCAGACTTGAACATGAGCTCAATTTGAAATCACTTGACTTCAACCCAATTTGACTCTGATAATTTCTTTAACCCTATTCGAAATTAATCCTACCCAACCCAAGTAGGTCAGGCACTAGCACCTGCTTATCATCTGTCACTTGGAACATGAATCATGGGGTACCTTCACCCATCTTAATATAACAGGTAATTGACAGCATGAGGAAAAAGATTTCATATCCTGAAGCAAAAGAAGAGCACACTAAATTCATAATTATACATATAAATATTACAAATTTCTTCTTGCTATTTCCAGACTGTATCAAAAATTACAACAAAATATTACAACAAATTTGCTACCCACCAACAAAAGATAAATGCTGTCACGTTGCTGATTCTGAACTGCTCAGACATTTCAGAGCATTAGACCAGCAAAGAATTGAATTCAATTTACCTTCTTATCTACATTCTTTCAAACTTGACTGAAATTGCTTAATGAAATGAATAAATTGTACTCACCAGAGTTTCCATCATATATAATCAACACCCCACCTTGTCTCTGTACTCCAAAAACAGGAGAGCAGCCCCATAGTGAGCCAATGCACCCAGGACAACAAACACATGGAAAATCTGGTGGCTATGACCAGCCAGATCGAACCACCCAGGCCTCCACCTCTCTGGGATCCGGCTCACATAGAACCCAGTCCCTATCAGGTACGACAGGGCCATGCCAGACTCATATGCTATTGTCAAGTTTCTCTTTGGGTTATCCCAGTTGAGTACACATGCATGAAAAGCAGGGATGAGCCCAAATAGGCCCATGGACACAAAGAGGATGGCTCGATAGGATCGACATTTGGCCGAGGAGAGGGCCGGGGAGAGGAGGGTGGCAATGGTGAAGACTCCAAACAGTGTGATTCCGGAAAGGTAGATGATTTGCCAGAGGGGTTGGCATTGGAAGATGTAGTAAATTGGTGGGAAGAAAGAGGTGATGATCATGGTTGTGATCCCAGTGTAGTCCATTCGAAGGAGCCATATGTTCGCATGGCGCGAGTGGCAGCATAGGAGGTGGCATATGGTGCTTGATAACAGACAGTACATCGAGCCAGCTAAGTACACATAGAAGGGCCATCTTGCTGCTGCTTGATCAATGTCTTCATGGCTCAAGTGCTTGAACTCAACTGGTTTAGTCATATCCTGAAATTATTTTTATGTTAATCACAATTTTTTTTGAACAAAAATGATATGATTCAGGCAAGATTTGAAGGAACTTAAGGGTATAAGATTGCTTACCATGAAAATTGAGTTGGAATCATGAGAGGTGTTTGTTCCTGGTCCCTTGGGAAATGTCCTGAAATTAAATATGAAGTGCTTGGTGTGAGCAAAATACTAACACACTTCAATTGAACTTCCATAGTCTATTAAATAACTGAGAGCCCTATTTCATATTACATCAATAGAATTTTACAGTACAGCGATGTTGTTTATGATATACCGAATGAGGATCATTTTAACTTCAAATTATATTCACTTATGACATCAATATTATTCAGTAGATTTGTCAAGAAATTACTAACAATGTTAGTAAAATGTTTTCATTAGTTTACTTTTATTACCATCAAAATATATTTACGTTCTATCGAATTTAATAACACTTTATTTTTTCATATTTCATTTGTCCTTAATTTTTTTTTTCTCCAAAAAGCACAAATGTTAAGAAAAACCACAAGTGTGAACATTTTAAAATGGTCATAAATACAAGTAAACTACAATTTGGAGGGGCCACATTTCAGGATTTCTATTTTGGTTGAGACATTTATGTTGCAGTTGATTAGGACCAGTCCAAATTGGTGTACCTACTTGTGAGGACCAGTTAGGAGCCAATTATGCCTGGCAGTCAATATTTAATGTACCAAACCAACCAGGCAAGTCACTTTTGTAATCTCATAGAAGCAACATGCTAGATTACTTGCAACCTTAGAAATTTCATTGACCTTTATTTTTCTATGTAGGTAAGCCAGGTTTCTAGACAATGTTACTAAGATTTTGGGGCAACAATTGCACCCAAGTATCAAGGGGAAATTTTGATTGGTCCATATTATTAAAATCACAACATGTCATAGAATCAAATTGTAATTTTCAAAATATTCATAGAATCAGGGACCTGAGTATACGTACAAGTTATAAGTTTTTCTTTGATTGTCATTTTGGGTTGTAATTTCACTTAACTTATATACATTGCTCGATTTTATAAGATCTAATTGATTTACAGTTCAACACAATGGATATAGATCTGTAATATGATATGGAAATACACAATTCCTACCAAATTGAAAGTTATACGGGATTTTAGCTAATCAGTTCAAAATACTTATCCTTAAAATACGACCATTATTTAGAATGTTGATAAGGTCACTTTTGTAATTCTTACCAGATTTGAATTATACTATTATAGTGGAATATCAAGCTATCAAAAATTTATAATCTATGCTATAATGAAACTAACCTCTTACATAATTCAAAAGGGAGGTTACCACATACAATAGAGATTTGAATTTGAATTTTAGGTCCTCAACGGTTGAATTAAACACAATGAGTAGGCAAATAAAGGAATTTGTAGTATATGTTGGAGATATGAACCTGAATATTCCAAAGAGATCAACAGCTTCTGACACATGAGAAGCATTGACAACAGTCAGACAAGCAAACAGAACAAACCCAAGTAAATGCCTGCAACCAAAACCAAAGTTCAAACAAAAAACATCAAAATCAAGAGAAAAGCTCAAATACCCATCAAAATTCAACCCAAAAATGAGAAAATTTCAATTTTTATGAGAGAAAAAAACGAAACTTACGTCCAGATATTGATGGTCTCATTGTGCCATTGAAACAAGCTAAACAGAGCCTGTTTAAAAGACCACTCTGCTCTGTAATACTTGACAACAAACTCATTGTCCTTCATGTAATCTGGCAACTCATGAAAACTCAGAAGTCTGCAGCATTTATTGTTGCCCATCTTGTTCTTTTTGCTGTTTTTGGTTTCCATGTGATGATCATCATGGAAGTGTTTCCCGTTTTCCATTTTCCCCTGTTTTCTCCGTGCAACAGTTGCAGAACTCATTGCTCTGTTTCTGTGGACTCTGTTTTTCTAGTT